>CAJQUN010000001.1:21732745-22154529 GCA_907163345.1 Haberlea rhodopensis | reverse complement strand
TCGGCTTCAAGGAAGGTCGGATGAATTCAAAGAAGAGAGTATAACAAATCAGTTCAACTATTTTTGAGCATCTTCTTCAGCTTTTTCTAGCCTTGGCCACTTTGGGTCTTATTTTGAATTTTTCTTTTCAAGGCTTTTCTCTACATCTTTTCTTTTCTTTGCTCATTCTTTTGTTCCTTTGAACTCATTTGCATATACAATTCTGTGCAATGAATGGATCATTATACTCTCCTAGGGGTAGGTAAAATTTTCTTTTAGGCTCAAACAAAGGTGGGTTAATGAGTTGCCAAGAAATGTCGAATGGGGGTCTAATCATATGCAATGCATATACCATTCTTTTTTCAATAAGGCTCAAAGGGGACACTAAGGAATAATTATAAAAGGTAGGCTTGAAAGGCTCAAACGGTCCAAGATCGCCTAAATCATCTCCAAGTCTAGTTCCTAATTATAAATTTCGCCTCAAAGTGCTTTAACTAAACTGTTAAAGTTCTCTAAGATACTCAAGACTCATCATAGTTAACACAAGTTTTCCATTTAATCAATACATACTTCACTCAATCATGACTCAATAAGTGCTCAAATTATTCCTCAGTTTGACATATAGTTAACAAAGGATATATACAAACAAGTTAAACATTTTCATGGCTCCTATCTAGATGAGGATTAATTTCATCATGTATTACTATTGCAAGTCCAATTCATCAATTCTCAGAATAACTCAATCCATAAAAAAAACATTTTGTTGGTAATGCTCAAGGACAATTAGTCACAACATCATGCAGTCATGCAAGGTATGGGAATATAACAAGTAGCAGTACGTGCAAAAACAAGATTATATACAAATACTCAAAAACCCCCCCAAACTTAGCATGTGAATTGCCCTCAATGAACAAGAAAAATAAATGCCAAGGCAAAGACACATACCATGATGACGATCGTCACTGATCGTCATCCTCATCATGCTCCGGAGGGGGGACTGGGTAGTGGTGCTCCTCGCCCTGATATGGCGGAAATGGTGGGTACTCGGAAGGTGGAGTTGCATGTGGCTGGTAAGGTGCAAAGTGTGGCTCCGGCGGGAACTGGGAAACCTGGGAAGCCCTGAGCCATGGCAGTGTTCCATGCACTCTGATAGTGCATGAACTCCATCTGACGCTGAGCTACCTGCTCATGGTCCATCTGCAATACTCTCTGCATGCTATGAATGTCCCGCTGCATGCTGTGAATGCTCTGCTGCTCCAGGCGAATGTTTGGAGATCCCTATGAAGAGAATCCAAAGTAACTCGTGTATGCTCTGCAGCAGAGGATGATGCTCCAGCTTGTGTAGTGTCCGAGGGTCTTCGTCTCGTAGGATCGGCCACAATGATTGGTGTCTTCGGCGGGAGTAGCTCCTCGTCTTCCCCCCAAGTCACTCAGTTCCTCTGACATAAAGCAGTGATTGTGGATGGAAACGGTAGTGCGGAGGTCGGTGGGGCTACTTCCAATTTCAGCAATGTGATCAGCAATAATCTCGCCGAAATCCACTTCCTTCCCTGAGAGGATGGCATTATACCAGGACCCGCTCTATCTTTGTCACCTCAGAAGTTGTGGGTCGATGGCATGACCCGCGAGGCGACAATGAAAACCATGCTTGGGCCTCTGGCTTCAAATTTTTCTTTAGAACCAACTGTGGCTCTGCTTTATCATTCCTCTGCCAATCCACTCCCGGCTTGCCGATAACTGTCAATACCTCATCGTAGTCAATCTGCTACTCTTAAAAGATTGGTATGCACAGTTTTGAAGTAACGGCATCCGGTGAATATTGTTGATTGCGGCTCGATCCACCAACACATCCTTCCCTCGAACATAAACACTTACTTGGTGCCCTGGTCTAACAGCTCGAAGATTCGTGTAAAACTCCCTTACCAGCGGCACACACAGCATCAGTCGGTGTCTGAATGAATTGAAACCATCCTTTTCGGCGTACTGTCCTAATGACAGGACACTCCAATTTATCCAAGCTCATTCCCCTTTCACGGCTCAGGGGTTTCTTATGGTAGATGGGGTATAACTCAGCAATCTTGGCATTTAGAAACTTCTGTTCATCATAAACTGGCTCAGAAACAGTGGCCTCTGCCTGCTTTTGCTTCTGGGAAGCTTCTGCCTGCTTTGACCTCTTTCTGGACGACATTTCTTTGCCAACAGATTCTCAACTACTTCAATTCAATTCAATTAACACCCCACAACACTGTAATCCGACACCTTTCAATACCACACAACTTCCTCCTAATTGAAATTCTTTTCCAATCCCCTTCTAATAAAATTCACGAAAAAGTACCAAAAGCTCAAATCTAGGATGATTGGAAACCAATTACCTCGTAAAAACTTGATCTTGGACAAATGTGGCCCTCGGCTTGGAATTCCCTTCTTTATGCGCTTCTACCCAATTTTCCTTTCAAATCTTCAAATCTGCAATGTAAATCTCATTAGAATGAATGTTACTTCTTAGAATTGAAGTAAATCGAAATTTGATGAACAAAATTTGAGATTTGATGAAAGGATTTTAAAAAAATTGGCTAGGGTTTTGTTTTGGAGAGGAGAAGAATGAATTATGGCTGCTGTGTCTGCCTCTTTTTTTTCAAAAAATCCGCTCGCTCGATCGATCGGAAAAATTCTCGATCGATCGAGCGAGGCAGTACTTCACAATGCATTTTAAAAAAAAACGGGCGATCGATCGAGATTTTGTCTCGATCGATCGCCAACTCCAGACTTAGGATTTTCATTTCTCTCTCAACACTTTCTCTCGGGTTGCCTCGCCTAGCTCATTGTTGCTCTTACTTTCACACCTGCATTAAAAACACACGAATTCAATCCCAGATAAACTCAAAACAAACACACTAACAAAAACACACCAAAACAAGAAATCAAAAACAAGACTCAAGGAAAGAAAAAAAACGGAAGTTCTTAATTTATAGTCCCAAGCTGGACTGTCACCTCCTCGCCTTCTCAATTTGATGGCTCCTTTGGATTCTTTACAGAATCACTCGGGAGCGTACCTTGCGTCCTCCCAGATATCAACGTGGCCAATTGCCCTATCTGCACCTCCAAATTTTTGATTGATGCATCTTGATTCTGCATCCTCACCTCTGTTGATGAAATCAGCTTCGCCATCAATTCCTCCATACTCGGCTTTTGTGTGAACCCGGCCTGCGGTTGAGGGTTCAACACATTTTCTTGATTCGACCACCTCAAATTCGGGTGGTTCCTCCATGGTTGGTTGTAATTCGAGTAGGAATTATTGTGTGGCCTGTTACCTACAAAATTAACAGCCTCAACGGATTGGTTAAATTGATTACCTGCCTGGCACTCGATGCTAGGATGACCGCCTCCACACAGCTCACAGAAAATAGTTTGGGCCTGCATTGCTGCTGCTCCCATGCTGTCTATCTTCCGGTTCATGGCTTCTAATTGAGCCGAAAGAGCAGTGATTTCGTCCACTTGATGGACTCCCATTGGTTTCTGTGGCGTGCTCCTCTCAGATTGCCACTGGTAGCTGTTGCACGCCATTTCCTCCAACAAGCTATATGCTTCTTCCGGCGTCTTTCTCATTATGGATCCCCTAGATGCTGCATCAATCATTGAACGGTTAGCAGAAAATAAACCGTTATAGAACGTTTGTACCTGTAGCCATATGGGTAGACCATGGTGTGGGCATCTCCTCAACAACTCCTTAAACCGATCCCACGCTTCGTATAAAGTTTCGGGGTCAAACTGACCAAAAGTCGTGATATCGTTCCGCATCTTCGCCGTCTTGGAAGGGGGAAAGTACTTTGACAAAAACGCCTTTGTCATCCCCTCCCATGTTGTTATTGATCCTGCAGGAAGTGAATTTAACCATGCTTTAGCCTTATCTCGTAATGAAAAAGGAAAGAGCCTTAACCTGATGGCATCGTCAGAGACGCCATTGTGTTTGAATGTATCACAAATCTCCAAAAGTTGGAGATGTGATTGTTCGGATCATCTGTAGCTGCTCCCCCGAACATCACCGAGTGCTGAATCATTTGTATGATTGCCGGCTTGATCTCAAAATTGTTTGCTTGGATCGTCGGCCTTGTGATACTCGACAACGATCCATGAAATGCAGGTTGTGCAAAGTCCATCATTGATCTAGGGTGCTGTGCTTCGTTATTGTCAGCCATTTCTCGAGCTTCTCGTAATCTTCTTAGTAACGTTCTCTCTATCTCTGGATCAAACGGCTCGAGAAAGGGTTCCTCTCTTCTATGCATGCACTAAAGAACTGATTCCTGTACAAAATAGACAAAAGGAGACAACAAAAATGCACAAAATTATTCACAAATATCAACAAAAGAAAACAAAGAAAACAAAAATGCAATAATAAAAGAATTGGCTAAATTACAATTAACTAATCTCGTATGATATTATACAGATTAGTCCCCGGCAACGGCGCCAAAAAATTGACCGCTTTTATTTTTAAACAATTATTTTTCAGTGTATGGGTTGAAGCGATTCTACCGCAAGTGCACGGTGTCAAGTTTTAGTATAGTGAAAATTAAGTAAAGGTTGTCGAATCCACAGAGACTAACGTATAAGTACCAAATAAGATCAATCAAATTATATTTAGCCTACGATTAAAGGAGTTTGATAAACTAACACTAAATTAAACTAAAGAACAAAATTAAACGAGAAATAATGACAAGAATGGTTCCGGAAATGCAAAGGTAAGTGACTCGAGAAAATTACCAAGTTCGTCGTTCAATTATGTTATCTCTAATGATTCAATGGAATTCTCACTTTATTAACCAATTGATTTTAAAGGTGAAAGGTTTTCATGATTATTCGATACACTCTCTCGAGCTGTAACGAAACTAACAATAAATTAGAACAAGTCACTCTCGTGCACCTATTTACTAATTCAAAGTTGCTTAAATTATCAAAACCTATTAACTCTAAATCTTTCGATTTCAAGTTCTCACGTATGCGATATCATCTCTCGATCTCAATCGTAACATACATCATAAATTAATGGAGCGTGTTACAGCGTTATCTCTCGATCTCGGCTGTAACCCTCAAATTCAATCAAAGCTAGCTAGACTCTGATCTACACATGCAATTAATTTAGGAACAATAAATATCAATGCGCGCAAATATCAATGAATCAATAATATCAAACACAACGAACTAAAACTTCGATAATATAAACCAATTTTAATTCAAATCAATAACAGATGAGTTTTCTTGTCTCTCGACCTTAAAAACAACAAATGAAAATTGAAAATCAAATAAATTAAGTTCAGAAATACGATAAACGATGGATGAATCCGTGCGTTGCACCGTGATTTCTTCTCTTGTTCCTTCCTTGCACTCCGGAACGGATAGGCTCGACTTTGGACGAAGAACGGAGATTGGATCTCCTTCTTCCGGCGTTGGGCGGCGGCTAGGGCGGCTGCTCTTGACCTAAAAAGTCTGATATATTCTCTCAAAATTCGTCCTTCATTCTGTGGAAGAGAGTCCCCTTAAAAAGCCCTCCAAAATCTCGATAAAATAGGAAAATAAAATCTTCAGATCTCGCGTCTCGATCGATCGAGAATTTCACCGATCGATCGGTGCACTGTTCACGCCAGCTTTTGGAACTTACTGCCTCGCTCGATCGATCGGGAATTTCACCGATCGATCGAGATTTCTCAAAAATTGTTGCTGAAGTTACTGCCTCGCTCGATCGATCGATATTTCTACCGATCGATCGAGCCTTCGAAAATTCTGATTCTTGCTACTGGCTGGCTCGATCGATCGAGAATAACTCTCGATCGATCGAGATCTGAAGAAACCATCTTCTACATTTTCATCATCTTTTATGCCTCGATTTCGCCCGTTATCTTCTCATTAGCTCATTTCTTCCACTTCTGATCTAATTTCCTGAAACAAATGAATAAACACCAAAAAGCATAATATCATCCAGGAAAAAGTACAGAAAATGGGAATAAATCACAGTTAAAAACACTCAAAATCTAAGCCTATCAATGTGCAGGATCTAAAAAGGAGTAGGACGTTGGCGAAAGGTGAAGTTGATCTCCGAGTTGGAAATGGAGCAAGAGTTGCTGCATTAGCTATAGGAGATTATCATTTAGCTTTACCTTCTGGTTTATCACTGATTTTGAAAGATTGTTATTTTGTGCCTTCTATTACTAAAAACATAATATCTATTTCTTGTTTGGACAAGTATGGTTTTTCATTTATAATAAAGGACAATTGTTGTTCTATTTATTTAAATGATATGTTTTATGCTAGTGCACAAATGGTGAATGGTCTTTATGTATTAAATCTTGATATGCCTATCTATAACATAAATACTAAAAGGATTAAAAATAATGATTGTAATCCGACTTATCTCTGGCACTGTCGCTTGGGCCACATAAACGAGAACCGCATATCTAAACTTCATAAGGATGGAGTATTAGATTCATTTGATTTTGAATCATATGAAACATGCGAATCTTGTTTAATGGGCAAGATGACTAAAGCCCCTTTCAAGGGACATGTTGAAAGGGCAAATGTTTTATTGGGACTAATACATAGTGATGTATGTGGACCAATAAGTACACAAGCTAGAGGTGGTTTTCAATACTTCGTTACATTTACTGATGACCTCAGTAGATATGGGTATGTGTACCTAATGAAACATAAACATGAAACCTTTGAAAAGTTCAAATATTTCAAGAATGAAGTACAAAACCAACTTGGCAAAAGTATCAAATCCTTCGATCAGATCGAGGAGGTGAATACTTAAGCCAAGAATTTCATGACTATCTAAAGGAATGTGGGATAGTCCCACAACTCACTCCTCCGTATACTCCACAATGGAATGGTGTATCCGAGAGGAGAAATCGAACCTTGTTAGACATGGTTAGATCAATGATGAGTCATGCAGATCTTCCGATATCGTTTTGGGGACACGCTCTAGAAACAGCGATTTTCTTACTGAACCGTGTTCCATCTAAATCAGTGGAAAAGACACCATATGAGATATGGACTGGGAAGCGTCCTAGTATGTCTTTTATGAAGATTTGGGGTTGTGAGGCTTTCGTTAGACGTTACGCCACTAACAAACTTGGACCCAAATCTGATAAGTGTTTATTTGTGGGGTATCCTAAGGAAACGAAAGGATACTATTTCTATTATCCCACCGAGAACAAAGTAGTTGTTGCTCGGACTGGTGTATTTCTTGAAAGAGAATTTATTTCTAGAAAAACCAGTGGGAGAAAAATAGAACTTAGTGAAGTTCAACCACAAGAAAACACTGAACCTGAGATTGAGAGGGAAACAGAGCAGGCACCGCAAGCTGTTGTGGAAGAAGCACCTGCTCAAGAGACACAAGCCCAGCGTAGGTCTGTAAGAGAACACCGGGAGCCACAGAGATATGGATTTCTTGTGACTCAACAAGGTGACTTACTACTTATTGATGAGGATGAGCCGTCATCTTATCAACAAGCTATAATGGGCAATGATTCTGATAAATGGCAAGAGGCCATGAAATCTGAGATGGAATCCATGTATGCAAACCAAGTATGGACTTTGGTTGATCCACCTGAAGGGGTACGACCCATAGGGTGCAAATGGATTTTCAAGAAAAAGACCGATATGGATGGTAATGTACAAACCTATAAAGGTAGGCTGGTTGCAAAAGGATTCAAACAAATTCATGGTATTGACTATGATGAAACCTTTTCACCAGTGGCCATGGTTAAATCCATGAGGATCTTACTTGCAATAGCTGCATTTCATGATTATGAAATATGGCAGATGGATGTCAAAACAGCTTTCCTTAATGGAAATTTACTCGAGGATGTGTACATGACACAGCCCGAGGGTTTTGTCGATCCAAAGGATGCTGGAAAGATATGCAAGCTACAACGATCCATTTATGGATTGAAGCAAGCTTCTCGGCGTTGGAATCTTCGTTTTGATGATGCAATCAAAGAGTTTGGTTTTATCAAAAATGAAGATGAACCTTGTGTCTACAAGAAGGTCAGTGGGAGCGTAATCACTTTCCTAGTGTTGTATGTAGATGACATACTCCTTATTGGAAATGATATCACTGCCTTGCAATCTGTAAAGATTTGGCTAGGGAATTGCTTTTCGATGAAAGACTTAGGAGAAGCCACCTATGTATTAGGAATCAAGATCTATAGAGATAGATCGAGAAGGCTTCTTGGTCTAAGTCAAAGTACATACATAGACAAGGTGCTTAAAAGGTTTAGCATGCAAGAATCCAAGAAAGGATTCGTGCCTATGACACATGGTATTTATCTCTCGAAGGAACAGTGTCCTTCAACACCAGATGAGAGACAACGCATGAGTAAGATTCCATACGCGTCAGCTATTGGATCTATCATGTATGCCATGATATGTACTCGTCCCAATGTATCGTATGCTTTGAGCATGACGAGCAGATATCAAGTTGATCCAGGTGAAGGTCACTGGATTGCTGTCAAGAACATCCTGAAGTACTTGAGAAGGACTGAGGATACATTCTTGATTTATGGAGGTGAGGAAGAGCTCAATGTAATGGGTTACACTGAGGCAAGCTTCCAAACCGACAAAGATGATTTTCGATCGCAATAAGGATATGTGTTTTGCCTAAGATATGCAAAACCAACAGATGATAATGTATCTGACCCATTGACGTAGCCACTGTCACAGCAGTAGCATGATCGTCATACTAGATCTCTAGGCATTAAGTGTATGTCTGATTGGTCTTAGTGCAAGTGGGAGATTTGTTGGGATATGCCCTAAGACAAGTCATTAGATGATTGTTTATGACATACAATGTTTATGGTTTTATGAATGGCAATTCATTATTATATATTATTCTTTTAACTGTGCATTGTGAATTAATATATATGTTAATGTCCTTAGAATAATATTGTATTATTCTTAAAGATGTCCCTAGTCAAGTATTATCATGAATAGGGATAATGATAATACGTAGAGACTAGTATATGTTGATCGATGAATTGTTCATTGATATGAGATATCAAATCAACATATGGGTACATGTTAGAGAACGATGTACTGGACAGACCCACCATGAGAATGCAACATGGATAGTTATATGATCGTCATATGCAATTCTCATAGTGATAATAATGTATGCAATCCTTACGACTTGTGATCATCAGAGATCCCAACATAAGGAGTTATGTATCTTGATATCGTCAAACGTTACCCGTAACAGGGTATACTATAAAGGCGACTATTGGATGCACTACGAATTATGTAGAGGGATGTTGACTGATCGAGATAGGATTTGTCCCTCCTATATAACAGGAGATGTGTTTGGCCCTTAATCAAGTGAGAACTAAAATGCATGGCCATGCTCGAATGAGTCGATATGAGATATCGAGCTTATTCGTTTATTCTAGTTCTACTTGGGGATCAAGAAATAAAGATTGGATATACGAGTATGACTATTCCATGACTCGTGTTCAATCTAAACACAAAGGACAAAGGGATTAAGTTACATGATTAATATTATCACAAGTTCTAAAGGTTATGTCGAGTCATTGACATTCTTGAAATTTGGGTAGCATCGATGTGTTGCTAGATACCGCTCAATGCTTGAGACGTAAAATGAGATTTTATGTCACTGCCAACATTACAAGATCCTATCGGGTCGCACAAAAGATTAAATCGAGAAGGGAAATTAAATTCATGAGATGAATTAAATAATTAAGAGGAGTCTTGTAAGGACCCCAAGCCCTTAAACCTTGATTAGTGTATTAACCACTATGTGTGGTACATGCTTTCTATAGAATGTCAATCGGGAAGCTCTGATGATACTTAATCATTGCCTGTCAATGAAAGACTCATATGTTTGCCCTTTACCAACCCCTTGGTGCCACTTTTTACATTGTAAACTTTTATAAAAATTTGGGCAGAGTCTCCCCATAAATAGAGCTATCCCAAAAAAAAAGTACAACACATAACAAAATTCCCGGCCAGGGAACACATAATACTCAACAGAAAGCAGTAATACAAGTAGATTCCCAGCCAGGGAAGACACCACACATATGTCAACAAAAGTGGGTTCCAACACCCACATAATACACCAATGACTCTCATATCATTCTAGCAATTCAACCTAATTGCATGCAACCTTAAATGAAAGAGAGAAAGGCTCATGCCTTTATATACAATCCATATACAAGTATAATCGTGCTCACATGCGAGCATCATGAATATGTATAAATCCTCAGGTGTATATATAGGTACTCTATACGATACCGTGCTCCATCAAGCCCTGGTACCACGATCCTGGGAGTACCTCAAATCAACAGCTCGAGCTCAGCTCCATAGCCATCGATGTACCTGTCCACCTGTCCCAACAGAGACAGCCCCCAACGGGGTGAGCATACCAATACACAAAATCCCATAATCATAATAATGAAATTCATAATTTACAACACAAGTAAATACTAATGAATTTAAATGATACTCCCTGGATGGCAACATCCTCATCCGGGATTCCGTGTACTGTCCCTGTTCTCACAACATCAAACTCATCAAATCTCATAAATCAGTAAATCAACGCATTGATTAACTCATCGCATGCCTAATCCCCGAATATCAACATATAGTGATTACAAATTCATTAAACATGCAATTACAGATATCACAATATCTAATACTGATTTCACAACCTTGCTATCAATCACAGATAGCTCAAATGCCTTAGCATTTATTTTACCAATCCTTCATTATACTTAGATAGTGTCTTATAATGAATACATGAGTCTACAAACCTAGACATCTCAAATGTCTTATAATGAATACACGATTCTACGAACTTAGACATCTCAAATGTCTTACGAAGAATACATGATTTTACGATCATTCCCAGGCATCTCAAATGCCCTAATATAGTCAAATAAACCCAGTACCCCATATATCATGCAAGAGTCATCCTACTCTAGTGTCACGCACGCTACAAGCGGCGATATCAAGATTTGGGTCATTCCTTGGCTATATCAACATATATATATATAATCCTCATGCGCGATTATTCAATGAAATCAAATTTTCATTATGCATTCACATATGCCTTAAAATATAGAAATGCTCGTACGTCGCACGTACCTTAAATCTCCGAAGTCCGAGCCAAACCTTGCTCGAGTTCCATGCCCCGAGGAATGATGTGCTAACACGATAAATAATTCACAATTAATTACGAACATGCAACCCATGCTCAAGCACACCCATATCCCTCAAAACATTGTCAATACACGACATTTATCCTCTTAAAAGACCCGGGGCAGGGTACATGCAGGGAAGGAAATAAATGAGACAATCGAAATTTGTTCAAGAATGCCCTACAAAATCGAACCTTAATCTCACAATTTCGAACCCAATAAAATACCATAATTCATCTAAAATGTCAATTAAGCTATCCAAGCAAGAATCAACATCCCTTGACAAAAACTCCCCATTTTCGAACTCAACACCCATAATTTCGAATCCAAACAAGCCCTTAAATTCGAACCCTTAAAAATCCTTCAAATTCGAACCAAAGCTTCTCAATTCGATCTCAATCAAGCATCACAATACTCCTAAAACATGCAATAATCGATCAATTGCACGAAATAATACCCCTGCCAAAAACCCCCAAAATTCGAAATCAAACCCTACAATTTTCGAAAATAATTTCGAACCAAAACCACCGAATTTAGTAGGGAATAACATGAGAGGGATGCAAAAGGGGTAAGGGAGGCTATCCATACGAAATCGGAAGCAAAATCAAACGAAAATCGAAGAACCCTAGAAATTGGGGATCGACGCTTACCAGCAAAATCCGACTTCCACACGCGACGAAACTTCCAATTGGCAGAGGGGAAAGGAGCGCCTCGTCGAGACGAAGCCGTGGGTAGGTCGCACGCGCCGATCGGCGGCCGGACGGCGGCTGGCGGAGCGCCTGAAACGGCGGGGGTGCAGGGGGCGACGGGAATCGCATCGCGGGAGAGAGGGGGAGGAATTGGGGCTGAAATGATATTTTATGACAAATTTTGGGTTCAATTGGTATTTATAGCAAAAATACCCCGAAAAATTAATAGCCCCACAAATACATCATGATTCCTTAAAAATCATCTGTTTTCAAAAACTCTCTCTCTAACTCCAAAACCCCCTACCGGTGCTCACACAGCACCCGAGATTCCGAGACACATCAAAAACCCAACTCTTAGGTTTTACACCGTAATGTGAATACAATCTCAACCTCTGGATCCAACGATCCCAACTGCCCAAATAAACGAGCCCAGAAGGCCCAACACCTCTCTTAAATTTCAAATCGCCACGTAAAACCACTTTAGAGATTATTAACACTACGGGATTAACACCTATAATCCCTGGTCATCACAATATCCCCCACTAAAAGAATTTCGTCCTCGAAATTAGCACTGGTGTATCACGTAACACCCAGGCTGCACAACAACATGAAGCCATAACCTCGATTCCTGACCATATCAGAATCGTATTAATAAACGCGAGGATACTTACCTCTCATCTAACTCTGAAACAGAGCGACATACCAAAACCAACATATCACCCAAGAGGTAAAACGTACCTCGATGCGGGTCATCCCAGAAGTCAGCCTCTCATGACTGCAAATCAACCAATACTTACGACTGTAGATCGGACAGTCCTCCTTCGATCTAATATAACAGTACGAACACGTCCTGAATGACACCTCAACCGTAAGAACGTTGACCTCGTGTCAAACTCTGGAGTGGAGTAGACTTCCAAATCCATCATAACGTCATAGAGCGTCAGTACAACTCAACGCTAATAATCCAAAAGCAGTTAGTCAACTGAAACTGCAAGGATTCGAATTGCTCTTGATTCTATCGTAGATATCATCCAATGACATCTTTACCAAGACTCACGATGTCTAACATACATCGTTACGAGGGAAACACTAGTACAACCACGGTGTACACATACCAGACCTGGTTTCCACTTTCAAACTTCCTCCATCGAAGGAGTAGTCGCCTCATTGCAACTTAATTTGGGCAACTCACGGCCACAAATTCAAACAAAAGACATCTCACAAGATGTCCACCTCCGGATGTTCCAAGAATCACGTCCTGATCATAAATAACAACCGAGACTCCGCAGAGTTTAAAATTCTTAAGGGGCATGCAATAAACCCATTGCATCCTCAACGCTTGTGTCGTCAGCGACACTCAACCAATCCGAAATCCTGCCATCCCTTGAAAATCCTCGGATTTAACAATCCAAACTTGGGAAGGCTGTCGCATAACTCGAAGGAAAACACCAACAAGGGAAGTACCTTAACCCTCACAAGAAAATCCCTCTTCAAGGGAGTCAACTAACTTTACGATTGTTCCTCATAATCATCGTGCCATGGAGATTCCCAATCTCAAGGTGTTCCATATCTCACATCAGAGATTTAACCATCCAAAAAATAGCATAACTCTATGCTTAACAGAGAGGAAATCAATAACTGGCATCCGTATACTCACCGGTATACCTGCCTAAGCACTGATATCGGATGCATACTCAATGCACTCGGCTCGGGTATCTACCACATATCCCTAAGCCCCAAACACAACCGTCAATTCTGAGTCATTCCTTACTCAGTGGAGGATGAAAATCGACGATTAACAATACACGGTGTGATTCCCAAAATCAACACCACTTGCACCAACTTACCGAATCTTTCAAGATTCCCAAATAGGTATAATACTACCTCCTTCCTCGCAAGGGAAGTGCCATCGAACTCGAGATCCACAAGTCTCGAACCATCGTTCGGAAAAACTTGATACAATAACACCCATTGTATCCCAATACACGGGTTCCTTTAGATTGAGTCAATAACAACCTGATGACTCTCTTGTTGGTACTCCAACATCCTGAGCTGTCCCAGACAAGTCTCCAAGATTAAACATAAACGTATACAAGTTTCAGCGAGGCACGCACAACCTCAAATGATGTGGTGACTACTAGAGTCCACCACAATCCACATCGTATCACCTTACGATTTGCCAAACTTGGTTCCAACGAGCAGTGTAACGGCTCTAGCAAGCCCATCATGGTGCTACACACACGCGGCAGACAACCAGTCGCTGCCTCTTTAGGTTTACCTCAAACCTACCAACAAGACGGACGTTCCACATGGTATATCATACTATGGGAAGAAAACTCAATAGAGTAGTGGGTCTTTATCCAACATTCCTCAATGCCGATACACCCTGGACACTCCAATGTCCCTATGTACTTAACATAACCTGATCCTACTCCCTTAGGACCCATCCTACACCCTCAAGGGTGGTGTGATCATGTCTACCACATGTCACATCGACAGAAAGTGAGTAATTTCCTCCACGATTACTCCTATCGTCAAATCACATGGCCAAAAGCCATTCCAACGAGCATACCTCAAGGGTATCACCACTCGTAAAATGATCGCCCCAATCGTAAGCTGCGGTACAATCCCATGTACAGCGCATCCATCCATTCCTCGAGCAACCCGCTCGGTATAAGGGTCACGTCCATCGGTGTCGCACACACCACCTTGTGCTCGGTACTGGCACCCAAGGCATACCACTGAATACGTATACTCAACGCATCGATCATCGTAACGATGATGCATGTCTAATAAGACATCTCCTACACCATCTTCATCGTCATCCCGTGACGACACATGCCAACTCATGGCATCTAAAACATTGCCCACTAGTGACGATACATGTACATCAGCGTATGTCATCCACTATCATGCTAGTAAAATAGGCATAATAAAACATGTATATCAATGCATGCCAGCTAAAATAAAGCTAATAAAATAGCAATATCTCATACCTCATCGCTAGCAATATAGCGTCATACCTGTCTCCGTCGCTCAATAATAGTGCGTAATCAGCACCCATCGCTCGAAGGCGGCAAAAATCCTGTGCTGAGTACATAGCGGCAAGATCCCTCGCTATAGAATCGACGGTATGACACCTCGTCAGATAATAAGTGGCATGGCATGAAACCTCGCTATACTCCTGAGCATGAATCATCGTCCACATAGTAGCGGAAAGAGGCATCGCTATCAATACACCTGGCGGAATGAACCATCGCCAATAGATATAGCGGAATGAACCATCGATATAAATACACCTGGCGGAATGAACCATCGCCAATCAATATAGCGGAATGAACCATCGCTATCAATACACCTGGCGGAATGAACCATCGCCAATAGATATAGCGGAATGAACCGTCGCTATAAATACACCTGGCGGAATGAACCATCGCCAATCAATATAGCGGAATGAACCATCGCTATCAATACACCTGGCGGAATGAACCATCGCCAATAGATATAGCGGAATGAACCATCGCTATAAATAAACCTCGAATCGAGTCACTTATCAGTAGTGTATTTCAATGCTTCTCACTACTCCATATAAGTGGAATCCTTCCTCGCTTCATATGGACCTTAGCGCAAGCATTGAAATCCTCACTAGGATAACCTGGACTCGTGAAATATCAGTGCATTTCAATGCTTCTCACTACTCCATATAAGCGGAATCCTTCCTCGCTTCATATGGACCTTAGTGTAAGCATTGAAATCCTCACTTTATATTTCACAATATACATATGCAAAACGATGCGTATCAACATGTATCATATCATAATGCACTATCTTATGCATACCTTGATTTACCTTGTGTTAAATGACTAACCACATAATACATGTTGCCCTTGGGATGCCCATACATATGTATAATCATCATTCCTTTTCGTATTCCTTATTTCCTGTAACCTGCAACCATCAGGGTTAACAACAATAGCCATATACGCTATGCATCAACATTCAATACATAATAAAAACGTATTATATGAATGTATGGATATGCAATGTCATGACATTCTTTTTCCTTAAATCCTTATTTCATCCTGAGCCCTTATCATTAGTACATTTTAATGCTTCTTGCTACTCCAGGAAAGCGGAATTCTTCCTCGCTTCCACTGGACTTTAGCGTTGCTACTCCATGTAAGCGGAACTCTTCATCGCTTCCAATGGACTTTAGCGTTGCTACTCCATGTAAGCGGGACTCTTCATCGCTTCCAATGGACTTTAGCGTTGCTACTCCATATAAGCGGGACTCTTCATCGCTTCATATGGACTTTAGCATAAGCCATTAAAATCCTTACTAAGATAACTTTGACTCGTGAAATACACCTCTTATATTTCACAACATACATATGCAAAAACAATGCACAATAACATATATCATAACCTCAATGCACCACTTTGCATTCATCATGTGTCAACAAGACATCGTAAAATACATGTTACCTCGGAAATATCCCTTTATCTGATTTTCTTAAAACCAGCTTCCTTGGCACATAACACACGGAGTGCCAGACATCCCCATAAATGTCATCCTATCGTGTTCCACACGATTCCTGCAACCACAATGGTTAGCAATACCACTTTTCATATCATAAGAGCACATAAACAATTTGCTATGTCATACAACATTAATGCCATCATGCATAAATATGTGCTATCAATAACTTCCTAGGCCCTTAACAGCCCCAATGAGCAACCACTGCTCTGATACCACTAATGTAAGGACCCCAAGCCCTTAAACCTTGATTAGTGTATTAACCCCTATGTGTGGTACATGCTTTCTATAGAATGTCAATCGGGAAGCTCTGATGATACTTAATCATTGCCTGTCAATGAAAGACTCATATGTTTGCCCTTTACCAACCCCTTGGTGCCACTTTTTACATTGTAAACTTTTATAAAAATTTGGGCAGAGTCTCCCCATAAATAGAGCTATCCCAAAAAAAAAGTACAACACATAACAAAATTCCCGGCCAGGGAACACATAATACTCAACAGAAAGCAGTAATACAAGTAGATTCCCAGCCAGGGAAGACACCACACATATGTCAACAAAAGTGGGTTCCAACACCCACATAATACACCAATGACTCTCATATCATTCTAGCAATTCAACCTAATTGCATGCAACCTTAAATGAAAGAGAGAAAGGCTCATGCCTTTATATACAATCCATATACAAGTATAATCGTGCTCACATGCGAGCATCATGAATATGTATAAATCCTCAGGTGTATATATAGGTACTCTATACGATACCGTGCTCCATCAAGCCCTGGTACCACGATCCTGGGAGTACCTCAAATCAACAGCTCGAGCTCAGCTCCATAGCCATCGATGTACCTGTCCACCTGTCCCAACAGAGACAGCCCCCAACGGGGTGAGCATACCAATACACAAAATCCCATAATCATAATAATGAAATTCATAATTTACAACACAAGTAAATACTAATGAATTTAAATGATACTCCCTGGATGGCAACATCCTCATCCGGGATTCCGTGTACTGTCCCTGTTCTCACAACATCAAACTCATCAAATCTCATAAATCAGTAAATCAACGCATTGATTAACTCATCGCATGCCTAATCCCCGAATATCAACATATAGTGATTACAAATTCATTAAACATGCAATTACAGATATCACAATATCTAATACTGATTTCACAACCTTGCTATCAATCACAGATAGCTCAAATGCCTTAGCATTTATTTTACCAATCCTTCATTATACTTAGATAGTGTCTTATAATGAATACATGAGTCTACAAACCTAGACATCTCAAATGTCTTATAATGAATACACGATTCTACGAACTTAGACATCTCAAATGTCTTACGAAGAATACATGATTTTACGATCATTCCCAGGCATCTCAAATGCCCTAATATAGTCAAATAAACCCAGTACCCCATATATCATGCAAGAGTCATCCTACTCTAGTGTCACGCACGCTACAAGCGGCGATATCAAGATTTGGGTCATTCCTTGGCTATATCAACATATATATATATAATCCTCATGCGCGATTATTCAATGAAATCAAATTTTCATTATGCATTCACATATGCCTTAAAATATAGAAATGCTCGTACGTCGCACGTACCTTAAATCTCCGAAGTCCGAGCCAAACCTTGCTCGAGTTCCATGCCCCGAGGAATGATGTGCTAACACGATAAATAATTCACAATTAATTACGAACATGCAACCCATGCTCAAGCACACCCATATCCCTCAAAACATTGTCAATACACGACAATTATCCTCTTAAAAGACCCGGGGCAGGGTACATGCAGGGAAGGAAATAAATGAGACAATCGAAATTTGTTCAAGAATGCCCTACAAAATCGAACCTTAATCTCACAATTTTGAACCCAATAAAATACCATAATTCATCTAAAATGTCAATTAAGCTATCCAAGCAAGAATCAACATCCCTTGACAAAAACTCCCCATTTTCGAACTCAACACCCATAATTTCGAATCCAAACAAGCCCTTAAATTCGAACCCTTAAAAATCCTTCAAATTCGAACCAAAGCTTCTCAATTCGATCTCAATCAAGCATCACAATACTCCTAAAACATGCAATAATCGATCAATTGCACGAAATAATACCCCTGCCAAAAACCCCCAAAATTCGAAATCAAACCCTACAATTTTCGAAAATAATTTCGAACCAAAACCACCGAATTTAGTAGGGAATAACATGAGAGGGATGCAAAAGGGGTAAGGGAGGCTATCCATACGAAATCGGAAGCAAAATCAAACGAAAATCGAAGAACCCTAGAAATTGGGGATCGACGCTTACCAGCAAAATCCGACTTCCACACGCGACGAAACTTCCAATTGGCAGAGGGGAAAGGAGCGCCTCGTCGAGACGAAGCCGTGGGTAGGTCGCACGCGCCGATCGGCGGCCGGACGGCGGCTGGCGGAGCGCCTGAAACGGCGGGGGTGCAGGGGGCGACGGGAATCGCATCGCGGGAGAGAGGGGGAGGAATTGGGGCTGAAATGATATTTTATGACAAATTTTGGGTTCAATTGGTATTTATAGCAAAAATACCCCGAAAAATTAATAGCCCCACAAATACATCATGATTCCTTAAAAATCATCTGTTTTCAAAAACTCTCTCTCTAACTCCAAAACCCCCTACCGGTGCTCACACAGCACCCGAGATTCCGAGACACATCAAAAACCCAACTCTTAGGTTTTACACCGTAATGTGAATACAATCTCAACCTCTGGATCCAACGATCCCAACTGCCCAAATAAACGAGCCCAGAAGGCCCAACACCTCTCTTAAATTTCAAATCGCCACGTAAAACCACTTTAGAGATTATTAACACTACGGGATTAACACCTATAATCCCTGGTCATCACAAGTCTTAATTAATAATCATAATGATTAAGTAAATCATGGGCTTAAGCCCATGAGGCTTTATGAAAGCCTTTAATTAATTATATAAAATATGATTGCAAGGGGTTTAATTAGTAAGACAACTTCATATCAAACTAACCTAAACCAAAAGACCACACGACCGCCTACATGAATCAATAAGGCTCTCAGCTTCTTCGATATAGCCGAAGGAGACTTGTTTGATTTGTGGCGATTATTCGATTGAGAATCGAGTGTGTTTCTTGTTCCGGTTTAATAACTTGTCTAGCAACTTGTTATTAAACTATCCCTTCACTCGATTTGATCGTGTGGATACCGTTGAGGCAAAGCTCATCGAGTTTTGCTATTGACTCGGAGAAGGCGTTGGACGTTTGTGCTGCTCCGTGGATTCTGCTTCAAACACGCTACAAGGGTAAGACCTTCGTATTCCTTTATCCGATATGATAACCTATGTATAGATCTGCTGGTTTGTAATCCTAAAATTTTTATTCCGCTGCGTTGTATGCTCTAAGGATTACTTACATGGCGTGCTCCTCTCTGATTGCCATTGGTAGCTGTTGCACGCCATTTCCTCCAACAAGTTATATGCCTCTTCCGGCGTCTTCCTCATTATGGATCCCCCAGATGCTGCATCAATCATGGAACGGTTAGCAGAAAATAAACCGTTATAGAACGTTTGTACCTGCAGCCATATGGGTAGACCATGGTACTCCTTAAAACGATCCCACGCTTCATACAACGTCTCGGGGTCAAACTGCCCAAAAGTCGTGATATCGTTCCGCATCTTCGCCGTCTTGGAAGTGGGAAAGTACTTTGACAAAAACGCCTTTGTCATCCCCTCCCATGTTGTTATAGAACCTGCAGGTAGTGAATTCAACCATGCCTTAGCTTTGTCTCGTAATGAAAAGGGGAAAAGTCTTAACCTGATGGCGTCGTCAGAGACGCCATTGTGTTTGAATGTGTCACAAATCTCCAAAAAGTTGGAGATGTGATTATTCGGATCATCCGTAGCTGCTCCCCCGAACATAACCGAGTGCTGAATCATTTGTATGATTGCCGGCTTGATCTCAAAATTGTTTGCTTGAATCGTCGGCCTCGTAATACTCGACAACGATCCATGAAATGCTGGTTGCGCAAAGTCCATCATCGATCTAGGGTGCTGTGCTTCGTTATTATCAGCCATCGCTCGAGCTTCTCGTAATCGCCTAAGTAAAGTTCTTTCTATCTCCGGATCGAAAGACTCGAGAATGGGCTCCTCTCTTCTGAGCATGAACTAGAGAAACGGTTCCTGTACACAATAGACAAAAGGAGACAACAAAATACACAAAGTTATTGACAAAGATCAACAAAAGAAAACAAATAAAATAAAAACAAAAACGCAATAATAAAAGAATTGGCTAAATTACAATTAACTAATCTCGTATGATATTATACAGATTAGTCCCCGGCAACGGCGCCAAAAACTTGACCGCTTTATTTTTAAACAAAAGATATTTCAAAGAATGGTTTGAAGCGATTCTACCGCAAGTGCACGGTTGTCAAGTTTTAGTATAGTGAAAATTAAGTACAGGTTGTCGAATCCACAGGGACTAACGTATAAGTACCAAATAAGATTAATAAAATTATATTTAGCCTACGATTTACGAAGTTTGATTTACTAGAGCCAAATTAAACTAAAGAAGAAAGATTAAACTAGAAATAATGAATAGGATGGTTCCGGAAATGCAAAGGTAAGTTACTCGAGAAAATTACCGAGCTCGTCGTTCAATTATGTTATCTCTAATGATTCAATGGAATTCTCAAATTATCAACCAATTGATTTTAAAGGTGAAAGGTTCTCGATATTATTCGATACACTCTCTCGAGCTGTAAAGAAACTAACGATAAACTAGAATAAGTCACTCTCGTGCACCTATTTACTAATTCAAAGTTGCATAGATTTTCAAAACCTTATAACTCTAAATCTCTCGATTCCAAGTTCTCACGTATGCGATATCATCTCTCGATCTCAATCGTGACATACATCATAAATTAACGGAGCGTGTTACAACGTTATCTCTCGATCTCGGCTGTAACCCTCAAATTCAATCAAAGCTAGCTAGACTTTGATCTACACATGCAATTAATTTATGAACAATAACAATCAATGCACTCAAATACCAATGAATCAATAATCAAACACAATGAAACTAAAACTCAATAATATAAACTAAATTGTTTCAAATTAAATACAAAAGAAGTTTAATTGTCTCTCGACCTCAAAAACATCAATTGAAAATTAATATGAAATAGATTAAAGTCTAGAAATACGATAAACGGCGGAATGAATCCGTGCGTAGCACCGAAATCTCTTCTCTTGCTCCTTCCTTGCACTCCGGAATTGATTGGCTCGACCTTGGACGAAGAACGGAGATTGGATCTCCTTTTCCGGCGTTGGGCGGCGGCTAGGGCAGCTCTCCTTGACCTAAAAATCGTCTGAAAATGGTCTGATATCGTGTATCCTTGAAATGAATCAAGATTCCCGCTTAAAAGCCCTCCAAAATCACGATAAAAAAGGAAAATAAAATCTTCAGGATTTCGCGTTTCGATCGATCGAGAATTGCTACCGATCGATCGGTGCACTGTTCATGCCAGCTTTTGAAACTCACTGTCTTGCTCGATCGATCGAGAATTTGAAAAAATCAGCTCCGAAGTTACTGCCTCGCTCGATCGATCGAGATTTCCACCGATCGATCGAGTCTTCAAAAATTCTGATTCTCACTTTCTGCCTGGCTCGATCGATCGAGAGTAAATCTCGATCGATCGAGATTCCGAAAATTTCATTTCCTAAATTTCAGTTCTTTTTCGCCTCGATTTCGCCCGTTATCTTCATATTGGCTCATTTCTTCCACTTCCGATCTATTTTCCTGAAACAAACGAATAAACACCAAAAAGCATAATATCATCCAGGAAAAAGAACGGAAAGTAGGAGGAATTTACAGTTAAAAACACTCAAAATCTAAGCCTATCAGCAGAGCATGAACAAGGCTTGAAACGAGCTCACCGATCGATCGGGAAAAAGTTCCGATCGATCGAAGTGTGATGTCTCGATCGATCGAGATAAAATCTCGATCGATCGGTGGAGGCAGTGCTTGGATGCCTATTTTTTCTCCACTTAGCGATCGATCGGGGCTTAGGGATCGATCGATCGCAAGGCTAAAAATGTGGGTTTTGGGATTTTGTTCTAAATGATGATGTTTTTTGGTAATGGTTCATTTATTGGCTTCTAATATGGATTCATGTGATTGTGTAGAACCATCCCAGGTAGCCACACATCAAAGGAGATAAAGTCCCACGACATCTCCACTTTTGGAACTAAGGTACGTAGTGAGACGTACGGGCATCGGACGGTAAAACGTATTATTACGTATTGAATTGGTTATGCACTATGGTTGCACACATGGAATTTATTATGCATTTTGGTTGCATATGTGGTCTTATTTATGCATTATGGATTGCATACATGGTTTGGTCATGCATTTCGGTTGCATGTGATTGTGAGTTGGGATTATATTACAGTGATGGAGAATACTTGCCGCTAGTGGCGTAGCGATGTGAATACTTGCCGCTGTCATACCGTAGCGATGAGAGAATATTTGCCGCTAATATGAAGCGAAGAACACGACCGCTGTCATATTTATAGCGAGGGATATTAGTGCCGCTGGTATTGTCTAAGCGAGGGGTATTTCCGCTGTCATGTTAATGCGAGGGGTATTATGCCACTGATATAATAAAACTCGGGAATTGAATACGGCATACATGGAAATCGGTGCATGTCATGACACACATTATTGGCATTATAATCCATTGATTATGATTGTGATACAGGGACAACAATGGGAGCTTAGAAATGTATTAAATACAGGAAGTGAATTGTATTTACGGGTTATGCATTTTAATTACAATCATATTATTGTGAATATGATTTATATACATGCTCATGGTTTTGGGGTTGTTCCTGTAGGTACTTTTGGGACGGACGGGCTAAGGCGGGTTGATGCGGTGAGCCAGTGAGGAGTGCTCTTGGCATAGCAGGCCTAATTCTTTTGTATAGTTTCTACTCTAGGAGTAGTGTAAAACTATAGGATTAACATTCAATTGATTGGAATGTAATTAATCCCTTTTTGGAAATTTTAATTTGGCCTGTAATCTTAACGGCTCAAGACATCAATACGGACTTTATATCATTAGATGCATATTTAACTCTATTACGCCTTTAATCCGCACTTAAGGAACTAGGGTCCTTACATATTTTTAAGATATTAGATTGTTGTGAATGATGTTGTTGAGGCATGTGATTGATGGTGACACATGAGCTTGAGATATGATATATGCTGCTAATATGAAGATGTAAGGAGGTTCCACTGACATATTGAGCTGAAAGGCAATATCATATATGCTCCGTTATAACAGGGTGACGAATGAGATTCATCGGACATGTCATGACATATTAGTTGTATTGTGATTTGATGTATGTGCAGGAACAACCAAGACGGAAAAATTTCGATGCATGAAATACAGGAAGTTGTTATACAATATTTAAGTATTTTGTTGATGTTGGATTGAGATTATCATATATATACTCATGTTGTATGGTTGTTCTGTAGGGACTCATAGACGGGGGATGCCGGGAATGTGAGTCTACTGCCCGCTTTTAGGACATAAACTGGTCAAGATTTAAACTTAAGACCACTTGACATGTAAATGTTGTAAGTTATGTTATGTATGAGAACAATATAATATATAGATGTAGTGAATATCTTGATTAGTGGTAGTCGTATCTTAATCCAATTTAGTAAAGAATGTTATTTACTTACATGTATGTGTAATTAAGGTTTACAGTAACGAAGACCCACAAATTAAATTATGAGAAATGTAATTCTTGGTTTTCGGTCGACTTTGCCTTGGAACTATGAATTCAACCATCCATTCTCACAAAAGATTCAGTTTTTATTTGATTATTTATGTTTCTAAGACTTTCTGCCAGGCGCGACGGATCGGTCCACCATCGCGCCTCTTTTTCTCTTTTATGCATTTTTCTTCGTCTACTTTGATCCCTTTTCATCTCAATGCACTTTTTGGTCCTTATTCACCGTTATTAGCTCGATTTCTTCGATTCCACCTACTTTCAATCAATAATTCGTTTAGGTGACATATACATCACATTAACCATTGAAATATACCTAATCATTAGCAATTAAATCAACTAAATACGTCTATTTTTAGCCACATCAATGGACTTCAAAGTTTAAATCAAAATAATTGACTTTCTTTAGGTTTTTTATACTGATTTAAAATCAAGAAGAATGTGCGACTCTATGTTCATTATGTTGGAAATTCTTTTGAAAGAGAATGAAAATATGAACCGATGAAGGGTTGATATATAGTACAAAAAGAATTTTGAAAGTCGGACCACTTGGACGTAGATCCGAAAATTATGAAATCAATTGTTCAAATAAAAGTAGTTGAAAAGTCGATGCTTTGACTGCTATAAATTCGGCTACAAAATATATGCATATGATTTAATTTTAATGGCTTTTAAGAAAGTAAATTTGCAAATGCCAATTTTGTTAATAATTCATATTGTAAATAATATAATAATGATATGTGTTTGTCAAAATGATATATATATATATATATATATATATATATATATATATATATATATATATATATATATATATATATTCTAGATCTTGACAATTTGTTTTGAGGTCTTTTGATGATTTACTCTCGACGGCTAGGGATTGAGAGAGGAGAAGTCAACTTCAAGGGGAACCACATCATATACATTGAGATCTTGTTAATTTCATTTTTTCGAATTTATTTTTTATTTACTTAAACTTAAGTCAGATAAATTAATTGAGATAATATAATTATAAATAAAACATCAAATATAATTTAATAATATAGTTGACAAAAATTATATAATAGTTTTTTTGTTGACTTCACTACATATATATTATAATTCTTTTATTTAAAAAGTGCTATCACTTGTTTGTAAACCCACCCAACTTGTCAAGATCCAAAGTACGACTTTTTTTTTTAGTTGTGAATATAGGGAGTATCATAAAATAATATTTTTAGTGATAACCATAAAATAAGCAAGTTTTTTACATGATGCGTGGCAGTAGACAAATATTTTTAGTCAACCATCGATCCCAAGGTAATCAGGAACTAATATTTGTATATAACTTAAAATAAATAAACTAATAATTATTGCCATCATTATATTTCTGCATTCATTCTGTCCACGCCACTTAGTTCTTCTACCGTTTTAAAAATTTTCCATGGCACTGTCGAGAAATAAACAAATAAAATCTTGGAAATATTTGGAAATATAGAAACAATGCTATTTTCAAAGGATCAGATACTATTTGTGGAAAAATTGTTGAGGATGTGAAAGTCATTTCTTAATCTTGGATTTTTATCAAAAATCAAGATTTTTGAATCATATTCTATGGGTTTAAGCAACTCTTGTACTTCGTTATTGAATTTTTACCGATAAAAAACAAACAAATAAAATCTTGGGACGTTTTGCCTCAAATAAAGTTCTAATCTTTCCAAACGCCAAGTGCAAAGAGAAAATCGAGCTGTCGAGATACACGTTTATGTATTATAACAATTTAATGCGATCGAGTCGAGTCGAGTCGAATTGCGTTCAATCGTATTTTATCCGAGTTGTAATAGGGAGAATTTAGTTGCTTGAGATCAGCTGAGCATCAATTTTTTAGTTAAAGTCGACTTAACTAGTTTTTTGGTTACTCGAGCTCAAATTTAGCAAGCTCAAAATTTCTTGATCTCAAATGAACTCGAGTTTTACCAATGTTTTGACAAAAATACGGAAATCCAGCGCCGCCCAGGCTACTGTATCATGAAGAATCCAACAGATTTCTGGTCCTGCGCAGGCGGAGCTCGTCTGGTGGTTGAGCGATGAACGCGGCAGCGTTGGCTGAGAATCGTTCTCCTCCGAGCTCGTCTGGTGGTTGAGCGGCGTACACGACAGCGCTGGCGGAGAATCGTTCTCCGGCATCTGCTTGGGTTTCTCGCGACCAGGTGAGCGTGGATGACATCCTGTTGCAAACTTGTTGCAGCGGTAAGAGGCGAATGCTCGTGGCCATCATGAGCACATATTTCATGTTGTTGGGTCTGCTCGACTCATAGGGCGGCAGTTGGTGCCCTTATTTTCAAACCCTAGCTGGTTGGATTTGAAGGAGATGATAAACAGTGCAATTCGAAAATTTAAAAAATTGTTTTGATAAATCCAAAAATTAAGTTAATTTTTGGGTTGAAATTGCATTCTTTATTTTGGATCAAAATTGTTTGGAGTCCATAAATTATTTTGGGTCATTTTAGATGTTTTGTCCGGATATTATTTTTGAAGCAATAAATTATAAACTTAATTTATTAAAAATATAAATTTTAATTTATTATACAATTAGTTGAAAATTTAATTAACTGGAAATTGAATGAAAATGTTTCATTTAATTTGTTAATTTTATATTTAGGTAATATTATGATTTAAGGTAAAATATAAATTTTACCAATTAATTGAAAATTTAATTATTTAGAAATTAAGTGAAAATATTTCATTTAATTTATGAATTTATTTTCGATTAATATGTTATTAAAAAGGTAAATATAGATTTTAACAATTTATTGAAATTTAATTAATTAGAAATTAAATAAAATAGTTTTATTAATTTATTAATTTTATTTTCAATTAATGATGCGATTAGTGGGATTACATATGATGCAGTTTAATTACATATGATGTGATTACATGGCGGATGATTACGGGCCTTAACCAATGTGTTTAGGTGAATGCTTAGGTTTTTATTGTTTCATTATAATTGTGATTTTTGGTTATCGGGCCTGCGAGCCTGCTCTCTATATTTTCTGATGTATCCCACCCCGGATTTGTATCCCTATTCTCTTTTTTGCATGATTTAAATGTAAAATCATTAGAATTAGTGAGAGATCGAGATTAAAGATGGAGCATCAAGAATCAAGACATGTATAATGGAAGCAAAAATGTGATATACATACCTGCATCACCTTAGACAGACATGTGATCCACGTTTGGCTTACGTGGATCAATTAGGAAAAAGGCCGTAATCATCAATATTTATTTTTATTATGCATATGGTGTATGATAAATAATTGTTTGTATGTTTTATTCGTAGAATTGACATTGCATGAATAAAACATAGTTGCATGATTCCGACAAACAAACAAACAAGCACTTGATGAGATTTTAAAATTATTAAATCCCTCTTTTGAATATGATTCAAAATTTTAATATCAAACTGTGAAAGGGAGCACAAAGGGTTTGTTGCTTCCTGTCTTCCATCAACAGTTAAGCCATGAAAAGCTACTTGTGCCATGATGTCTTGTCTCACCCTCGTGGGGGCATCTGGTATGTGAAAGCTGTGTGTTTAATTGCCATTTAATTATGGATAGGGTTCTATGAACATTTAAGATTGCTGGGGTCTTATTGGCGGACATTACCATCCGTAGGATGGGTTAGTTTGACGTGAGAATGCATAATTGGCCTGCCTCCGTAGGGTTATGCCAATCACGAGACGAATATCTTGGGGGTTGCATATGATGCAATTGTGAGCTACCTTTATTATCATGAGGTCGGCTGGCCCTCGCCCGGGACTATCATGAGCTAGTTGGACTAAGAACATATGATTTTCCATTCATTTGTCATGAGGTTAATGAATTCGAAAAATTTAGTGGGAGCGTTCAATAATTAAAGTCCATAGTTTTTTAATTAATTTAATCAAACGGTTTGCATATATTTTCTGTTTATTCTCAGTATTGTGATTCTCGTGAATCCGATTACATCAAGTCTCGATATAAACAAATTAACCACCAAATTATTTTGATTGGCTATCAATTTTAAAATAATGCTTGCTTTTAAAAAATTACAATATACCATTGGTGGGAGCCTCCTGTTGAAGTGTCTCCCGGTTCGTCTCATGAAGAGATCGCCACACTTGAGAAGTGGTGGGACGATGATCTCTCGGCTAGGTGCTATATAATAGCATCAATGTCACTAATGAGTTTCAATATAGATATGAGAAACTCGCTCACATTGCTGATATTTTCCAACACCTACAAATGTTGTTTGGTGACGGATGCGATTACTGAGACTCACGACTTCAAAAGAGCTATTTGCATTACACATGCAAGATAGGGCTTCGGTCTATGAGCATGGTGTAAGGAAAATATCTCTTGTTGAGAAATTGGAAAATCTGAATGTGACAATACCTCATTAACTGACTGTAGATTTGATCTTATAGTCAAAATATTGGAAACTCATGAGTCCTAGATTCAAAAGGAGAAACGTGTTCTTCTTGTCGAATCTTCTACCAATATAGGAAGAGTTCAAGGATAAAAAATAGGAAGGGAAATGGTTCACAACCTCAAAAGACGAAAATGGATATAGTAGCAACTAAGAAAGGAAAGGCATCTATATTTTCACTGCTGGTCACTGTCGCAAAACTGCAAGGAATACCTATACCATAAGCGTTCTGAAAATGGTGTATTTTATAAAAAATTAATGTTTCTATTGTTTCTACTTCTTTGGTATATGATACCAATTGTGTTCACATTTTTACAAAGAGTTGCAGATGTTGAGAAGAAGTAGAGAGCCATAGGAAGGTGAAATCTACCCGAGGCTAAGCATTGTAGCAAGAGTTGTTGCAAAAGTCGTTTGAAACGTTTATTTAATATAAAATCTTGAACTGGTTAGGAATTGGTTTGAACAATTATTTATTTGTTCTAGATTAAATCATGAACATTGTTCCTATTTTGATAGAGAATGATATTCTTTTAATTTGCGAATGTGATTTGCAATATTTTAAAGAATACATGTTTTATTGAATCTGGTGATCTTATGAACGATTAGTATGATTATGTTCAAAGAATATAAAAAAAATGATAACTTAAATACCACATATATTTAGCATATGTTGAATGTCCATTGAATTTGATTCACATGGATGTATGTGGATCACTAAATGTTAGTGCAAGAGGATGTTGAGTTATCTTAAAGAGAATGTGATTCTCTCTGAGTAACCATCTGAAGTTACATATTTGTTGAACATAATTCATACCTAAACAGTGACCAAAACTCCATATACGATATGGACTAAAAGAAAATCCAAATACATATTTGAGATTGTTCTGCTTTTGTAAAGCAGCTAGTTGGAGATGAGTTTGGATAGTTTATCCATCTTATGTTATTTTGTGGAAATTTATATTATCAGTTGGAGACAAAGTGTTTGTTTCGCAAGTGCAGTCTTTCTAGAGAAAATGTTTCTATTAGAAAGCAATGACAATATAATATAACTTGTAAGGGTTCAAGAACCACAAACCACTAGAAAAGTGAAAACGGTTGTGAGGACGCGTTCCTAATCAAGTGTTTAATTATTACATAATGATAATTTATTTGTAAACATCGGAAGAATATTTTTTTTTTAAGAGGTCCTGCCAACAAGTGGCTCTAAAAATTTCGGCATGACCTCCGCGCACGAGGGACATACCAGAAAAACTGAAAAGCACAAAATGATATCCCAGTGCAGCAAGTAAATACATAATACAATATCATGCATCATAGGCACCCAGCACATAAGTCGTACTAAAAATATTTACATCATATCATATCATGCACAATAAAACAACGAATGATCACAAATAAGCAAGACTGGACTGAAATAAACACAAATTACATAATTATACTATCCAGGACACACCCTGGTATAATTTAACAATCCTACAACTGTGATAGACAAAAGAAAAACAACCTCAGGTAAGACTTCCAGCTAGCATTCCCTCTTTGGGATCCTGGTCACCTGGAATACCTGTCATTGCCCACACACAAAGACAACAACAGCCCCTATGGGGTGAGCCAAAGCCCAATATGAAACTATCAAGTAATTACAACATGTATCTATAAAATCTGATAGATGATGCAATGCAATGCAAATGCAATGTAATGCAATGCATGTCAGGTACAAGAAATCGAATCTCAAGATACCAAACTATCGGAATCCAAGGAAATGTATCATCAATCAATATCAAGCTTTTTTAGAGGGTAACAACACACACACGTTGCGCTAGGAGAATCATCATGTGCTGTGCTCGTTATCCCTCGTGTCTAGGCCCGGTAGCAATGCGCGTGATTACAGTCACTACCTACACTGTCTGTCATCGTCGTGCCCGTCGTCTCCGACACTCAGAATAAGTCAACTCAGTTCATCAAGGATATCAAAGAAATGGTGATAGGGTTGAATATTACGTGTTTTATGCTATGATATGTATATGTTTTCGTGTTGATTCTTGGATTATTTTACGGTTTATGGTATATATTTCTATATTTCAGGAATCAATGTTGAAATTCATAAAAAGTAGAGGAAATGAGCCAAAAATGATGAAAAATGACCAAACCGAGAGATCGCGTCAAATCTGGGAAAGGAAGAAAAATTCAAAAGAAAATAAAAAAAAAATAAAAAACATCTCGATCGATCGAGACTTAAATCTCGATCGATCGGGGCTGGCAGAACTTTGGGATCGATCGAGCAGTCAGTCTCGATCGATCGGCCGGAGGAGTTTTATGAAAAATAACTTCCTTATAGAGTTTGTGTCCAACAAGGAAGTCCTTGATTCCCTTCCTCTATATATGTGGACGAAAATTTCAATCATAAGAAGACTTTGTAACCTAGGAGTAGCCTCCACACATGCATATCACCTTCATCCACCATCATCTCTTCATCCTAGGAATTGGAACAAGCCAACAAGAGAATCGAGGAGCACGATCGAGAAAGAAGCGAGGAAGGATCGAGAATCAACGAAGAAGTCGACTTGGGAGTTTTGTTTTACTTTTATATTATTGTTTTACATGAATAATATTGGATTTGTTGTGTTTTTTATGATTGAGAGATATCAATAACATAGTTTTTCCTATTGATTTTGAGATTGAATTCATATATCCTCTATGTGCATGTGTTATTGTTCTTAATGCTTTTGAAGGATTGATCACCTTTGAATGATATTTTATTATAATTGAGATCGAGAGATAAAATTATAATACGAGATAATAATTCATGCCGTGTGTTAAAGATTGAGATCGAAAGATAAAATCACACACGAGTGATAGCTTTGGGTTGTTTAATCTAAAGTTAATGGTTTTCATAAAGCGCATTCAATATTAAATTGTTAATTAAGTGAATGAGAGTTACTTGTTGCAATTTGATGTTAGACTTAATATTGTTCGACAGATTATATTGAATAAATTCGGAAAATCCGTCACCTTAGAGATGTATGAAGAAAAGAATTGTAAGAGTTGGGTTAGGTGAATAATTGTCTTAATTCTTTCTTGTGGATTTTTCTCGTGATCGTCGATTGTTTTGGTTGGATTAAATTAGTTTAATTATTGACTAATTATCGTAGGTTAAATATAGTTAAAAGAAATCTTATTTGGTAATTGCTTATTAGTCCCTGTGGATTCGACAATCCGTATCTTCCTATCTATACTAAAACTTGACACCGTGCACTTGCGGTCTATGTAGGGTCTTCCTACCTTAATATCATTTAGTACACATAAATTGGACAGAACATGCATTTATAACCTCTTAAGGGTTCCGGTTGTAGCTTGAGCTAAGGAGATTACAGGCCAAAATAAAGTTTCCAAAAGCTAGTTAATTACATTCCCAATAAAGAATGTTAAAGCTATAGATTTACACTACTCCTAGAGTAGAGACTATCAAAATCCTGCATCCTACATTCATCATGCTCCCTTTAGCTCACTTCCTCAACCCGACCCTAGGCCCTTGGTCCAAAAGTGTACCTACAGGGATAACACATCGTGAGCATACACATATTTACTTAACATTATATAAAAGCATACAATAATGCATAACATCTTAGTTAAGTAAAGGTTATTGGTCGTCCTTCGACTTCCTTTGTTATCCCTGACTCTTATTCATATATTAGGGCGTCGTACCCATTGTATGGCATCTTACCATATCATCATCATCTTGTGGCATCTTACCACGGGGGCATCTTACCCAATCATATGGCGTCTTACCATATCATAAACATTGCGTGGCATCTTACCACGGGGCATCTTACCCACTCACATACTTTGGGTGGCATCTTACCACGTGGGCGTCTTACCCAATTATACACGTCGTATGACCTTATCATAAACTTCATCATCATAGATGTCATCATAAACATCATTATCATAAACATCATCATAAGCATCATCATCGTAACATCATCATAAGCATCATCATCGTAACATCATCGTAAGCATCATCATCGTAACATCATCGTAAGCATCATCATCGTAACATCATCGTAAGCATCATCATCGTAACATCATCGTAAGCATCATCATCGTAACATCATCGTAAGCATCATCATCATAAATGTCATCATAGACATCATCATCATAACATCATCTTAAACATCATCATCTTAAACATCGTCATTGTAAACATCATCTTAAACATCATCATAATATGTACGGGTATGGTTTACCGTCCGATGCTCGTACGTCTCTTACGTACCTTAATTCCAAAAGAAGGAGAAGTCGTAGACTTTATCTCCTTGAAGTCGTGGGTACCTGGGACGGTTCTACATAACCATACAAATTGATATTAGAAGCTAGACAATAGCCCAATACCAAAAATTCAACAAAAATCAACATTTTTAATCTTTTGAACAGTGGCGATCGATCGCTCAAAATGAGGCGATCGATCGCCTGATTTTTCACTTAGCGGCGATCGATCGCTCAAAATGAGGCGATCGATCGCCTGATGCTTAATTGGCTACTGGACGTTGGCGATCGATCGCGCCATTTGAGGCGATCGATCGCCTAAGCTCTTCTTCGCGCACTGCTCCTCGGCGATCGATCGCTGCTTTTGTAGCGATCGATCGCCACTTACAGTGGCCGCGATTTCACCATTTCCATGTGCATTTTGCAAGCTCATCCTCATTCCTTTCTACACCAAACTTCCCAACAACAACAATAACATTATAACCCACTAAAACCAACATAAAACACTTCAAAAATCATACCCCAAACATAAACCACACATACCCAAACAAACCCACATAAAACATCAAAAACTTAACCCATTTCAACACCAAACATCATAAAACTTATAGGAATGGTTCCATACCTCTTGTAGGCTCCAAATCCTAGCAAAGATCACACAAACAAAGTTTTTGTGGAACTTTTCTTCTCCTCTTTTGGTGGAACTCGAAAATGGGTAGGGTTTGGGGTTTGGGAAGTGATTTGGGGATTTTTAATAAAGTGAAAGGTAAAGGGGTTAAAGTGATGGGTAGAGGATTTAAAAGGGTTACTTTAACTTGATCAAAAATTGTACCCCAAACTTAACATGATGTATAAAATGCTCCAACATAGTATTTTAAAAGCATTTTACAAAAATGCTCCAAACTTCATCTAAATCACATCCTCCTCATATTTAATAATTAACACAATTAAATCATGTCAACATCTTAATACCCAACACATAGATCCATCAACACATGATACTTCATATAAACATAATTAATGCCTTACTTGCAATTAATTAATTTCGGGGCATCACAGTCTAAAATCTCTAGATTGGAATTAATTGTTTAAAATAAAAGCGATCAAGTTTTTGGCGCCGTTGCCGGGGATTAACTTTAGTAATATCATACTAGGTTCTTTGACTGTAATTTAACCATTTTTGTTTATTTATTTCAAAAAAAAAAATATTATATATATTTATTTTGTTTTTGTTTTGTTTGTCTTGTGAGGTACTTGGAGATGATACATCAACAAGCCTTCACAAGCTTTGCCCAACAACCTTCCGTGCCATTCTACGCTGTCTGGGAGAGATTCAATGAATTGGCCAACACATTCCGGTATCACAACTTTTCGAACTATACTCTCCTGCAATATTTCTTCAAAGGGTTGGATGCACAGACACGAGAATGGGTATTGAGCGGAGCACTGGTGACTGGGAGTCCCCTGGTTGATAGAGATGAGGACAGTGTGGTGCACCTGTTCAATGATATGGTGGACTTCGATCATCACTGGCATTGTGATCCTTCACTACAAGGTTGGAGTCACCATTACCCACCGGAGCCTCACTACCCTATTGATACGCCACAACCATTTGAACATCGCGAAGAGAGGAGAGATAGTTCTGCAGATGTCACAACTCAGTTAGAGGATACCTTAGTAAGATTCATGGCATCAACTGAGAACATTTTAAAGTACCAAACCAACTCTATGCGTCACCTGGAACAGCAAATGGCTGTCCTCATGGAAACAATTTCAACTAGCTGCCAAGAGGAAGAGATGAGGGCTACAAATCAAGAGGCGACGAATCGAGTTTGGTTATATGATGACGATCACTCAACCAACCAAGTTTGGGGGAGTGATCCTACTAGTGTGGAAGAGTCGAGGGAACTTGAGCCTCTTCAAGAGATTGAGACTACTTCAGAGATGTCATCTGAGGAGTTACCATGTGAAGATGAGTTGAGTGTGATGTTGGAGAAGGAAGAGACGTTCGAAGATTCTAATTTGAGCCCATCGATGGAGACATGTTCTATGCCATATGTGGATCCATATTTTCCATCGATGCCAACTTCACCGCACTACATCCTCCATATGAAGCCAAGTCGAGAATCATTCTCCCATGCCTACCATTTCATGAAGAAAGTTGTTGGAGCAACGAGCTTACACTGTTACAATCTTGCCAATCTTGAGGGCATACTGAATGAAGACCCATTAGTGGTATCATACGATACTTACTATGGGCGGCAACCGCTCTTTGATGGTTGCTTCTGATGGTCAAGCCGAAGACTAGAAATCAGCGCTTCTTGGGAGGCAACCCAAGCGTATCATTTTGTTATTTAGTTTTGTTTGATATTTCAGTTTTTGCATTTTAGTTTGTTTATCTCTCGAGTCGAATATTTTACCATTTGCATTCTTCTCTTGCTAAGTACTCAGTTGGAGCAATGAACCCTTACAATAGTGAAATTTTCAAAAGCAAATCTTCCTCAACCCTCATGCAAGCGTCTTGATCAGGGGAGTTTACTTTTTCCCTTTTGATTCATTTGAACATTGAGGTCAATGTTTGATTTAAGTTTGGGGGAGTGGCTTACATGTTTCACTTGTTTTAACCACATGTTGTGTACTTAAATGACACTTGAATCGTCCGATTATTATGAGCTAACTTTTTTTTTATGAGTTCAAACTTGAGAAAAGAATGAATTATAGTAGTGACTATTCAATGAGGATTTTGATCTCACTATGCATATGAACTTGATTTTCGATGATTATGGGACTTGTACATGAATATCTTAGGTTGAGTTAGCATGTCAAGAATAAGGAATATATTGAGCACAATGAGTCATAATATTGTGGTTTGCATGTTGAATAGTGATAATTGTTGTGAACTTGATGATTTGTCTTGAGCATCTTAGAGTTATCCTAGAACTTATTTGATGATGACACTTTGAGGCTAAATTTTATAATTACAAACTTGACTTGGAAATTATCTAGGCGATCTTTGACACGTTTGAGCCTTTCAAGCTTACCTAGTCTATATCAATCCCTAGTGTCCCATTTTGAGCTTTATTGAAAAAGAATGGTATATGCATTGCATATAATTAGACCCACATTCGACATTATTGGTAAACTCATTATACCTACCCTTATATGAGCCTAAATGAAAAAAGTTATCCTTACCCTAAGGGAGTATAATGAATATCATTCGATGCACTTGAATTGTTATAACTTGATGAACTTATTGAAAAAGATTGATGAATGATAAAAAAAAAAAGAGAAAAAGCCTTGAGAAAAGATTAAATTAATAAGACCCAAAGTGGCCAAGGCTAGAAAAAAGAAGAAGAAGAGCTCGAAGTGTGCAAAAGTTTGAACTGTAAATGATTATACTCTCTTCTTTTCTTTGAAACCGACACCAAAGGCCTTACATTACAAGCTAATAAAGACCTTTTGATCCAAGTCTAGAGAGTAACTATCATTAGTGGAGAAGTTGTTTGAAAATAGGCCTATGTGATGCTTGATGATAATCTTGACTTTGAGTTGATTAACATGATTTGATCTTGAATATGTGCATGAAACTTGAGATTGAAAAAATTAGCACACACACACGTTCCAATTTTGAGATATGTTGCTTGACTTAGGAGAAAACATGTCTTGTAAACTTTTGAATATGTGCATGAGATTTCTGAGAATAAGCAAGTCATGAAATAATTGTTTCAAATATCAAGAATGAACTCTACCTTATGATTTTAATGCTTAATCGAGGACGATTAAATGATAAGTTTGGGGGAGTTGATAGGGTTGAATATTACGTGTTTTTATGCTATGATATGTATATGTTTTCGTGTTGATTCTTGGATTATGGTATATATTTCTATATTTCAGGAATCAATGTTGAAATTCATAAAAGTAGAGGAAATGAGCCAAAAATGATGAAAAATGACCAAACCGAGCGATCGCGCCAAATCCGGGAAAGGAAGAAAAGTTCAAAAGAAAATAAAAAAAAATTAAAAAACATCTCGATCGATCGGGGCTGGCAGAACTTTGGCGATCGATCGAGCAGCCAGTCTCGATCGATCGGCCGGAGGAGTTTTCTGAAAAATAACTTCCTTATAGAGTTTGTGTCCAACAAGGAAGTCCTTGATTCCCTTCCTCTATATATGTGGACGAAAATTTCAACCATAAGAAGAATTTGTAACCTAGGAGTAGCCTCCACGCATGCATATCACCTTCATCCACCATCATCTCTTCATCCTAGGAATTGGAACAAGCCAACAAGAGAATCGAGGAGCACGATCGAGAAAGAAGCGAGGAAGGATCGAGAATCAACGAAGAAGTCGACTTGGGAGTTTTCTTTTACTTTTCTATTATTGTTTTACATGAATAATATTTGATTTGTTGTGTTTCTGATGATTGAGAGATATCAATAACATAGTTTTTCCTATTGATTTTGAGATTGAATTCATATATCCTCTATGTGCATATGCTTTTGAAGGATTGATCACATTTGAATGATATTTAATTATAATTGAGATCGAGAGATGAAATTATAATACGAGATAATAATTCATGCCGTGTGTTAAAGATTGAGATCGAGAGATAAAATCACGCAGGAGTGATAGCTTTGGGTTGTTTAATCTAAAGTTAGTGGTTTTCATAAAGCGCATTCAATATTAAATTGTTAATTAAGTGAACGAGAGTTACTTTTTGCAATTTGATGTTATACTTAATATAGCTCGAGAGAGTATATTGAATAAATTCAAAAAACCCGTCACCTTAGAGATGTATGAAGAAAAGAATTGTAAGAGTTGGGTTAGGTGAATAATTGTCTTGATAATTCTTTCTTGTAGATTTTTCTCGTGATCGTCGATTGTTTTGGTTGGATTAAATTAGTTTAATTATTGATTAATTATCGTAGGTTAAATATAGTTAAAAGAAATCTTATTTGGTAATTGCTTGTTACTCCCTGTGGGTTCGACAATCCGTATCTTCCTATCTATACTAAAACTTGACACCGTGCACTTGTGGTCTAAAATCGCTAGATTGGAATTAATTGTTTAAAATAAAAGTGATCAAATGGATAGATCAATATGATATGCCCATGAATCATATATGCATAATATAACATATGCAACTCAATATGTCATGCATTCTCATGTGTATGTCATATATCGATGTATATTTATCAAAATGATGTGTGTTAACAAAATATTTATTTTCATACATCGATATGCCAATTATAAATACTATGAATGCTCATAATTCAATTAAAATCGCATAGCCAAATAATTTCACGTAATTCACGTAACTTCAGCAAATCATGTATCAAATAATACAGATACCTGTCGTATGTTACCGATCGAAACATACCTATTTCTTTCTTTCTAAAGGATGATGTCGTCCTTGTAGCTCGTGGAGCTCCAGTGTCATGTTAATCTATCAAATTCATATAACATCATCATTTATATTCATCTACTATTTCCTTTAATTCATATTATGAGAAAATAAAGAATATTTTGGCTTTCTTTTATATAATGCAAGAAATCCTTATTCGTTTCACTTCATCGTTCGGATGTTTACTTTTCATTAGTTGATCTTAATAATTCAATTCGATTGTTATTAACTAACTTGAATATTTTAAACTGCAATCATAATCATAATCGAGACCGATTAACAACTGCAATTATAGTCAAACTTTTCTCTCTTTATCAATTGGTTATCAATTAACTCATATTATTAGCATGATTTTAACTCAAGAGTATTATTTGACCTGTATGTAAGCTGTAAGTTCATTCTCTTTATACATCAACGTAAAAGACAAGTTTTCAGATTATAGAAACTAATCTGTTGGAATATACATAAAACATATAATGATAGAAAAGACTGGTCTTCATATTACTAACATATCACTAAGATGTTTCTTTAGGTAAGTTTTATGCTCAATTTTCATTACTACATAGTGGCAATATATCGACATGACGGTGTAGCAAAGAAACACCTTCAATTCAATGGAATATAAACCCAGAACAACCATAGAACTTAGAATATCGAACCATACTAAAAAATGTCACTGAAATAACATGCAATTCTCTCAAAACCCAATCAACAAGATTTTTAACCCAAATTTACAGTTTTCGTGAAATAAAAGTGTCATCAAAATTACAAAGCAAACAAAAGGCAGCCAGCCTTTACCAATTCAACATGCAATGCAAGATTGGAGCCAAAAGACAACCAGTTTCAACATTGAGCCTCTCCTTCCATAAAACATCAAGATTTTCGCACCAATACAGCGTCAGATTCTTTAAACCAGCATGCAGCATAATTTCGAAAACAAGAATTATCCAAAACCATGATAAAATCATAACAAACTCATACCATTATTCATTCAACAATCAAATATCAAATGACCTGCCTCAATTTATGAACAGTAGCCGCGGACATGCATGGCTGTTTTTGACAACTCACGGCGGCGAAGTGGGCGGATCCTGGAGGGGAAATATTTGTCTAGGTGATGGGAAGAGATTAGACAACAATAATTGGACTAATTCAAGACCAAGACGAAGAAATTGAAAAAAAACCGCAGAACCCTAAAAATAATGAGCACACCATTTTCTGGGAAAATTCGACGGAATCCGCAACGGGAACTTCCAATTCTTGGTATGGAAACGTGCGCCGTTGAGTGACGAAGGTGGTGGTGGGTCGACCTTGGCGAACGGTGGTTGGACGACCTCGTGCGCACGGCTTTAGCGACGAGTGGTAGAGGTGGCGCGGGAGAGATGCGGAGTGACGGGAATTTGTGTGTGTGCGTTTCACATTTTAGTGTGTGTCTGAAGCGTGTGTTTTAAACACCAAGTATCCTAGCTCGGTTATGTACATTGAAGCGTCACCGATGCACTGATAATTAAATTACACTCAACAATTGGGATTTACACCCACTATATAACACAAAATTAAATTCTTTATTTTAATTAAATTCTTCATTTAATAACTTATCTCTAAAATATTATCGGAGTATATTTTACAATTTCAAAAATATTTCAGGTTCCGATTAAATTGTCAGTTGACATTCATATTGTCAATTTTACATCTAATAAATTAATTCCAAATTAATTATAAATAAATTCCAATTATATTTAATTTACCGTAATCAAATCTCGGGGCCTTACAACAGTGAAATTAATTGAGTCAATCATAACCTTTACACATACCAAGGAGATCTGAAAGTGTTTCAAGAACTCCAGATAAATTGAATTTACTCCTAGAAAGTAGTCAAAATGATTTTTGACCATGGATGTGATCCTAGGACTTTCAAGGAGACGATGTTGGGCATCGTTTCGGGACATTGCCGAGATGCTATGAGATTTGAAATAGACTCCATGAACTCTAATAAGGTATGGACCTTAGTAGATCCTATTTGGGTTTGTTCCATTGACTGCAAATGGATCTACATGCGAAAGCTTGGAGTGGATGGGAAGGTGTGACCTTCAAAGCTTGACTGGTGGGAAACGATTATTCTCATAGGCAAAGAGTTGTCTGTGAGAAAATTTTCATCGGTTATGATGCTAAAGTTTATTTGAAATTTATTAACTATATCTTCATATTATGACTATGAGATATAACAGATGGATGTGAAGACTTTTATACAAGGCAGCCAGAGGGCTTCACAACCATTTGGAGTGAGCAAAATGTTTGCAAACTCCAGAGGTCCATTTTTTTTATGGGCCTAAGAAGGCATCACGCAGTTTGAACTTCCGTTTTGATACCATCGTCAAAGTGTTTGGTTTTGTTAAAATCCGGAAGTGACATGTGTGTGCAAAAGGGTTAGTGGGAGCACGGTTACATTTATGATGCTTTAAGTGGATTTTATCATGCTCATTATGAATGGTGTTGGATTAATCAATTAAATCATGATTATCTACTAATTTCTCCATGAAAAATTTGGGAGAAGCGTCCTGCATGTTGGCATAAGGATCTATAGGGATAGATCTAAAGGATGCTTGAGATCTCTCAATCTACGTACATAAACACTGTGCTAAGGGTTTAGCATGGGATCGTCGAAAAATGAGTGACTTCCCAATATGTCATAGTATTCATCTCTCGAGTCAATGGGTCTTAAGATTGATGAGGATAGGGAAAAGATGACATTCCTTAAGTTTCGACTTTTACTAGCATAATGTATGATATGTTATGTACTTGGCCTGATGTATGTTCTTAGTGTAATAAGTAAACATCAGACAGATCCCGGTGAAAGTCACTCGAAAACTGTGAAAATAATCATCAAGTACTTATGAAGAACTTAGGATATGTTCATGTTTTCTGGATCTGTGAGTGGAGAAATGAAAGTTGAAGGATAAGCTGATGCTGTTTGTCAGTCGGATGTAGATAATACCATATCGATGTTCGGATTTGTATTTAAGCTCAATGACGGTGATGTATCTTGGAAACGTTTCAAGCAAGACAACACATTGAATTCCACCACTGGTGCTGAATACATTGCAGCATATGATGTAGCAAAGAGGCAGTTTGGAAATGAAATTTTATCCAAGAGTTGGGTGTAATTTCTAGTGCAGTTGACACAGTCTCTGGTACTGTGACAACAGTTGAGGTATTATGAATAGCCAAGATCTCATTAGTATCCAAACATATATTGAGAAAATACCATCTAACGAGAGAGATGGTAGACGCGACATTATTATAGATAGAATCGCTTCAACAGAAAAATATACTGAATCCACTGACAAAGCCTTTACAACGATTGTGTCTGTCAGACATCTTGGGAAGATGGTCTTGAGACACGTGAGTAGTTGGCTTTGGGAAAGTGAAATATATTGTTGTCATATGTAATTAAGTAAATCAATAGTTGATTGATTGTACTTATAATCTTATTATGACAAATCTTAGTTTGAATATTAATATATATAGCACTTCTTCATCTGTTTACCCATGCATCTTGATGTATTGATGAAGTCCTTGAGATTGATAGTCCATATAATGTGGTTGCACATATGATGATGACCATGAAATACGATTTCTAAAAGTTCATGGTCGATGAGCTTTCAAGAATGGGATATCGATATATGCTCGTTAGAGACTGGTATTCATGATGTATCTAGTGTAGTGCCCTGCGTTTCATCGGCGTTGGCCTGGAGAAGTCAACACACATGAATAGGTGCTCATTAGAAACTGAACGACCCTACTTGGAATTCTATAAGTGGTTACCATTTGTCGAGTATAGAATTCCTAGTCATAGTTGTGCACCATTACTCCTCATGACCCAGGGCGTCATTGAGGTCTTGATAGATAGTTATGTACTTTGGTTTAATGTCTGATCACATGCGGGTCATAAAGTTGTTATTTTGGGTATTCAATGATCCTGTCATAGGTCTATGATTGTCGTTGGGAATTCACCACTGGTCTTGATGAACCAGGATGTCCTATGTGGTTTTCTACATATGATTCGAGGAATCTCTGGCCAGAATGAATAGTGCTTGTGAAAAAAGAGTTTTTCATATACGCACACAATGAATCATATAACGTGAAAAAAATACATAGTTATTGAAATCATAATAGGCCTCGACCAACCAATGCCCTAGATTCAATAGGGACATATGAGTGAAATGAATGTACTGCACGCTAACTATGGTTGACAGCTTCTAGTACGTTGCTAGTCATTTAAATCTAAGTCTTCGTGAAGCACAGATCCTAGGCGCTACCCACGATCGGTAGGTTGTTGCTAGAATTATATTTCGTCCATTGTCTATTAAAGAAGTTTAATTGACAATGGGGCATTCAGGGTAAGCCCAAAGAATATGTTTGACTTCTAAAATCACAAAGGTTGTGATCCTACTGCTATGATACATTTGAGCCTCGCTGGGTCACAATCAACCGGCCGCGGATCTATCGATGAGAATTGAGACTTAAATGTTAAGTGCTCAAATTGAGTGATTTGGAAGAGATGAATTTAATTTATGAAAGTTCATCACTTTAGTGGAGTTTCTATTGAAAATGTTTCATTTATAGAAAGTTCTAAAATTAAAACTTTTGATATATTTATGTCTCATAACTATATACATTGGTAGTACACAAGTTGTTCAATTGGATTGAATTACTTGGATTATGAGTTTGTAGTTTTGTGTTGGCTTTTGTGCAAGTGAGAAATTGTTAGCATAAGATGCCCTACAAGCCAATGGGCCAATAGTTGGCATGTTGGGCCCTAAAATCCCTAGCCCAATTAGTTATGCAAACTCGGTTATAAATATGATGTTTCATCTCTAGGTTTTGGTACTCCATTCATTCCACACACTACACTCTCATAAGCCGACATCACACCGCCATCAGATGGATTTCGCTTTTATCGATAATTTCTTTTCGTGCATTATATTTGATATTTTTACATGTTCTAATATATGAATCTGGCGAGATCGATTCGTCCCCGGGTGAGATCTGTTTTATTTTCGCTACGTTTGGATATGACGCCGTGGGACGGGAAACCCAACAATTATATAAGTCAAACACGTGGATTGATAACACGGTTGACGGTGACTATACGAGTGGAATAATCAATCACATTAAAAACTCTTCTAATATCATATTAAGATTACATGGGTTCCAATTTTGTATTCTACAAATAATCTTTTAAAATTCTTCTTCTAAAAAAATATTTGAATTGTGATTCGATGAGCACGAGGGTTGGGTTGGGAGATGGAATCATATTCAATACGGTAAATGGGCTGTCAGAAAACTGAATTTTCCAATACCGTTCCTCCTATCTTTCCTCCTCAAATATAAGTTTTTTCTACAAAGTCGATTTTGGCTTCGTTTCTCTCTATGTTTTAGAACACACACAAGAATGAGAGAAATCGCATCTTGTATCAGCGAATACGCAGTACAAATCTCAGATACTTCATGTTCTAGTAACTCAAACAATTCTTGTATCTCTCCGTCTCTGAATTTGGTCCCATCAATTCAAAACGATGTCACCTGTTTGTACAGAACAGTTCTCTCCACTCAGAAGCTGTTTCTAATCACAGTTTCATGGTGCAAGAACAGTTTGTTTCAAGGACTCAACATAAGTCTTGGGGAAGATTCATCAAAATCCTTCAAAGTCAACACGAATTCGAGGTTGTTTCGAAAGCTAAAAGGCTGCAAATCGTTCGAATTCCAGGGTTTAAGAGTGGAAATTTTGTGGGATCTTTCTGCTGCACTGTATCAATCAGGCCCTGAACCAGTTGATGGATACTATGTCCTAATCATGGTGGATTCAGAAGTAGGGCTAGTTCTCGGAGCCATGCCGGAAGAACCTACTGCGAAAAAGCTGAAAAATGGCGCAAAAATGGAGGCGAAATTCTCGTTAATCTCACGTCAAGAACACTTTTCGGGTAATACCCTTTACTCAACCAAGGCTCAGTTCTGCGAAACCGGCGTCTTCCACGATATCTTGATCCGTTGCAGCGGGCAAAATGAAGGGCTTAAGTATCCGGTTCTCTCAGTTTGCATCGATAAGAAGATGGTGATTCGAGTGAAGAGATTGCAGTGGAATTTTCGGGGGAATCAGACTATTTTTCTCGACGGTTTGCTGGTGGATTTGATGTGGGATGTTCACGATTGGTTCTATAATTCAGGGCCGGGGTACGCAGTGTTCATGTTCAGGACGAGAAGTGGGATGGAGAATAGGTTGTGGTTGGAAGAGAAGATGGTGCAGAAAGACAAGGACAAGGTTGGGTTTTCTTTAATGATCTATGCATGTAAGAACATGTGAAGTTCTATATTTGTCTTTTTTACTTTTATTACATTGTGTTTTGAAATTTTATGTGATTTTCGGGCTCAAAAAAATATGGAGCTTGAAAATCAAGAATTAGGCATTTTCAAATAATTCCTTGGTGTTTATTATATTTCATTCAACTTGTAGAGATTTGATCTTTTAATGTTTATAAACTAGCAAAAACTTGAAGGATGTATACTATTATTTTAGGGATCTTTGAATTTTTGAAAAGAATTTCAAATGATTTTATTTTCTGATAATTTGAAATACATCATATTGATTCATAAATAAGCTAAATGGAATTATTTATTTATTTTATTTCAAATCATGTAATCCAAAAACTTATTGTATATATGATAGATTGGTTTATATTTCGAAAGAATGAAATCCCAAAGATTAATCTATTCTAATCCTTTTTTTCCCCCTTTTGCCATTTCAATGCTTTCATTGCATTATTGGTTCTTTAAATTCCCCAGGTTTGGTTAAATTGACTAATTAAGGAACTTGTTTGCAAATTCGTAACTTGTGTTACTTGATTTTATAGCAGTAACAAAAGTTTTTGGCCAGATATTGTATTGCTTAATTAATCTTTACTTATCATCTTCAATTCTTCATCCAAATGTTAACTTAAAATAATTTTAAAATGATAAATGAATCTTCCTTTTGCATGTGTTATACAGGTAGTTAAAATCATTGAATTTCAAATCCAAGATTTAAATTCATTATTCTTGTTTGGGCACTTTGAATTCAATCTATCAAATTTTTTTCTCTTTAGATCTAAATATTCTATCAAAACCAATCTAAAAATTATGATTAACCATAACAACATATCAAGTTAATCTCTGCCCATTTTAACTCATTTTAGGTTAAAGAGAGATATTATTTATAAAATGTGAGTACAAAACGTAATTACCTCAAAATGATGATAATTCAGAACAATCTTCTACCAAAACTAAAACAAGACAAAAACCATCAACCAACTTAGCCTTCCTTCGCTACTGATTTGAAACTACTGAGACAAGTAACAGTGTCAAAAAACCAATAGCTGATTGAAAAAGAGAAGTCACTTTGGTGGTACCTTCTTTTCACCCTTGATTTTATTGTGTCAACCATGATTTCTAATTTACAAGACCACACTTGTTTTGATAATTATCTTGTACATAACCAAACTAGAGTCCAGTTATCTCTTGTTGACTCTAGTCTAAACATGTTACAGATGGGAGACGAAGAATTTCAAATTCATAAAATTTAAGACTCTTTGATTTTAATTCTTTTGATTCAAACCCACAAAGAGTACTCTAGTGTTTGCCCTTTGCTCAATTGTGCCTAAAATATGTTGGACTTCATTCAAAAACCATATTCTTCATCTTATCTTCATTGGATGTCACCTTAACATAACTCTTACATATTATTTAAAAACTAATATTTAATAAAATATACTATGTTCAATATATAATTCAAAACCTTGTAATGGACATATAAAAATCCAATCAAAATTAAGAAGAAGAAAAAAAAAACTAAACTAAGATGAATTAAGACATGGCACACAATAATTTCCAATTACAATTTAGCTATCCATAATTCGTGAGACAAGCTTGTGGGTGGGTTTAATTGTTCTCATGTATATGCTCTCTTTGGACCACATTCTTTTAATTTCATAGGTCCCCTCAAATTGTGAGCTGAAAGCTTCTTGTGCAATTGTTCTGCGCCAGCTGCAATTGGTGAAACCGTGATATTTCCATGTTAATCTTTCTTTTTATAATATTAATTGATATCATACCCCCTCTTTACCAGCTGGCTGAACAACCCGAAGCAGAGCCAAGAAAAAAAGTTACGGGGCGAATTTCTTTTATAAAATAAAAAAAGAGTAATTTTTTTTTTAAATTTTTTAATACATTAATTTTTTTTTAGGGGTGCGGCCAGCTTCCGCCCCTGTGCACAACTCTAGTCATTTATCAAGTAAACTACAAATATTGTCTCATTGAATAATAACATTTGCAATAATAGTCCCAAAATTTTAGGACTAATAAAATCTAGTCGCAAAAGATTATTTTTGGACAAAAGTAGTCCCACATAGATGCTTTTATCAAATACAGTCCCACATAATTTTTTTTTAATAAAAGTGATCCATAAACCCATAATAAAACTTGGGGCCATTTTTGTTAAAAAATAATATATGTGGGACTATATTCAATAAAAATATTTATGTAGGACTACTTTGTTAAAGAATAATTTCTTTAGGATTATATTTGATTAGTCGTAAAAATCTAGGACTATTATTGCAAATATTTATACTCTACGGGACCATTTTCGTAATTTAGTCTCATTAATTTTCTTTGCCAAAATTAGGGTTAAAATAAGTTGGAGTTGATTTGAATCGGACCCATTACGTAAAAGTTCTCGCCATGTCTATTTCCCTATTTACTGGACTCGAATCTGAAAGGAAAATCAAGGTGCATGCAACTCGAGCCAATATATGTAAATATGTATTAGTTATTGTTCGATCGTGTAGTATATATGATTTAACAAAAAATTATGTAGCATTTTATACATCTTTCGTCATTCTATGATGACACAGAAATCGATTCGAATCAAATGCATTGTGTAGGAATTCTCCCAATGTTTGTTTCTCTAAAAACACAAGCTACTTGATTTTTTTAATTGGCCAAAAAAACATCATATAGTTTGGTCCAGATTTAACTTTACAACCATTGTTTGTTACATCCTCAACTTTCATTAATTATAACACTTTGCATCATCTTCACTCGATTTGTTTTTTTTTTATTTATCTAAATTCATTGACACATCTCATCATCGTCTTACATCCTCAAACTTAGAGCACCTTAAGCTAGTCGTTGTAAATTTTAAAAAAATAAAAATATTTTGAATGCCGAAATCTCTAGCTGTTTGATTTTGGAAAAGTAAATTTTGGCATCGAAAACATTTATTTTTTAAAAACAAATTACAATAATTAGTTTAATTGTAAGGACCCTAGTTCCTTAAGTGCGGATTAAAGTCATAATTAGAGCTAATATAAATGATCAGAGTAAATAATCGTGTTGAGACTATGAGCCTTAAGAATTACATACCAAAATGAGGACTATCAATGGATTAGTTACATTCCCAAATCAAATGAATGTTATCAATTTTAGCTTTACACTACTCCTAGAGTAGATACTATACAAAATTAATTCTGTCCTTCCTTTCTCAAAAAATTCTTTACAAGCTCACCACCTCAACCCGCTAACCCTTCTTATCATGCCAAAAGTGTACCTACAAGGACAACCCCCAAACATGAGCAATAATATCATTCATATACAACACAATATGAATATAAAGCGTAAATGCATAATCATAATAAAACACTTCCTATTTTTCCCATGCATTTTAAACGCTTCCCGTTTGGTTGTCCCTGTACCATAACTCATGAGTATAATCATTAGATTATTTAATGGTCTACACATGTCATGACATAATACCATCTCATCAAATCAAATATCAATCACCAATCCCTAGTCTGTCCATCACAATGTATTTTAATGCCCCTCGCTTATTTACATATAGGCGGCATAGAATAACCTCGCTTCAATGGACATGCGGCGCTCCCACCCCTCGCTTCACATTGAGCGGCAAATATTCTTTCCTCGCCCTATATGATAATCACGCTCAAATGTGACATGCGGCGCTCCCACCCTCGCTTCACATTTAGCGGAAACAAACCAAATAGCGGCAAGCATTAAAATCATCAAGGGATGACCACGACTCATGGGATGTGCACCAATAACCAACATATGCATATACAATCATCATGCATAATTCAACATGTATTTGCATCCACAATGCATAATCACATATATACTCGCATCCACAATACATAAACAATGAGTATATTAGATACATGTACCGTTGGGTGCCCGTACGTCCTCTACGTACCTTTCCAAAATGTAGGATGTGGTAGGACTTCAATTCCTTGGCTGTGTCGCCACCTGGGATGGTTCTACACATTCACACAATTCAATATTAGAACCCAATAATAGTCCGATACCAAAAATCCTACAATAAAAACCAAAAACACCAAATTTGGTGTCTCGCGATCGATCGCCATATAGCCCCGATTGATCGCGAGACTACACTGCCTCGCCCAACAAAATTTTACAATTCGCGATCGATCGCCGAGTTTGCGCCGATCGATCGCGACCTCGCCGATCGATCGCGCCAAACTCGCGATCGATCGCTGAAGGCTACTGCCTTCAGCCCTGCAACTCGCGATCGATCGCTGAAGGCGCCGATCGATCGCCGAGTCTTGCACACCCGATTTTCGGGCACTATTCATCCTTCTTCTTCCTCAACTCAAACAAACTCATATATTAAAACACCAACCATACCAAATCACTACAAATCTTCAATAAACATCCTCATACAACCATAAATCTAACACTCACCCAAAAATAACACCAACTCAAACAAACCCATTTCAAAACCCTTCAAAACCATTTCAAATTCAAATAAAACACTACAAAATCAACAATGAGGTATCCATACCTCTTGGGGACTTCAAATCTCCCAATAAACTCCACAAATCAAGATTTTTGGAAGGATTTTCTTCACCCCTAAGCTCAAGAACGAAAATGAGGAGGGTAGGTTTGTGGAAAGTGATTTTGGGGGAAAAATGAAAAGTGTTTTGGTAAAGGTGGGGGTAAAGGTATTAAAACAAGTTTAATTGTATCCCCACAACTAACATGATGTATTAAACATCCCAACATGATATTTAAAAGGCATTTCACCAAAATGCACCATAATCACAATTAAACTCATGCTTTACAATTTATTGCTAACCATGGCAAATAAATCATGCTAATAACAACTTTCCCAACATGTATCCTGAAATGTACTCCCGGGTCGCCCTTTCCATACGACCATGCATTTCCATAAGATAAATAAATCCAACACATAATTAATTACCACCATAATTAATCATATAAACACAATTAATGCCTAAATTGTAATTAATCATTTCGGGGATATCACAATACTCCCCTACTTATAAGATTTTGTCCTCGAAATCACATGCACTTACCCCCAAAAGAAACTAAACATAATCACATACCAGAGAATAGTTCCGGGTAGTGCTGCACCATATGCCGCTCCGTCTCCCACGTAGCCTCCTCGACACCCCTGCGATCCCACTGAACCTTGATCATAGGTATCACTTTGTTCCGAAGTCTTCGGTCTGCTCGATCCAGAATTCTAACAGGCCGTTCCACATAAGACACATCGGATTCTAACTGAACTTTGGAAGGCTGTAACACATGAGATGGATCCGGCTCATACTTCCACAGCATCGATACATGAAACACATCGTGTATACCAGATAAAGAAGGTGGCAGAGCTAGTCGGTAAGCTAAGGTGCCAATGCGCTGCAAAATCTCGTACGGTCCAACATACCTCGGAGACAATTTCCCGCGCATCCCAAATCGCACAACGCCTCTGAAAGGCGAGATCTTCAAAAAGACCTTATCTCCCAACTGAAATTCTAATGGTCTCCGCCGTTTATTCTCATAAGCTGCCTGTCTGTCCTGGGCTGCTTTCATTTTCTGCCTTATCATCTTTATCTTCTCTTCCATTTCTCGAATCAACTCCGGTCCTCCGACCGATTTACGGTCCAAATCATCCCAACACAAGGGTGATCTACACCGTCTGCCATAAAGAGCTTCAAAAGGAGCCATCTGAATACTCGCCTGGTAGCTATTATTATAAGAGAACTCTACCAAGGGTACCGAATCTTGCCAAGAAACATCGAACTCCAAAACACAAGCCCTCAGCATGTCCTCGAGCGTTTGGATAGTACGCTCGGTCTGGCCATCCGTCTGAGGATGATATGCAGTGCTCAATCTAACTTCAGTTCCCAAGGCTGACTGAAGACCTTCCCAAAAATGAGATGTAAATCGGGGATCTCGATCCGACACTATGGAAATGGGGATCCCATGCAATCTCACCACATCTCGAATATACAACTGCGCCATCCTCAAAAAGGTGAAAGTCATGCTATAGGGGATAAAATGAGCTACCTTAGTCAATCGATCCACAATCACCCAAATAGCATCAAAGCCTGAAGTACTCCTCGGCAGGTGAGTCACGAAGTCCATGGAAATGTGCTCCCACTTCCACTTCGGTATCTCCAAGCTTTTTGATGTGACTAGAAATAGACACATCTATTGCGCTTAATTATTTACGATTTGGTATATTTTGATGGATAAATTGATACATATGCTACCTAATCGTATATTTGTGTAAATGTAGGGAAAGGTGAAGAAATCAAGCTAAAATGATGAAAGAAGCAATAAAGTTGAAGAAAAGATGAAAAAACCAGAATACAAGACACATGTTGCTCCTTTCTCCTAAACTTTCTATATGTTCGAGCCATGTTTTGGAAATGTGGTCCATAGAAAAGTTGTAGAACATTGAGTTATCTTCGCGTGGACAGCTGATTCATTGAATTCGGAGTTCGGACGAGAAACTTACTGCCAAAATACGAAACTCGCCAAAAAATTGATGACAGGCGTAATTACGCCATTTTAGGCGTACCTACGCCAGTGCTACGGGAATTTAGAGGTAGTTAGGCCATGTTAGGCGTAATTACGCCAATAGGATTTTGGAAAGTTAAAATTCTTGATTTCTTTCCTTCCCACATGGATTCTAACCTACTCCATCAACCTCCCAATACATATATACTCGAAATTCAGACCTTTTAACCATCTAGATAGTTAGGGTAGAATAATTTTAGACTAGTTTTATATTTTCTTTTCAATTTTGTTGAAGAACGTCTACGAAGATCGAAGCGAAGGCGAGATTGACACCTCGACAAGCGGAGATCGGATTAGTTTTTTTTTCCCTTGTTTTTATTTATAGTTTTGTTTTAATTATGTGTAGCTAGTCTTAATTCTTGGTTGAGGAAGACAAAACCTTGGATTTATTTATCTTGGGGAGATTCATACGCTTTTGTTTATCGATATTATTGAATTCATTGTTTTTCTGATTTTGTTGATATGATTGATGTTTGTTTATTGGATTGACAACCTAGTAACTTGCATATAATCTATTGCTAATTGGATATCAAATAAGAGATTGTTTGAGTAATCTAATTGAAGAAGCAACTAAGATCGATAATTGCCTGCTGTTGGTGTTATTAAATTCTTAGAGAAAACCATTGACTAAATTATATAAACCGCTTGTGTTTATGTTGTTTAGATTCATCGCTCACTAGTTTTGAATGATGTCATGATTTTAATCTTGAATATGCATATAGAGATTGATTGATTGGTGAAAGTTAAATTAGAACGCTTGGACTAATTGACTATGAATAAGGTGAGGGAGGAATTAGATTTCCAATTGATGAATATTCAAGTAAAATTGAGTCTTTTGTGAATCGATGAAATAGATGATAATATCCAAGGTAGAGTCGACCGATACCAAGAATCGCTTTCATTAGTTAATCTTTGTTTTTAATTTTCATTAGTATAATTCAACCTCACAACCCCATCCTTTATTATTCTTTTGTTTTGATTTTCATTAACACAAAGATTCACACCTCCTCGTGGGATCGATCCGTACTCACGCTACTACATTATTGTTATCAATCTTGAGGATTGAGTGAGGTTAATTTGGGCGTACACGATAAGCGCTACCAAATTTTGGCGCCGTTGCCGGGGAGGCGTAGTATATTTTTGTGTTAATATTTTCTGTTTTATTTCTCTCTTTCTTTTTCTTTCTTTCTTTCCCCCCCACCTCTACTCTTGTTTGTTAGTGCTTACAGGTTGATTTCTCAAAATTCGGATCTTATCATGGAGGACTATAGGCGACTAGACGAATTGGAGTATCTTGTGCACCAACTTGGCGTAGGGAGTGGACAAAGTGCATACAACTCAAGTTGGAGTGATCATCCCAATCTCAACTATGACAATCAATGGATGAGCCCACCTCCACCTTACATGCAGTCGTATCTACCGCCATACATACCACAATATTCGCCATGGCCGCAACAACCTCAATACCATACCCCTAGTGAGTCTTTAGAGAATCTTGTTTTAACACTTAATGACAATACTTTGCAATTTCAACAGGAATTCAGGGCTAGCACCCAGAATTTGGGTAACCAAATCAAGCAACTTATTAAATCAGCCGATCAGATAGCAGCACAACCCACCGACTTTATACCCTCCCGGACGATGGAGGCACCACGAGAGAACATGGTTGCAATCGCCTCAAGGAGTGACGAAGAGGTAGGAACCCCGGGGGAGGTGGTACTGATGCCACCCAAGCTAGAAGAGGAGACACATGTGCCACTAGAAGAAGAGGAGCTTGCACATCATGCATCTCCACAAGGTATGTCTCCAACAACCCCCTATGATGAATATGATCATGAACCCTTTGAAGAGAAAAAGGAACCGAAGGTCGAATACTGTGATGAAATGGACATGTTTGACGATTTTTTCTCTGACGATGAGGAGAAGGAAACCCCTACAAAATGCACGGATCCTGGTATGTTCACTGTCCCATGCATGATTGGAAATAATAGAATTGATAAGGCCATGCTAGACTTAGGAGCAGCAATAAATGTTATGCCTTATTCAATCTACACCTCTTTAGACATAGGACCTCTTAAAAAATCTGAAATTGCTATTCAATTAGCAAATAGATCTACTGTGCATCCAAGGGGAATGCTTGAGGACGTTCTAGTGAAAGTCGATAAATTGATCTTTCCTGCTGATTTCTACGTACTTGACATGGAAAATGATGATAAAAGCAGCCCTATTCTGTTAGGGAGACCATTTTTGAAAACTTCCAAGTGCATAATAGATGTAAGTGGTGGTGCTTTTACTATGGAGTTTAATGGTGAGGTAGCTAAGTTCAATACTCATGATCCCGTTCATCCTACTACTGATTATACTATTGACATCACACATCACGTATCACTAGAAAAATCACATACTGTCACTGAGCATGAACATGGGGTAACTACTGATCGGCCTGTTGACGAAGGAGGTATGGGAGAAATTTTGACTGATACTTCAAGTATTACTACTGCTTTACCAAATTCTCCTTTTAAAAATCTCAATTTTGAATTGCAGGTACCTGATGTTGAGCTGAAACTTCCTCCTGAACCTCACGATACATCAATAGAAAACGAGGGGATGCGAAAAGGGTTGAGGACCTCCAAGAAGTATAAGGCGAATAGGCATCGCCTTCGAGCTGTAAGAAGGATACTAAGGTGGGAAAAGGTGGCATTGGACACCAAACATGACCCACCATGAGCACGAGCATTGGAGTCGGGCCACCGACGTTAAACAGAGGCGCTGCTTGGGAGGCAACCCAAGGGGAGTTAGTTTCCTTTTTCCATTTTATTTTTTTTGCTTTAGTAGTTAGATTCTCTTTTCTTGTATTTTTGCCTTACATTGAGGACAATGTAAGATTTAAGTACGGGGGAGGGATTAGGTGTGTGTTATTGCTTTTCTATTACAAAAATTCAAAAAAAATCGAAAAATTTGAAAATTTGAACTCATAGTCAATAATGAATTCATGCTTAGAATCACTAGCCCATGATGAAACCTAATTGATATCATGCATGCTTTTGAACATAGGTGAATTGTTAACCTTGGAACACTTTGAACTCTAATGCAAAGTTTACTTTAACTTAGTAGTTGAATATTTTGAGCACATTATTGTCATGGCTTGTGAAGTGTGCATAGCTTAGTGAAGATTGTGTGAACTTTGTAATAGTCTTAAGAAGTCTCTAATACATGCTAAAACTTAACTACATGCTCTTTGAGGCGTATGTCTAGACTACTTGCAAACATGAAAGTGATATAGGCAATCTTTGATGCGTTTGAGCCTTTCAAGCCTACCATGTAAACAAAATCATTTTCTAGTACCTATTTTGAGCCTTAAATGTAAAAGAATGGTAGTATGCTAAGCATACTAAAGACCCCCATTCAACATTTCTTGACTAGCTTATCATCCTACCCTTTAAGCCTAAATGTGATTTTAATCCATACCTTTAAAGGGAGTATGATGTTTTTCATTCAAATGCACTTGGGAATCATTGAAGTATATTTGTGAGCTTAATTGTCAAAAGAATGGAATGCATGAAAGAAAAAGGGATGCCTTGAAAAAAAATAGATAAAAATATGACTCCAAGGGGAGCCAAGGCACAAAAGAAGCAAAGTGTTGAAATAAACCTTGTGAAAAAGAACGAAGTTGAAAAATTCATACAAGAAGAGAAGCTTTTAGTGTGCATATCATCATACTCTCTTACTTGATATGTCCTTACCTTTCTTTCATAAGCCAATACCTAGGCCACACTACAAGCTAATAAAGACCTACTTGATTTATGTTTGCAAAGTGGCTAAGATAGTGGAGAAGAGTGTGCAAGTGAGCTTATACTTGTGTTAGTGTATGACTTGAACTATTGTGGGTTTACTTCTTTTGGACCTATAATTTGTACATGACACTTGTTTATGACCACCCACACACGTTCACTACTTTGTTGGGTACGAATTGTTTAGAGATTGAACTTGTTCCATTATTAATTTTTCACCGCCTTTCATTACTATGCATGTTTAAAATTGTTGAGGCGTAAAAGTGAGAACAAGTTAGTTTGTTATGATGCTATGAGCCAAGCAAAAAAATATTGTAGTTTTGTCTGATTTACTCGAGGTCGAGTAAAGTTTAAGTATGGGGGTGTTTGATGTGACTAGAAAATAGACACATCTATTGCGCTTAATTATTTACGATTTGGTATATTTTGAGGGATAAATTGATACATATGCTACCTAATCGTATATTTGTGTAAATGTAGGGAAAGGTGAAGAAATCAAGCTAAAATGATGAAAGAAGTAATAAAGTTGAAGAAAAGATGAAAAACCAGAATCCAAGACACATATTGCTCCTTTCTCCTAAACTTTCTATATGTTCAAGCCATGTTTTGGAAATGTGGTCCATAGAAAAGTTGTAGAACTTTGAGTTATCTTCGCGTGGACAGCTGATTCATTGAATTCGGAGTTCGGACGAGAAAGTTACTGCCAAAATACGAAACTCGCCAGAAAAATTGATGACAGGCGTAATTACGCCATTTTAGGCGTACCTACGCCAGTGCTACGGGAATTTAGGTGTAGTTACGCCATGTTAGGCGTAATTACGCCAATAGGATTTTGGAAAGTTAAAATTCTTGATTTCTTTCCTTCCCACATAGATTCTAACCTACTCCATCAACCTCCCAATACATATATACTCGAAATTCAGACCTTTTAACCATCTAGATAGTTAGGGTAGAATAATTTTAGACTAGTTTTATATTTTCTTTTCAATTTTGTTGAAGAACGTCTACGAAGATCGAAGCGAAAGCGGGATTGACACCTCGACGAGCGGAGATCGGATTAGTTTTTTTTTCCCTTGTTTTTATTTATAGTTTTGTTTTAATTATGTGTAGCTAGTCTTAGTTCTTGGTTGAGGAAGACAAAACCTTGGATTTATTTATCTTGGGGAGATTCATACGCTTTTGTTTATCGATTTTATTGAATTCATTGTTTTTCTGATTTTGTTGATATGATTGATGTTTGTTTATTGGATTGACAACCTAGTAACTTGCATATAATCTATTGCTAATTGGATATCAAATAAGAGATTGTTTGAGTAATCTAATTGAAGAAGCAACTAAGATCGATAATTGCCTGCTGTTGGTGTTATTAAATTCTTAGAGAAAACCATTGACTAAATTATATAAACCGCTTGTGTTTATGTTGTTTAGATTCATCGCTCACTAGTTTTGAATGATGTCATGATTTTAATCTTGAATATGCATATAGAGATTGATTGATTGATGAAAGTTAAATTAGAACGCTTGGACTAATTGACTATGAATAAGGTGATGGAGGAATTAGAATTCCAATTGATGAATATTCAAGTAAAATTGAGTCTTTTGTGAATCGATGAAATAGATGATAATATCCAAGGTAGAGTCGACCGATACCAAGAATCGCTTTCATTATTTAATCTTTGTTTTTAATTTTCATTAGTATAATTCAACCTCACAACCCCATCCTTTATTATTCTTTTGTTTTGATTTTCATTAACACAAAGATTCACACCTCCTCGTGGGATCGATCCCTACTCACGCTACTACATTATTGTTATCAATATTGAGGATTGAGTGGGGTTAATTTGGGCGTACACGATAAGCGCGACCACTTTTCAACTCGCTGCCAGGTCTCTGTCTTTCTGCCTTAACTTGCTGGCAGATCAAGCACCTCTTAACAAAAGCGACGACATCAAACTTCATCCTTTTCCACCAAAACTGACCACGCAGATCTTTATACATCTTCTTCCCGCCTGGGTGGATGCTAAGTCTGCTACTATGAGCTCGCTCCAAGATCCCTCTACCCAACTCCGGCGTACTCGGAACCACCCAACGGTTACCCAACCTCAAAGATCCGTAATCGGCCACTCTGAATTTTGTTGGCTGACCAAGATGTACCAAAGATAACCACCTATGAACCTCATCATCTGACCTCTGAGCTCTCCTGATGTTCTCATAGATATCTGGCTCAGCTAACAAGGTCGATACATGTACAGGTGATGCATCTATGTCAAAATCATAGCCCAGATGGCAATAGGAGGTCATCATAGCCGACAAATGGATGACGTCCTCAGCAGAACTCCTCACTTTCCGGCTCAAAGCGTCTGCTGTCAAATTAGCTTTTCCGGGATGGTACTCAATCTCACAATCATAGTCTTTGAGTAAGTCCATCCACCTCCTCTGCCTCATGTTCAGCTCCGCCTGAGTGAATAAAAACTTGAGGCTCTTGTGATCCGTGAATATGGTAAATGAAGTACCATACAAATAGTGTCTCCAAATCTTCAGGGCGAAGATGATAGCCGCCAATTCCAAGTCATGGACTGGGTATCTCGTCTCATGCGGCTTCAACTGCCTCGATGCATAAGCTACCACATGCTTATCTTGCATCAGTACACACCCAAGGCCCTGGAGTGATACATCGGTATACAAAACAAATCTGGAATTTTCTGTAGGGATCACTAACACTGGCGCCGTGGTCAAACGGTGTTTCAACTCCTGGAAGCTCTCTTCACAAGCTTCTGACCAAAAGAATGGTACTCCTTTCTGGGTCAACTGTGTCAACGGCTTGGCAATCTTCGAAAAGCCCTCGACGAAGCGACGATAATAACCGGCCAAACCAAGGAAGCTCCGTATCTCAGGCACAGAAGTGGGTGCAGCCCACTCCATCACAGCTTCAATCTTCCTGGGATCCACTGATATTCCGCTGCTCGATATGACATGCCCCAGAAACACTACACTGCTCAACCAAAACTCACACTTGCTGAGCTTGGCATACAACTGGTGGTCTCTGAGAATCTGGAGTACTGTCGTCAAGTGTTTCACGTGCTCTTCCTCACTCCGGGAGTAGATGAGAATGTCGTCAATAAATACAATGACGAACTGATCAAGATACGGCTGAAACACTCTGTTCATCAGACTCATAAAGACCGCTGGAGCATTCGTCATGCCGAACGGCATCACTAGGAACTCATAATGTCCATATCGAGTCCGAAATGCTGTCTTCTGCACATCTTCCTACCTAACTCGAATCTGGTGATACCCGGACCTCAAATCAATCTTGCTATAAAGTCTGGTACCTTGCAACTGATCAAACAAGTCATCAATCCTTGGGAGAGGATATTTGTTCTTTACTGTGGCTTTATTCAGTTGCCGGTAATCGATGCACAACCGCATCGAACCGTCCTTCTTCTTCACAAAGAGAACCGGTGCGCCCCATGGCGATACGCTCGGGCGTATATATCCCTTGTCAAGGAGCTCCTGCAACTGCTCCTTCAATTCTCTCAACTCTACCGGTGCCATCCTATAAGGTGCACGAGAGATAGCGGATGTCCCCGGTAACAACTCGATCCCAAACTCAACTTCTCTAGCCGGTGGAAATCCTGGAATCTCCTCTGGGAATACATCAGCAAATTCTGCTACCACTGGCACATCCTCAACTCTCAGTTCTTTATTCTTCCCAGACGTGTCCACGGCATAGATGAGATAGCCCGTGTGACCACGTTCCAGTAGCTGAGTCATCTTGATCGCTGAAATCAACGGAATCTTTGCACGAGAACCGTTGCCATAAAAAGTCCACTGACTACCCAAATCAGGTCTGAACTTCACTGTTTTCTGCCGGCAATCTACCACTGCCTGATATCTGTTCAGAATATCAATACCCACAATGCAGTCGAAGTCTGACATGCCCAACACGATCAAGTCTGCCTTCAACTCGTTGCCCTCAAAATAAATGAGGCAATCTGCCATAAACTGATCAGCAACGACATTTCTTCCAGTGGGTGTCGAGACCAAGAGAGGCGTGGGTAGAGAAGACGTGCGCATATGGTGTCTCTCCACAAAGCCAACAGATACAAAAGAGTGGGAGGCACCTGTATCTATCAAAATAAAAGCAGGGTAAGTAAATAAATGACACGTACAGGCGATCACCTCCACTGGGGCTTCCTGAGCCTGCTCTCTGGTCAGCGCATACACCTGTCCCTGGGACGGTCCCACTGTCTGACCTCCCGATGGTCGAGGCACAAACTGCTGCCTCTGGTGTACTGTCATGTCATCAAATCTCGGTCTGTTGCCCTGAAACTCTGACTGTCCTCCCCGGGTGGGGCAATACCGAGAGATGTGGCCCATCTTGCCACAGCTATAACAGGCAGGGCACTTATTCGAAGAATGTGGCCCTCCACAATTGTCGCACCTTGGCTCCCCCGATCTATTTCCCTGCGTAGACCCTCGGTTGGTGGACCAATTGCTCTTCTTGTTCTCCTGCTTCTGACCAAAGAATTTCTTCCCACCGAACCGTGAAGATGAAGAGGCACCACGAGGTTTAAATGGCTCTCCCCGGGGCCTCAAGCTGTCATTAGCTTGCCTCTGTTGTGGTACTTGTGGTGGCACAGCACTAGGATAAGCTCCTACTCCAATCTCGGCAAGCTCCGCTCTTGTGAGAGCATCATCAAAAGAAGTGGGGTTATTGGTGATAACCCGGTCAAAGAGCTCCGGTCGCAACCCCTTCATAAAATTTCTCATCTTTGCGTGCCCATTGTTGGCAATGTGGGGAACATACCTCAGCAACGAAGAGTACTGCATGGCATAGTCTGACACTGTCATGTTCCCCTGTTTCAAACTTGCAAACTCATCCTCCTTTGTCTGTCTCGCCGCTGCGGAGAAGTACCGGTTCAGAAACCGGGTCCTGAAGAGTGTCCAATCAATCACAGCACCCAGTGCTCTCAGTTCCATTACCGTGCTCCTCCACCACATTAGAGGTTTCTTTGCCAACTGGAACTCTGCCAGCCTCAGCCAAGCTGTAACAGCACAAGGAGCCGATACAAATATCTGTTCAAGTCTTTCCAGCCACTCCTCAGCTTCCTCTCCTGATTCTGTTCCCTCAAACCGGGGCGGGTGGTAAGACAGAAACTGAGTCAAGCTAATCTCACCAGGTAGCAATAACTGAGCCACTGGTTCCATGCCTACTGCTGGTGGAGGTAGAGGGTTTTTCTGACCAATGCTAGCGTTCAGGCTCCCAACATCACCGACCTCTTCATTAAGGTTCCCCGCATTCATAGCAGCCATGCTGTAACACAAAGGTCAACAACAATTCCAAAACAAATATATATCTTATGCCGTTAGATAACAGGAATGATAATAAGCATGTTAGTATAGCAGGATATACATCAATATGCACCACATGCATAAACATGCTTCAAATGTAAGCACCTAGCCAATCATGCTAAGGCTACCCTTCACTCGTTCCCGGCTTCTCTAACTACTGCTCTGACACCACTAATGTAAGGACCCTAGTTCATTAAGTGCGGATTAAAGGCATAATTAGAGCTAATATAAATGATCAGAGTAAATAATCGTGTTGAGACTATGAGCCTTAAGAATTACATGCCAAAATGAGGACTATCAATGGATTAGTTACATTCCCAAATCAAATGAATGTTATCAATTTTAGCTTTACACTACTCCTAGAGTAGATACTATACAAAATTAATCCTGTCCTTCCTTTCTCAAAAGAATTCTTCACAAGCTCACCACCTCAACCCGCTTAGCCCTTCTTATCATGCCAAAAGTGTACCTACAAGGACAACCCCCAAACATGAGCAATAATATCATTAATATACAACAAAATATGAATATAAAGCGTAAATGCATAATCATAATAAAACACTTCCTGTTTTTCCCATGCATTTTAAACGCTTCCCATTTGGTTGTCCCTATACCATAACTCATGAGTATAATCAATAGATTATTTAATGGTCTACACATGTCATGACATAATACCATCTCATCAAATCAAATATCAATCATCAATCCCTAGTCTGTCCATCACAATGTATTTTAATGCCCCTCGCTTATTTACATATAGGCGGCATAGAATAACCTCGCTTCAATGGACATGCGGCGCTCCCACCCCTCGCTTCACATTGAGCGGCAGATATTCTTTCCTCGCCCTATATGATAACCACGCTCAAATGTGACATGCGGCGCTCCCACCCCTCGCTTCACATTTAGCGGAAACAAACCAAATAGCGGCAAGCATTAAAATCATCAAGGGATGACCACGACTCATGGGATGTGCACCAATAACCAACATATGCATATACAATCATCATGCATAATTCAACATGTATTTGCATCCACAATGCATAATCACATATATACTCGCATCCACAATGCATAAACAATGAGTATATTAGATACATGTACCGTTGGGTGCCCGTACGTCCTCTACGTACCTTTCCAAAATGTAGGATGTGGTAGGACTTCAATTCCTTGGCTGTGTCGCCACCTGGGATGGTTCTACACATTCACACAATTCAATATTAGAACCCAATAATAGTCCGATACCAAAAATCCTACAATAAAAACCAAAAACACCAAATTTGGTGTCTCGCGATCGATCGCCTTATAGCCCCGATCGATCGCGAGACTACGCTGCCTCGCCCAACAAAATTTTACAATTCGCGATTGCCGAGTTTGCGCCGATCGATCGCGACCTCACCGATCGATTGCGCCAAACTCGCGATCGATCGTTGAAGGCTACTGCCTTCAGCCCTGCAACTCACGATCGATCGCTGAAGGCGCCGATCGATCGCCGAGTCTTGCACACCCGATTTTCGGGCACTATTCATCCTTCTTCTTCCTCAACTCAAACAAACTCATATATTAAAACACCAACCATACCAAATGACTACAAATCTTCAATAAACATCCTCATACAACCATAAATCTAACACTCACCCAAAAATAACACCAACTCAAACAAACCCATTTCAAAACCCTTCAAAACCATTTCAAATTCAAATAAAACACTACACAATCAACAATGAGGTATCCATACCTCTTGGGGACTTCAAATCTCCCAATAAACTCAACAAATCAAGATTTTTGGAAGGATTTTCTTCACCCCTAAGCTCAAGAACGAAAATGAGGAGGGTAGGTTTGTGGAAAGTGATTTTGGGGGAAAAATGAAAAGTGTTTTGGTAAAGGTGGGGGTAAAGGTATTAAAACAAGTTTAATTGTATCCCCACAACTAACATGATGTATTAAACATCCCAACATGATATTTAAAAGGCATTTCACCAAAATGCACCATAATCACAATTAAACTCATGCTTTACAATTTATTGCTAACCATGGCAAATAAATCATGCTAATAACAACTTTCCCAACATGTATCCTGAAATGCACTCCCGGGTCGCCCTTTCCATACGACCATGCATTTCCATAAGATAAATAAATCCAACACATAATTAATTACCACCATAATTAATCATATAAACACAATTAATGCCTAAATTGCAATTAATCATTTCGGGGATATCACATTAATGACTCCAAGTTTGAGGATGCATGACGATGATGAAATATAGCGATGAATTTAGATTAAAAACGCAAATCGAGTCAAGAGAATGCAAAGTGCTACAATTAATTAAAGATGGGGATGCAAACTGTAATTTTTCAAACAATAGTTGCAAAAAAAAAATTCGAACCAAACAATAGGATGTTTTGCATAATTTTTCCGCCAAAATATTATAAGAAAGAGCAACAGGGGTGCTCAAAACCCAAATTACAAAAAAAAAAAAATATTAATAATAATTTAAAAACATAGCAATCGTCCTCTTGCAATCCAAAACACTCTAAACAAAAACTCAAAATGAACCCATACAAATTCTAGGTTATCGGGACCAATCATTAGTTGAGTACGAATTAATCCATCATCCCTTTATCGAGAACATTGCCATGATTTAACTTTGACCAATTCTCAAATTACTTCATTTGAAGTTGACTTCTCTTTGAAGATAATGTTGTTTTCTAATTTTTCATAAAGTCCAGATTTTGCACAGCTAGATAGCAATTCTCGCTTTCTCCTTCCTTTGACCATGAAACTCCAGCAAATTGTTCAAAATGTTGATCTGGATTTTGGTGCCTACTATTACATTGTTAAGACACTTATTATATCAAACGCTATAAGAAAAGTTACATTTGAAAAATAGATGATTTGTATCCTCGTCCATATTGTTACAAAATGCACACTTTAACGCTTCTACCTAGATAACACTCCATGTTTATGTAAAATGACTTTAGTTGGAATACGAAGGATCGATTTCCATGAGAAGACATATACTTTGCTTGTAATTTGCTCCAAATCTTTGGAAGCGTACTTGATGTCCGAAAGCACGTGAAGTAATGAGGATTGGTGGCAAATTGGCAAATGGTGATTGAGGCGCCGAGGGTTGGTATACAGGTGATAAATGAAAATGCATATCAAACGTGTTTTCAGCTCCTATAAATTGGGCTCCCCTCCCTCATTTTATATCATCCCATTTCAGAGTGTTCTATCATATCTCTACATTTGAGTGTGTATTTTTATAATATTTGTATCTTAATTTTCTCCTATATTGAAGCGTTGTTCTCTTTGAAAGATAGGGAGAGGTTGTAACCCACAAAATATTATAGTGGAATTTTTTCATCTTGCTCATAGTTTTTACCCTAATAAGTTTTAGGGGTTTTCCACATAAATTGTAGTATCTATTTTATTATTTAAATTTGGTATTTTATATCTCATGTTGCCGCATCTAGGGCCAACAAGTGGTATCAGAGCTTCGTTTAAAATCTTTAAAAAGTGTATTGCATCTTTGACTGATTGTACACATCAGAAAAGAATTTTTGAGATATTTTTTTTATTGAGGCAATTTTATTGTTGTCAGTCAGCTACAAGGTTTGAGATAAAAAAAAAATTCAAGGGAAGCAATTTCACGCTGTGAAAAATAAAATGCAAGCAGTTCTACGAAGGGATCACTATTTGGCGACTATTGCAGATAGACCGACGGATATCACAGACGATGAGAATTGGAATGAGATGAATGGTAATGCTATTGCAAATCTGCATCTGGCTTTATCAGATGGAGTATTATCAAGTATCGCTAAAAAAAAAATGCAAAAGATATTTGGGATACTCTAGCAAACTTGTACAAGTCCAAGTTACTACACAAAAAGATTTTCCTAAAGAGAAGACTTTATACTCATCGGATGGCGGAATCGTCATCTGTGAACGACCATGTCAACACATTAAATACTCTATTTGCCTACCTCACCACTTTGAGGCATATAATAGAGGAAGTTGAACGTGCGGAGTTTCTACTTCAAATTGTGGGGTCCTCGTTACTTAATCCATTATTTATTCAATATTATACACATGTGAGTAGGAATTAAGTAACCATACACACTGATTTAAGAGTTTTACTATGTCAGTTCTTACAACAGTTACTACATCCTAATAAAACCCTGGCATAATATACAACACATGGACATCACATGTTACGTATACACAACCTAACAAAAGTCAACTCCTAATCAGTGGTTCAGCTCGCAGCAGAATGTACTCACAATCCCGGCTTCCCAAGTCTATGAGTTTCCTACAAAAACAATCACACAAAATGAGTATTGATAATCAACTAACAATAAGATAGATAAAATACGATAATCATCATCGTAAAATTACCAAATGCAAATATGTCATGACATGTCTCAACTATCACCTGTTATAACGGGACAAATATGATTTGCCTGTCTCAGCTCAATATGTCAGTGGAACCTCCTCACATCTTCATATTAGCAGCACAAACCATATTTTCGTCCTCACACATTATAACAGTCCAAGCATATACTCAATCGGAGTATACCTCTCATGCCAAAGCATAGGCTCAACAATAGCATACCTATCTTAGCATGCCCAACAATGGCAACAAGACCGATATGATATGCCTATCTCAGCTCAATATGTCAGTGGCTCAGCCTTCACGTCCCATATTGGCAGCACATATCATATAACCGTCCTCACATATATAACAGCCAAAGCATATGCCCAACAATGGCATACCTATCGTGGCATCAACTGTATATCTCAATCACATCATGCCTCACAGTACCAATCGTATGCCTCAACAACATCGTGCCTCATAGCACCAATCACATGCATCAACATCATCGTGTCTCATTGCATCAATCACATCTGATATGCATAATAATCTCATATCAAAATCAACAATACATCATCATCGTATATCAGGATATAATGATCATAAATGGAATATCATTACTCGTACGTCAACACGTACCCGCCGTTCGAGACAAAAGATAGAAATAAGGTGTCAAGGTTTAACCATCTCATTGTCCTGTCCCCTGTGATGATGCTACAACAATACCAACAATATATCATGTTATAATAGGCTTCAAAATTAAAATCCACAAAAATATCTATAAGGCCCCGATGCTAATTAATCCGGATTAACGATGCCTAAGCAAACCCGGATAATTAAAAGTGCAAACTTGAAATAAGGAATTCCGGACTACGATGAGTCGACCAACTAGTGGAACATGTTTAGTGCATGATCATGTGCATGATCACATGGCACTTGGAAAACACATGCCACTAATTAATTTAACTCATGTTTAATACATGATTTTGGACCAATAATCTTGCAAGGTAATGATGTATGGACACATGAATTCCATAATACATGAAATAAATTAAAGAACCATGCTTTGAAGCCATGAAACTCACGCCTAACTCACATGCATTTCAGATTTTTCTTCATTCATCACCATCATTCTCTCTCTCCAACTCAACCATTTTTCTCTCCCTTCTCTCTTCACCATTTCGAAAATGTCAGCTCATTTTATACCAAACTTCTTGTGGATTTATGAGTGCATGTGACATGCAAAGAAGTATTTGAGTCCTACTCATCTTCAGGAACAAGATGCACCAAGAATTTTCAAATTTGGATCAAGAAGATGCAAGATTTTCGAGTAGCAGCAGTATTGATGTAGGATTTTCGATCATGGCTCGTTTTTGTGGATGATCAAGCTTCAAATCTTGAAGATAAATGAAGGTAAATCATCATCCTTGAGTTTTATCAACATGCATGTAGGATTGAGGGTCGAACCATGGCGTTCATTCATGAAGAAGTTGCTGTCAATTGTAGTATGCTAAGACCAGTGCATGAACAGTCTGGTTTTTCACGTTTTTAGCATAGTTACGTTTTGACGTGGAAAATAATTCCCCTATGACAAGTTGTAGTAATTTGTGTTAGCTTTAAATGTACACCGAAATCAGCTAATTTGGATTTAAGATGAAAAAGTTATGGTCGTTCTACCAATATGTGTCAAATCTGGAAATTCACTGCATGCGAGTTTCATGCATTTTGTTCTTCGTATTTCTGGGAATAAATGGCTACGAATTTGAAGTTTTAGGCTCTAACAAGTGTTGTAGTATTCGAGGTTAGCTTGCATTTGGAAATGGCCTCACTCAATTTGGAGCTCATATGAAAGAATTATGCTAATTTTACCACATATTGCTCAATCTGGAAAAGGATTTCATACGATTTTTTAGGCTTGTATGTTTTTCAAATAATGTACATCAAGATGAACTTTTTAGCTTAAAGCTCATAAGAGATGTATTGTATAATGTGGCGTTATCTTGAATGAGAAACTGGGCTTACATGATTTGGAGTTTACGTATTTGAAGATGAGTTGAACTGATGAAATGTTCATTTTTGAGTTAGCTTTGAAAATAAATTGGACCCATGTGATTTTATTAAGTATCGGACAAGTTATGAGCCGATCTCTACGGTTGCGCAGGCTGAAATTTAGAGAATTGGTTTTGGGTCTAAGTTTGAGTTTTATTTTGATAAGTTTCAGGCTAGTATGTGACATGATGTTGTATTTGGAACTGTTATGACCAGGTTAATAGATTCCGGGCTTGATCTGAGGAGTCTCAGTAGATTAGCTTGGGTCGAGGTACGTTGAAATGAGTTGTATCATGACGTCTGGCAAATGCGTGTAATGATATTACTGTATGACCTTTTATGCTATACTTGATTGATATGATTTTATTGTCACTATATGATTCTATGTGACTATATGACATGGTGGATGTCTTGGAGTACATGATATGTGAAATTACATGATTTGTATATACTTTCACATGAGATTGCATGATATATTGAATTGCATATGTCATTTGATGCATAAATGATTCATGGGCATATCATATTGATCTATCATTCCTTTGATATCCATGATTATGACTGAGTTGATTCACTCTGAGTGTCGGGGACGACGAGCACGGCGATGACATGCAGTATAGGTAGCGACTGTAGTCACGCGCGTGTCACCGGACCTAGACACGAGGGATGGACGAACACAGCACATAGGATGAGTCTCCTAGCGCAATGTGCGTGTGTTGTCACCCTCTGCTCGAGCTGACATTATTTGATGATACCTTCCTTTGGACTCCGATTTTGGTATCTTGATATTCGATTCCTTGTACCCATTCATACATCGCATTCATACATGGTATGCATTGCATGATCTTTGTCATTTGACATGATTTATTTATTTATCGTACTGGGGTACTGACCCCCTTTGTGGGGGCTGTCATGTCTTTTGTTGTTCGGACATGACAGGCTTTACAGGAGGACATGGTGACGATGCTTACAGCGACGCATCGAGAGATACCAGAGCTCCTCGAGAGCGAGCTCAGGTTATGTTTTATATTTTGAGTCCCGGTAGTTGTTAGAGTATTTTGACTTATGTTTTAAATTTACCGGTGTATGCCCCGAGTATCTGTATTTTAATTATGCTACTAACGGTTGATGTTATACTTGGTAATTATGTTATGATCAACATGTTAAATTAGAAACTGGAATTATATATTTTCAGTATCAGTATATATGTATCACCTAAAAGTGAAAAAAAATTTATGGCCGTTTGACAAGACATTTGAAATAAATCTTCCGCTGTTTACGCAAATAATCATTATGTATTCATTAAACACCGCATTAGGATCGGGCACTCACAATATCACATTTTCAAAATATGAACCCTAGCGATCGATCGCCACTTTTCACCGATCGATTGCCAAAATGTTATGTCCATCGCGATCGATTGCCCAAATGTTCTGTTCACTCGCGATCGATCGCCATGTTTTCACCGATCGAGCGCCAAGCCATTTCACCGCCTTATTTTACTATTTTCGGTGATCGATCGCCATAAGGCTCGCGATCGATCGCCGAGTCTGAAAATTTCTGAACATGGCGATTTTGAGCTTATCCTCATAGTTCACCTCCTACAACTCAATTTGTATTATGAAAACTTGGTACAAGCATACTCTACCATCATATGAACGTGTTTCTATAACAATACAACTCAAGTGTGTACATTATAACTCATATCAAAGCAAGAACTACCAATTTCCATGCTTCAACTCCAACTCACCATTCACCAACATAAAACAAGTATATCAAGCACATAATCCATACCAAGAAGCTATGAAGTCACTTTACACAACTTCTATCTTGATTTCCATGTTGAAATCCAAGAAAAGAAGCAAAACTAGGTAAGGAGCTAGAGTGGAGCTTGGGTAAAGATTTGTGGGTGAGAGATGGTGTTGTATGTGTTTATCCAAGCTGATAGTTGCTTATATCACTCCTCAACATGTCATGCAAATGCATGTGAAATCTCTCTCAAATTAAAATGCATAAAAGCCACTCATGTTCTCCTCTTGGCTAGAGTACCAAGGCATGTCCACATACCACAACAATGTCATGTAAGTGTATGGTTCACCATGGTCCAAACCAAGTTCCTATCATGGTTCATACTAACATGCTAAATCCATATGTTTCATTCATTGCAACATAACCATTAGTCCTTTCTTTCATTTTATCATTCATACTCGGTTCAACTTGCACTCGAGTCCACGTCAGTCCGTAATTATCACACAATTACGTCATAATCATATTCAGCAAATATGAGTCATATCGAGGCATTACAAATAATTATCCAATAATCAACTACAACATGAATGATTAATGTCTAGGCATTACAAATCTCCCATACTAATTGACTTTTGTCCTCGAAATTGAATCATGTAGGCAACACAATCGTATCAATACGCATATATCCATGAGTGAGGAAATATATGCAATTCAAAACATCAACTTACCAGCATTGCAATATGAAGAGTAAAAATTAACCATACCAGACAATAACGTAGGATATTGTAGTATCATATGCTGACTATGTCGCACATATCAGCTCCATCAATACGCAACGTATCATAAGGACTCTTCAGCAAAGATCTTACGTTCTGGTATCCCTGACAACCTTCTCTCGCAAGATCCAAACTGATCGTGTCATACATAGACAATACATTTGTCTCTCATTGCACATTAAGATGCATACATCTATCATCTCTCACAGTACCTATACCAATCACTGAGAGTGGTAATAGTCCACGGTATGCCAAGAGACTAATACAAGAGATCAGAACAGGCAGTCCATAGCTCTGCCTCATTTTCGTTCTTTCCTGCTCTTCATCAAGCAAGATGAACAATCTATCAATTCACAAACCAATGTGTCAGAATATTTTGTCATAGCAATGACGATGCATGAGAGCGACACTGTGTAAATCTCAAAGCTCCCCGTTTCTCGCTCACGTCAACAATCCAAGACACGAATGCGTCACATCCGTGATCATACACCACCATCGTACACCGTGTCCTCATTATGTCACAACTTGTAGGGCCTTCCTACCTTAACATCATAAGCAAGAAATAATTAGGGCTAAACATGCATCACAGACAGCTTAGGGCTCCGGTTGTTACGTGAGTTATTAGAATTACAGGCCAAAATAAAACTTCAAGCAAATTAATTACATTCTCAAATGAATGGAGCTATAGAATTATACTATTCCTGGAGTAGAGACTATACCAAATCCTGAATCCTAATTCATAAGGCATCTCGAAGCTCACTTCTTCAAACCTGCCCATAGCCCTCCTAATCCAAATGTGTATCTACAGGAACAACCCATCGTGAGCATGTACATCATTACTCAACATCATAGGGTAATGGCATATAAATAAATGCATGAAGTAAATGGGTAACGTATACTTCCTGGTTAATCGCATTAACCCTCTGGTTGTCCCTGTTTCATAGTCATGCATATAATCGTTAGTTCTCGACGTAAACGATTAAAATCATACTTCACATATGTGATCACATCAAACTATGTTAATTAGAAGTGGAACTGTCCCGGTTCTATTATGACAGCGGTACAATTGGCCCCCCCTCGCTCGACATAACACATCGTATGATACCCATCGCTACGCCTTGATAGCGGATGTATCTATTTATTTAGCGAATGATACCCATCGTTACGCCTTGATAGCGGATGTACCCCATCGCTCAGCGGATGATACCTCTCGCTACACCTTGATAGCGGATGTACCCCATCGCTCAGTTATGTGAGCGGCAAGACCTTCCTCGCTTGCCCATAATAACCACCGGACATTCAACCATTCTTAATAACATAGTTTCATATTCATCATAAACATCATAGCATCTTATAGACATCATCATCTTGTAAACATCATTATCATATAAGCATTTTCATCTTATAGACATCATCGTCTCATCATAATCGTTATAGTAACTTCATATCATCTTCATTTATCATAACATCATCGTAAGCATCTCGTCATCTTTATTCATCGTAAACATCATCATCATTTATCATAACATATCGTAAGCATCTTCTCATCTTTATTCATCATAAAAATCATCTTTATTTATCATAACATCATCGTAAGCATCTCGTCATCTTTATTCATCGTAAACATCATCATCATTTATCATAACATCATCTTAAACATCTTATCATCTTTATTCATTATAAAATCATCTCCATCGTGAACTTACTTATCATAACATCATCTTAAACATCTTTTCATCTTTATTCATTATACACATCATCATAGCATCGTAAATTCTTATGCAATCATAGTATGATCATAATATAGGAGTATGGTTTACCGTCCGATGCCCGTACGTCTCTTACGTACCTTAATTCCAAAATGGAGAAGTTGTAGAACTTTATCTCCTTGAAGTTGTGGGTACCTGGGATGGTTCTACATAACCATACAAATCGATATTAGAAGCTAAATATAGTCCAATATCCAAAAATCCCACAAAAATAACAAAAACACATAATTGTGTGACTCGCGATCGATCGCTGAGATGCCCCGATCGATTGCGAGATCGCACTGCCCGTTGCTGACTTTTTGTGCCTTCGGCGATCGATCGCCAACCTCGCCGATCGATCGCCCAAAAGTGGCGATCGATCGCCAAATGGTTCTGGAGCCTACTGCTGACTCGCGATCGATCGCCAAAAACGGGCGATCGATCGCCAATCCCTGTACATCGAAAAATCGCCATTTTTGAGCATTTTTCAAGCTCCACTTCAAACCCTTCAAATCCAAACTTTTCTACAACATCAACATCATCATAACACACTAAAACCCACATAAAACACTTCAAAAATCATACCCCAACAACATACAACACATATTCAAAACAAACCCACATAATCACTTCAAAATCATCCCCATTTCAAAACTAAACATTATAAAAACTTTAGGAAGGGTTCCATACCTCTTGAAGGCTCCAAATCTTGACAAAAATCACACAAACACAAGTTTTGTGGAGTTTTCCTTCTCCTTCCTTGGGGGATTTCGAAAATGTGGTAAAGGGGTAGGGTTTGAGAGTAATTGGGGATTTAAGAGTGAAAAGGGTAAAGTGAGTTGGGTAAGGTGGGGAAAGGGATAATTAAATTATACCCAAAAATTAACATGATTTATAAAATACCCTAACATGGTATTTTAAAAGCATTTTACAAAATGCAACAACTTCCACTAAATTCATATCTTCTTCGTAATTAACAACCTAGACAATTAAATCGTGTTAACACTTCATTTTCTATCATGCATAACATGCGCCCTGAATTGCAACCCCCGGGTCACGCTTATCATGCGACTATGCATTTCATCATGATAATTAATTTAAACACATAAATCAATTATCCACATAATTAAACATATTAATGCCTTAATTGCAATTAATTATTTTGGGGACATCACACAACTTGACCATTCATTGTATTTGATTGGTGCACACATGTACTCACCTTGCTTCACAAATCCTTTCACTGGACACCAACTATAAAATATCACGTCAAAGATACATCATATACTCAACTTCAACTTTGAGGACTTCATCCTCGCTCTACTCTCTTATATACAGAGATTCTGTAAGGACCCCCGTGCCCTTAACCCGCTATTAGTGTCTTAACCCATGTATATAGTGCATACAATCATGTAATAAGGGGGAAAACCACATGCTATCATAGCGTAATATACCAGCAATAAAATTCCTTACATTATTCAATATAATGTTCAAATCCTCATGCCACTCATCCCTTAAGTATGCATCTTATAATACACTAACATGTTCCCAATTCATTTAGCAATTCATTAATTACTTGCATGCAACCCATAAATGAAAAGAAAGGCCCATGCCCTTTATACAAATCATATACACATATAGTAGTGCTCACATACGAGCATCGAATGAATGTATGTATCTAATGTATAAAATTCCCTACTCAATAACGACATCGGTACCTCGATCCTGGAAGTACCTCCAATCCATAGCTCGATCTCAACTCTGGAGCTACCGCTGTACCTGTTCCACCTGCCCCAACAGAGACAGCCCCCACACGGGGTGAGCATACAAACACCACCAATCCAATAATCACAATATCACATTACATAATTTACAGAATGTAAAGCGGTGAATTTAAAAGACACTCCCTTAACACTTGTCATTCTCAAACGGGATCCCCTTTACTGTTCATGTTCTCAAAATAACCGAAACCATCAAATTCCCAAAAAAACCAGTTAATCATTTCATTGATTAACTAAATCCGTCCACTAATTGCCAAATTCCTTAATTAATAAAATCCAATCATTAAACAATTATTACAGATATTCCATATATCTAACCACTAATTCCACATTTTCGTTACCTCGCACGCCCAATAGTGGCGGCATCATAACCGATGTTCGCTCCATAGCGACAACATCTCAACCGTTGCTCGCTCCATAGCGGCACCATTCAAATTGTAATACTTACCAATTTATTGCATTAACAGTACATCATGCATTTACAGTTGCAATAATATAAAAGGCTATGCTCGTACGTTATACGTACCTTAGAATTCCGTAGTCCGAATCAAACCTTGCATTAATCCCGTGACCCGATGAATAATGTGCTAACACATTAAATAACTAACAATTATTAATGAGCATGCAACCATGTGCACAAGCACGTTCACAATTCCCAATTATATCATCAATTCATGACGATTAACCATTTTCAAAGACCCTGGGCGAAGCATACGTCGAAACCACGACACAAAATAATTCCCAAAATCTCCGACCTACCGATCGATCGATCATCCTACCGATTGATCGGTAAAAGCCCAAAAATTACATTTTGGCTACGGCATTGCACCGATCGATCGGTAGCCTCTACCGATCGATCGCTAGAAGCCACCGATCGATCGGTAAAATGTTGGAAATTAACCCATCGCTATGCACTTGCACCGATCGATCGGTCGCTGCACAAACCCGAAAACCACCATTTTTAAAAGCTTCAAAACCTCAACAAACCACACCCAACTCCTTCCAACTCAACCAACAACAATTAAAAACACCATTGGACATCCAATAAGGGTTAACACACATTTTAAAATGTGATGACCAGGGATCATAGATGTTAATCCCGTAGTGTTAAAAATCCCTAAAGTTGTTTTACGTGGCGATTTGAAGTTTAATCGCGATGTTGGGCCTTCTGGGCTCGTTTATTTGAGTAGTTGGGATCGTTGGATCCCGAGGTTGAGATCGTAATCTCATTTCGGTGAAAACCTGTGAGTTGGGTTTTTAGTATGACTCGGAATCTCGGGTGCTTGGTGTGGGCACCGGTAGGGGGTTTTTGAGTTAGAGAGAGAGTTTTTGAAAACAGATGATTTTTAATGAATCATGATGTATTTGTGGGGATATTAGTATTTCGGGGTATTTTGCTATAAATACAAGTTGAACCCGAGATTTTTATTAAAATTCCATTTTAGCCCCAACCCGTCTCTCTCTCTCTCTCCCGCCGATTCCCGATTTTTCCCCAGCCCCGCGCACGAAAACGCCTCGTCCGCCGCCGTCCGGCCGCCGTTCGGCGCGTCCGACCTACCCACGGCTTCGTCTCGTTCAGGCGCTCCTTTCCCCTCCGTCAATTCGAAGTTTCGTCGCGTGTGGAAGTCGGATTTCGCTGGAATGCGCCGATCCCCAATTTCTAGGGTTCTTCGATTTTGGTCCGATTTCTTCCGATTTTCGATTGGGTAACCTCCCTTGCCCCTTTTTCGTCGTTGTTGTGTAATTCCCTGCCATTTTTGTGTTCAATTTGTTCGAATTATTGCTGTTGGTGGGATTGGTTCGAATTTATGCCTTTTTCGTGGGTTAAGGTTCGAAAATTGTGATTTTTGGCAGGGGTGTGGCGATTCTTGTTATGGGTCGTTTATTACATGTTTTAGATGTATAAGGATGTTTAATTGTGTTCGAATTTATGGCTTTGAATTCGAATTTTGGGGATTTTTGGCAAGGGTGATGATTCTTACTATTAATGGTTTAATTCACTTTTTAGATGAATTATGGTGTTTAATTTGGGTTCGATTTGTGAGATAAGGGTTCGAAAATTTGTAGGGTATCCTTGAACAATTTTCGTTGTTGTCTCATTCGTTCCCCTCCCTGCATGTACCCTGCCCCGGGTCTTTTAAATGATTTATTGTCGTGTGTTGACGATATGTTGAGGGTTATGGGTGTGCTTGAGCATGGGTTACATGTTCGTAAATAATCGTGAATTATTTATCGTGTTAGCACATCATTCCTCGGGGCATGGAACTCGAGCAAGGTTTGGCTCGGACTTCGAGGATTTAAGGTACGTTTAGCGTACGAGCATAGCTTAAATGATGTTTTACAAGTATGATGCATGATTTAAAATACATGAAATGTTTTATTATGATGGCACCGCGACTTGGTTACGTTATGTTGATTTACATGGTGAAATGCTTGGGCCGCTATGAAGCGAGCAAATGATGGGTGTGGTCGCTACGGAGCGAACACCAGTAGTATGACGCTACTTTGAAGTAAGAAATGAAAATGTGGTGTTGATTAGATATCTAGGATATCTGTATTTTATTCCCTATTGGTAATGAATAGGAACAGAGACGTGGTTAATCAGAGAAGTGATTAACTAGTATCGGAAGTTAAGGAAGTCTCAATATGATATCTAGAATTATGATAATTGCTAGATAAAGAAATATGTTATGAAATGTTGTTAATTCGAAACTGGTTAGGGTTAACCAATTTGATGATTAACTGCATATTCAGGATTTGATGATTTATCTGTTTTGAGAACAGGGTTATTACAGGGGTACGCTAGGATGAGGATGATACCATCCAGGAAGTGTCACATATGTTCCACAATATTTACATTTTCGTAAATTATGTATTATGTCATTATGATTATGAAATTGTGGAATTGGTATGCTCACCCCGTTGGGGGCTGTCTCTGTTGGGACAGGTGAACAGGTACATCGATGGCTTTGGAGATGAGCTCGAGCTGTTGATTGGATGTACTCTCAGGATCGTGGTACCAGGGCTTGATGGAGCACGGTATCGTATAGAGTACCTATATATATATATACCCATGATGGTTATACACATATTTGTGATGCTCGCATGTGAGCACGATTATACTTGTTTATGGGTTGTATATAAAGGCATGAGCCTTTCTCTCTTTCCTTCCTATGTTGCATGCAATTAGAGGTAGAATTGCTAAAGATTATGAGAGTCACTGGTGTATTGTGGGTGTTGAAACCCACTTTTGTTGCCATATGTGTGGTGTCTTCCCTGGCTGGGAATTTACTTGATATTGCTGCATTCTGATGAGTATTATGTTTTCCCTGGCCGGGAATTATATTATGTGTTGTACTTTTATTTCGGGATAGCTCTATTTATGGGGAGACTCTGCCCAAATTTTTATAAAAGTCCACAATGCAAAAAGTGATATAATGGGCGAACTCTATGAGTCTCTTGTTATTAGGAAGATGAACTTATAACATTGTATGTTAAAGAAAACTTTGCAATTGCCATTCCATGGTAAAGTATCATCTGAGTTTCCCGAATGATTTTATGGAAAGCATGTGCCACACATAATGATTAATACACTAATCAAGGGTTAAGTATATGGGGTCCTTACATTAGTGGTATCAGAGCAGTGGTTGCTCATTGGGGCTGTTGAGGGCCTAAGAAGTTATTGATAGCACATATTTATGCATGATGGCATTAATGTTATACGACATGACTAATTGTTTATGTGCTTATATGATATGAAAAGTGGTATTGCTAACCATTGTGGTTGCAGGAATCGTGTGGAACACGATAGGACGGCATTAATAGCGATGTCCAACACTCTATATGCTACGTGCTAAGGAACCTGATTTTGAAGAAAATCAGGGAAAAGAAAGATATGATGTATTGTCTGATGACAGACTGGGTAGACAACCGACAGTGGAATACTTCGGTATGGTCTCAATTATTATTGAATATACTAATGCGTTTGTTCATGTAATGTTCAAGCAAGGAAGGTGCGTAAGGAACGTACGGGCATCAAACGGTAACATATTCTTAAACTATGACTTTGCATTGAATGCATAAGTGTTTATGATGATGTTTACGATGATGTTTACGATAATGATGATTATGATAAGTAAGTTAAGATGATGATGTTTATGATAAGTAAAGATGATATGATGTTTATGATGATGATTATGATAAGTAAGTTAAGATGATGATGTTTATGATAAGTAAAGATGATATGATGTTTATGATGATGATTATGATAAGTAAGTTAAGATGATGATGTTTATGATAAGTAAAGATGATATGATGTTTATGATGATGATTATGATAAGTAAGTTAAGATGATGATGTTTATGATAAGTAAAGATGATATGATGTTTATGATGATGATTATGATAAGTAAGTTAAGATGATGATGTTTATGATAAGTAAAGATGATATGCTGTTTATGATGATGCTTATGATAAGTAAGTTATGATGACGATGTTTATGATGAGTAAAGATGATATGATGTTTATGATGATGTTTACGATGATGATGATTATGACATGTTTATGATGACGTATATGAGATTGGGTAAGGTGCCCATGTGGTAAGATGCCACACGATGTTTATGATATGGTAAGACGCCATATGATTGGGTGAGATACCCATGTGGTAAGATGCCACACAATGTTTATGATATGGTAAGACGCCATATGATTGGGTAAGATGCCCATGTGGTAAGATGCCACACGATGATTGTGTTATGGTAAGATGCCATATGACGGGGTAAGATGCCCATATGGTAAGAGGCAATACGATGTTATTATGTGGTAAGACGCCACGGGGTAAGATGCCCATATGGTAAGAGGCCATACGATGTTATTATGTGGTAAGACGCCACGGGGTAAGATGCCCATATGGTAAGAGGCCATACGATGTTATTATGTGGTAAGACGCCACGGGGTAAGATGCCCATATGGTAAGAGGCCATACGATGTTATTATGTGGTAAGACGCCACGGGGTAAGATGCCCATATGGTAAGAGGCCATGCGATGTTATTATGTGGTAAGACGCCACGGGGTAAGATGCCTATATGGTAAGAGGCCATACGATGTTATTATGTGGTAAGACGCCACGGGGTAAGATGCCCATATGGTAAGAGGCCATACGATGTTATTATGTGGTAAGACGCCACGGGGTAAGATGTCCATATGGTAAGAGGCCATACGATGTTATTATGTGGTAAGACGCCACGGGGTAAGATGCCCATATGGTAAGAGGCCATACGATGTTATTATGTGGTAAGACGCCACGGGGTAAGATGCCCATATGGTAAGAGGCCATGCGATGTTATTATGTGGTAAGACGCCACGGGGTAAGATGCCCATATGGTAAGAGGCCATACAATGTTATTATGTGTGGTAAGACGCCACGGGTAAGATGCCCATATGGTAAGAGGCCATACGATGTTATTATGTGATAAGATGCCACAGGGTAAGATGCCCATGTGCATGAATATGAACCAGGGAAAATGAAAAGAAGTTAATGATAACCAGCAAGCTTACTCAACTATGATTTCGTACATTTACTGTTATAGTTATAAGATGATGATGCTTATATGATGATGATGTATAAGATGATGATGCTTATATGATGATGATGTATAAGATGATGATGCTTATATTGTAAGGACCCCAAGCCCTTAACCCTTGATTAGTGTATTAACCATTATGTGTGGCACATGCTTTCAATAAAAAGTCAATCGGGAAGCTCAAATGATGCTTACAAAATTCCTTTAATATTCAACGTTATAAGATCATCTCTACTAACATATAGACTCATAGAGTTGCCCATTACCAACCCCATTTTGCCACTTTTTACATTGTGGACTTTTATAAAAATTTGGGCAGAGTCTCCCCGTAAATTGAGCTATCCCGAAATAAAAGCACAACACATAACATAATTCCCGGCCAGGGAAAAACATAATACTCATCAGAATGCAGCAATACCAAGTAAATTCCCAGCCAGGGAAGACGCCACACATAAGACGACAAAAGTGGGTTTCAACCCCCACATAATACACTAACGACTCTCATATCATTAGCAATTCTACCACAATTGCATGCAACATATAATGAAAGAGAGAAAGGCTCATGCCTTTATATAGAACCCATATACAAACATAATCGTGCTCACATGCGAGCATCATAAATATGTATAAAACCCTCGGGTGTATATATGTACTCTATACGATACCGTGCTCCATCAAGCCTTGGTACCACGATCCTGGGAGTACATCCAATCAACCGCTCGAGCTCAGCTCCACAGCCATCGATGCACCTGTTCACCTGCCCCAACAGAGACAGCCCCCAACGGGGTGAGCATACCAATACACAAAATCTCATAATCACAATAATGAAATTCATAATTTACAACACAAGTAAATATTAATGAATTTTAAATGATACTCCCTGGATGGCAACATCCTCATCCGGGATTCCGTGTACTGTCCCTGTTCTCACAATCATCAAACTCATCAAATCTCATAAATCAGTAAATCAACACATTGATTTAACTCATAGCATGCCTGATTCTCAAGTATCAAAAATCAATGATTCCAAGTTTAATATACATACAAATATAGATATCTCAATATCTAGTACTGATTTCTCAATTTCGCTATCAATCATAGATAGTTCAAATGCCTAGCATTTATTTTACCGATTTTCCATTATACCTAGACATCTCACATGTCTTATAATGAGTACATGATCCCACGATCATTCTCAGGCATCTCAAATGCCGTACAATAGTCATATAGACTCAGTACCCCATATATATCAACACATATATGCATATAGTCATACCCACAACCATCTAATGCAATTACAACACATTATGCATTTCACAATTGCTATCACGTAAAGTAATGCTCGTACGTCGCACGTACCTCAAATTTCCGAAGTCCGAGCCAAACCTTGCTCGAGTTCCATGCTCCGAGGAACGATGTGCTAACACGATAAATTAATTCACAATTAATTACGAACATGCAACCCATGCTCAAGCACACCCATAACCCTCAAAAATATTGTCAACACACGACAATTAACCATTATCGAAAATCGCTCAAGAACATCCCACAAATTTTCGAACCTTCACAACACAAATCGAACCCAATATAAACACCATAATTCATCTAAAACATGAATTAATCAATCAACAACAAGAATCATCATCCCTCACCAAAAACCCCCAATTTTCGAACATAAGCCCCTATAATCGAGCCCTAACCTCACGCCACCAGCGCTCAAATCGAACCATTAAGCAACAATTTTTCGAACCATTAAAGTCTAAAATTTTCGACCCAACAACATCACAAAAACGCCCCAAAAACACAGGAAGAAAAGCCCCAAAAATCGTACCAAAATCGGGCCACAAAATCGGACAGAAACCAGTGACGAACCCTAGCGCTTTCTGCAGAAATCCGAGCTCGATTCTCGACGAAACTTCGAATTGTTGGTATGTATAGAAGCGCCTGGAAGAGACGATTCCAACGGCGGGTGGCACGCGCCGAACGGCGGCCGGACGGCGGCGGGCGCGGCGTTTGAAGCCGCGGGGGTCGAACAGATCGGGAAAACGTACGCGGGTCGGGGAGAGAGAAAACGGGAGAGGTGGGGGAAAAATGGTTCCGATAATTAAAATCTCGGGTTCAACTGGTATTTATAGCAAAAATACCCCGAAATACTAATATTCCCACAAATACATCATGATTCATTAAAAATCATCTGTTTTCAAAAACTCTCTCTCTAACTCAAAAACCCCCTACCGGTGCCCACACCAAGCACCCGAGATTATGAGTCACACTAAAAACCCAACTCACAGGTTTTCACTGAAATGAGAATACGATCTCAACCTCGGGATCCAACGATCCCAACTACTCAAATAGACGAGCCCGGAGGGCCCAATACCTCGATTAAACTCCAATTTGCCACGTAAAACAACTTTACGGGTTATTAACACTCCGGGATTAACATCCCTAATCTCTGGTCATCACAATATCCCCCACTAAAAGAATTTCGTCCTCGAAATTAGCACCGGTGTATCACGTAACACCCGAGCTACACAACAACATGAAGCCATAACCTCGATTCTTGACCATATCAGAATCGTCTTAATAAACGCGAGGATACTTACCTCACATCAAACTCTGAAACAGAGCGACATACCAAAACCAACATATCACCCAAGAGGCAAAACGTGCCTCGATGCGGTTCATCCCAAAAGTCAGTCCCTCATGACTGCAAAACAACCAATACTTACGACCGTAGATCGGACAGTCATCCTTCGTTCTAATACCACTAGTAAGAACGCATCATGAATGACACATCAACCGTGAGAGTGTTGACCTCGTGTCAATCTCTGGTGTGGAATAGACTTCCAAATCCATCATAACGTCAAAGAGCGTCAGCACCACTCAACGCTAATAATCCAAAAGCAGTTAGGCAACTGAAATTGCAAGGATTCGAATCGCTCCTGATTCCATCGTAGATATCGTCCAATGATATCTTTATCATGACTCACGACGTCTAACATACATCGTTACGAGGGGAACATTAGTATACCACGGTGCACACATACCAAACCTGGTTTCCACTTCCAAACCTTTTCCATCGAAGGAGCAGTCGCATCATTGCAACTCAATTTGGGCAACTCATGGCCACAGATTCACACAAAAGACATCTCACAAGATGTCCACCTCCGGATATTCCAAGGATCACATCCTGATCATAAACAAACCATCGAGACTCCACAGAGTTCAAATTCTGAAAGGACATGCAATAAACCCATTGCATCCTCAACGCTTGTGTCGGCAGCGACACCCAAAAAAAAAATCCGAATTCCTGCCATCCCTTGGCAATCCTAGGATTTAACAATCCAAACTTGGGAAGGCTATCGCATAACTCGGAGGAAAACACCAATAAGGAAATACCTTAACCCACACAAGATAATCCCTCTTCAAGGGAGTCAACTAACTTCACGATTGTTCCTCATAATTATCGTGCCATAGAGATTCCCAATCTCAAGGTGTTCCATATCTCTCACCAGAGATTTAACCATCCAAAAATAGCATAACTCTATGCTTGACAGAAAGAAAATCAATAACTGGCATCTGTATACTCACCAGTATACCTGCCTGAGTACTGACATCGCATGCATATTCAATGCACTCGGCTCGGGTATCTACAACATACCCCTAAGCCCCAATCACAACCGTCAATTCTGAGTCATTCCCTACCCAGTGGAGAACGATAATCGACGATCAACAACACGGTGTGATTCCCAAAATCAACACTACACGTACCAACTTACCGAATCTTTCAAAGATTTCCAAATAGGTATAATACTACCTCCTTCCCCACAAGGGAAATGCCATCGAACTCGAGATTCACAAGTCTCGAACCACTGTTCGGAAAAACTGGATACAATAACACCCATTTCATCCTGAATACACGGGTTCCCTCAGATCGAGTCAATAACGACCTGATGACTCTCTCGTTGGTACTCCAACATCATGAGCTGTCCCAGACAAGTCTCACCAAAATTAAACATAAACGTATACACGTTTCAGTGAGGCATGCACAACCTCAACCTCAAATGACATGGTGACTACTAGAGTCCACCACAATCCACATCGTATCACCTTACGATTTGCCAAACTTGATTCCAACGAGCAGTATCATGGCTCCAACAATCACACTATATCATTACCACGATATCTGGCTAGCAAAGCGCTATCTCCATAGGCTCATATCAAGCCCACCAACAAACCATATGTTCCATCTCGGTATGCCATACCGTACAAACTGTTAGAGTAATGGGTCATCGCCCAACATATCTCTAAAATACCAAGCACAATGGGCAACCCGGTGTCCTTGCTCACTTATGATACAATCATAATCCGATAAGACTTATCCCACACCCTCAGAGTGGGTGCAACCATGTCTACCCTACATCACAACACAAGCGAGTAGTTTCCTCAATGACTACTCTTACCACCAATCACTTGGCCCTAGCCAAACCAACGAGCATACCCAAGGGTATCATTGCTCGACAAATATACTTCGAATATGTGCTGCGGTATAATTCCTATACGACGCACCCAATAGTTCCTCGAGCAACTTGCTCGGCATAATGGTCTCGTCAACTAGTGACTCAGACACTACCATGTGCCCACCAAGGCACTCAAACCATATAACCAAATACATAACATAAATGTATTAATCATCAAAACGACGCCACACGTCTACATAGAACATCAACTATGTCATCGTCATCCCGTGACGGCATATGTCAACATATGACATCCGACTAACATCGTCAAACATACGACGGTACATGGCAATACACGACATCCATAATCTCATCGTCAAACACATGGCATATATATAGCAACACATAGTATCCACAATAACGCTAACACAAGTAATATGCCATACCTCATCGCTATCAATATAGCGGCATACCTGTCTCCGTCGCTCGATAATAGTACGTAGTCAGCACCCATCGCTCGAAGGCGGCAAAATCCTGTGCTGAACACATAGCGGCACAATCCATCGCTATAGAATCGACGGCATGACACCTCGTCATATAATAAGTGGCGTGAAACCTCGCTATACACCTGAGCATGAATCATCGTCCACATAATAGCGGAAAGAGACATCGCTAGCAATATATCCGGCGGCAAGAACCATCGCCAGTCAATATAGCGGAATGAACCATCGCTATCCATATACATGGCGGCAAGAACCATCGCCAGTCAATATAGCGGAATAAACCATCGCTATCAATATCCATGGCGGCAAGAACCATCGCCAGTCAATATAGTGGCATGAACCATCACTATCAATATACATGGCGGCAAGAACCATCGCCAGTCAATATAGCGGCATGAACCATCGCTATCAATATACATGGCGGCAAGAACCATCGCCAGTCAATATAGCGGCATGAACCATCGCTATCAATATACATGGCGGCAAGAACCATCGCCAGTCAATATAGCGGCATGAACCATCGCTATCAATATACATGGCGGCAAAAACCATCGCCAGTCAATATAGCGGCATGAACCATCGCTATCAATATACATGGCGGCAAAAACCATCGCCAGTCAATATAGCGGCATGAACCATCGCTATCAATATACATGGCGGCAAGAACCATCGCCAGTCAATATAGCGGCATGAACCATCGCTATCAATATACATGGCAGCAAGAACCATCGCCAGTCAATATAGCGGCATGAACCATCGCTATCAATATACATGGCGGCAAGAACCATCGCCAGTCAATATAGCCGATCCCTAGTCATTGTCACGGTAGTGTATTTTAATGCCCCTCGCTCAAATAAAACATGCGGTACTCCCACCCCTCGCTTCACATATAGGCGGCATAGAATAACCTCGCTTAAATGGACATGCGGTACTCCCACCCCTCGCCTCACATTTTAGCGGCAAATATTCTTTCCTCGCCTCATATGCTAACCACGCTTCAATGTGACATGCGGGGCTCCCACCCCTCGCTTTTTAGCGGCACAAAATAATAAATAGCGGCAAGCATTTAAAATCATCACTCATCCATAACAATGACTCATGGGATATTCACCAAGTATTTCATCCATACCTGCATCACAAAGCATAATCCATATACCAACATACATCATCATGAGTGTATTTTAATGCACCTCGCTCAAATGCGACATGCGGCGCTCCCACCCCTCGCTTCGACATTTGGCGGCAAAGCATTAAAATCATCACTACATGTACACATACATCCACAATGTATAAATCCATGATGTATATAAAATGCAGGTTACCGTTTCGTGTCTTTCAACCATGGCCTTAGCCTTTCGCATCATAGTGTTCCTACAGGAACAATCACAACCCATGAGCATACAATAATCCATATTCCCACAATATGATTATAATGAGTAAATGCATAAACTATGAGTACAAAGTACTTCCTGTATCCCAATGCATTTCGATATGCTCCACCTGGTTGTCCCTGTGTCACAACTCACAATCATAATCAACAGGTTATATTATGATTCTATAGATGTCATGACATACAATCGTTTCACTATGATCACATATCACAAATGCACATAAGCAAAATAGTTGTGTCACACAACACTAGCTACTATCATGCATAAATATGTGCTACCCATCCCCATCAGCATGTTTTAGGCCCTCAACAGCCCCAAAGAGCTAACCACTGCTCTGATACCACTAATGTAAGGACCCCAAGCCCTTAACCCTTGATTAGTGTATTAACCATTATGTGTGGCACATGCTTTCAATAAAAAGTCAATCGGGAAGCTCAAATGATGCTTACAAAATTCCTTTAATATTCAACGTTAACATATAGACTCATAGAGTTGCCCATTACCAACCCCATTTTGCCACTTTTTACATTGTGGACTTTTATAAAAATTTGGGCAGAGTCTCCCCGTAAATTGAGCTATCCCGAAATAAAAGCACAACACATAACATAATTCCCGGCCAGGGAAAAACATAATACTCATCAGAATGCAGCAATACCAAGTAAATTCCCAGCCAGGGAAGACGCCACACATAAGACGACAAAAGTGGGTTTCAACCCCCACATAATACACTAACGACTCTCATATCATTAGCAATTCTACCACAATTGCATGCAACATATAATGAAAGAGAGAAAGGCTCATGCCTTTATATACAACCCATATACAAACATAACCGTGCTCACATGCGAGCATCATAAATATGTATAAAACCCTCGGGTGTATATATGTACTCTATACGATACCGTGCTCCATCAAGCCCTGGTACCACGATCCTGGGAGTACATCCAATCAACAGCTCGAGCTCAGCTCCACAGCCATCGATGCACCTGTTCACCTGCCCCAACAGAGACAGCCCCCAACGGGGTGAGCATACCAATACACAAAATCTCATAATCACAATAATGAAATTCATAATTTACAACACAAGTAAATATTAATGAATTTTAAATGATACTCCCTGGATGGCAACATCCTCATCCGGGATTCCGTGTACTGTCCCTGTTCTCACAATCATCAAACTCATCAAATCTCATAAATCAGTAAATCAACACATTGATTTAACTCATAGCATGCCTGATTCTCAAGTATCAAAAATCAATGATTCCAAGTTCAATATACATACAAATATAGATATCTCAATATCTAGTACTGATTCCTCAATTTCGCTATCAATCATAGATAGTTCAAATGCCTAGCATTTATTTTACCAATTTTCCATTATACCTAGACATCTCTCACATGTCTTATAATGAGTACATGATCCCACGATCATTCTCAGGCATCTCAAATGCCGTACAATAGTCATATAGACTCAGTACCCCATATATATCAACACATATATGCATATAGTCATACCCACAACCATCTAATGCAATTACAACACATTATGCATTTCACAATTGCTATCACGTAAAGTAATGCTCGTACGTCGCACGTACCTCAAATTTCCGAAGTCCGAGCCAAACCTTGCTCGAGTTCCATGCTCCGAGGAACGATGTGCTAACACGATAAATTAATTCACAATTAATTACGAACATGCAACCCATGCTCAAGCACACCCATAACCCTCAAAAATATTGTCAACACACGACAATTAACCATTATCAAAAATCGCTCAAGAACATCCCACAAATTTTCGAACCTTCACAACACAAATCGAACCCAATATAAACACCATAATTCATCTAAAACATGAATTAATCAATCAACAACAAGAATCATCATCCCTCACCAAAAACCCCCAATTTTCGAACATAAGCCCCTAAAATCGAGCCCTAACCTCACGCCACCAGCGCTCAAATCGAACCATTAAGCAACAATTTTTCGAACCATTAAAGTCTAAAATTTTCGACCCAACAACATCACAAAAACGCCCCAAAAACACAGGAAGAAAAGCCCCAAAAATCGTACCAAAATCGGGCCACAAAATCGGACAGAAACCAGTGACGAACCCTAGCGCTTTCTGCAGAAATCCGAGCTCGATTCTCGACGAAACTTCGAATTGTTGATATGTATAGAAGCGCCTGGAAGAGACGATTCCAACGGCGGCCGGACGGCGGCGGGCGCGGCGTTTGAAGCCGCGGGGGTCGAACAGATCGGGAAAACGTACGCGGGTCGGGGAGAGAGAAAACGGGAGAGGTGGGGGAAAAATGGTTCCGATAATTAAAATCTCGGGTTCAACTGGTATTTATAGCAAAAATACCCCGAAATACTAATATTCCCACAAATACATCATGATTCATTAAAAATCATCTGTTTTCAAAAACTCTCTCTCTAACTCAAAAACCCCCTACCGGTGCCCACACCAAGCACCCGAGATTATGAGTCACACTAAAAACCCAACTCACAGGTTTTCACTGAAATGAGAATACGATCTCAACCTCGGGATCCAACGATCCCAACTACTCAAATAGACGAGCCCGGAGGGCCCAACACCTCGATTAAACTCCAATTTGCCACGTAAAACAACTTTACGGGTTATTAACACTCCGGGATTAACATCCCTAATCTCTGGTCATCACATATATGATGATGATGTATAAGATAATGATGCTTATATGATGATGATGTATAAGATGATGACGCTATAAGATGATGATGTATAAGATGATGATGCTATAAGATGATGATGCTTATATGATGATGATGTATAAGATGATGATGCTTATATGATGATGATGTATAAGATGATGATGCTTATATGATGATGATGTATAAGATGATGATGCTTATATGATGATGATGTATAAGATGATGATGCTTATATGATGATGATGTATAAGATAATGATGCTTATATGATGATGATGTATAAGATGATGATGCTTATATGATGATGATGTATAAGATGATGACGCTATAAGATGATGATGTATAAGATGATGATGCTATAAGATGATGATGCTTATATGATGATGATGTATAAGATGATGATGTTATATGATGATGATGTATAAGATGATGATGCTATAAGATGATGATGCTTATATGATGATGATGTATAAGATGATGATGCTATAAGATGACGATGCTTATGTGATGATGATGTTATAAGATGATGATATTTATGAAATGATGATGCTCATATGATGAAGATGTTATAAGATGGTGATAATTATAAGATGATGATTTTAATCATTCATGTCAAGAATTAATGACTATATGCATGGCTATGAAACAGGGACATTGGAGTGTCCAGGGTGTATAGGCATTAGAGGAATGTTGGGTAAAGACCCACTACTCTATTGATTTTCTTCCCACAGTATGGTATGCCGTGTGGGAACGTCCATCTTATTGGTAGGTTTGAGGTGAACCTAGAGAGGCAGCGACTAGTTTGTCTGCCGTGTGTGTGCAGCACCAAGAGGGGCTTGTTAGAGCCGTTATACTGCTCGTAGGAACCAAGTGTGGCAAACCGTAAGGCGATACGATGTGGATTGTGGTGGACTCTAGTAGTCACCATGTCATCGAGGTTGAGGTTGTGCATGCCTCACTGAAACGTGTATACGTTTATGTTTAAATCTTGGTGAGACTTGTCTGGGACAGCTCATGATGTTGAAGTACCAACAAGAGAGTCATCAAGTCATCGTTGATTCGATCTGGGAATCCATGTATTTGGGATGCAATGGGTTTATTGCATGTCCTTTCAATTTGAAACTCTGAGGAGTCTCGATTGTTTCTTTATGACCAGGATGTGGTTCTTGGGATATCTGGAGGTGGACATCTTATGAGATATCTTTCGTGTGAATCTATGGTCGTGAGTTGCCCAACTTGAGTTGCAATGATGCGACTGCTCCTTCGATAGAGGAGGTTTGGAAGTGGAAACCAGGTTTGGTATGTGTACACCGTGGTGTACTGATGTTTCCCTTGTAACGATGTATGTTAGACATCGTGAGTCATGATAAGAGATGTCAATGGATGATATCTACGATGGAATCGGGAGCGATTCGAATCCTTGCAGTTTCAGTTGACTAACTGCTTTTGGATTATTAGCGTTGAGTTGTGCTGACGCTCTTTGACGTTATGATGGATTTGGAAGTCTATTCCACTCCAGATTTTGACACGAGGTCAACGTCCTCACGGTTGAGGTGTCATTTAGGATGCGTTCATACTAGTTGTATTAGAACTAAGGATGACTGTCCGACCTACAGCCGTAAGTGTTGGTTGTTTTGCAGTCATGAAAGGCTGACTTTTAGGATGACCCGCATTGAGGTACGTTTTGCCTCTTGGGTGATATGTTGGTTTTGGTATGTCGCTCTGTTTCAGAGTTTGATGAGAGGTAAGTATCCTCGCGTTTATTAATACGATTCTTATATGGCCAAGAATCGAAGTTATGGCTTCATGTTGTTGTAGCCTGGGTGTTATGTGATACACCGGTGCTAATTTCGAGGACGAAATTCTTTTAGTGGGGGATATTGTGATGACCAGGGATCATAGATGTTAATCCCGTAGTGTTAAAAATCCCTAAAGTTGTTTTACGTGGCGATTTGAAGTTTAATCGCGATGTTGGGCCTTCTGGGCTCGTTTATTTGAGTAGTTGGGATCGTTGGATCCCGAGGTTGAGATCGTAATCTCATTTCGGTGAAAACCTGTGAGTTGGGTTTTAGTATGACTCGGAATCTCGGGTGCTTGGTGTGGGCACCGGTAGGGGGTTTTTGAGTTAGAGAGAGAGTTTTTGAAAACAGATGATTTTTAATGAATCATGATGTATTTGTGGGGATATTAGTATTTCGGGGTATTTTGCTATAAATACAAGTTGAACCCGAGATTTTTATTAAAATTCCATTTTAGCCCCAACCCGTCTCTCTCTCTCTCTCCCGCCGATTCCCGATTTTTCCCCCAGCCCCGCGCACGAAAACGCCTCGTCCGCGGCCGTCCGGCCGCCGTTCGGCGCGTCCGACCTACCCACGGCTTCGTCTCGTCCAGGCGCTCCTTTCCCCTCCGTCAATTCGAAGTTTCGTCGCGTGTGGAAGTCGGATTTCGCTGGAATGCGCCGATCCCCAATTTCTAGGGTTCTTCGATTTTGGTCCGATTTCTTCCGATTTTCGATTGGGTAACCTCTCTTGCCCCTTTTTCGTCGTTGTGGTGTAATTCCCTGCCATTTTTGTGTTCGATTTGTTCGAATTATTGCTGTTGGTGGGATTGGTTCGAATTTATGCCTTTTTCGTGGGTTAAGGTTCGAAAATTGTGATTTTTGGCAGGGGTGTGGCGATTCTTGTTATGGGTCGTTTATTACATGTTTTAGATGTATAAGGATGTTTAATTGTGTTCGAATTTATGGCTTTGAATTCGAATTTTGGGGATTTTTGGCAAGGGTGATGATTCTTGCTATTAATGGTTTAATTCACTTTTTAGATGAATTATGGTGTTTAATTTGGGTTCGATTTGTGAGATAAGGGTTCGAAAATTTGTAGGGTATCCTTGAACAATTTTCGTTGTTGTCTCATTCGTTCCCCTCCCTGCATGTACCCTGCCCCGGGTCTTTTAAATGATTTATTGTCATGTGTTGACGATATGTTGAGGGTTATGGGTGTGCTTGAGCATGGGTTACATGTTCGTAATCGTGAATTATTTATCGTGTTAGCACATCATTCCTCGGGGCATGGAACTCGAGCAAGGTTTGGCTCGGACTTCGAGGATTTAAGGTACGTTTAGCGTACGAGCATAGCTTAAATGATGTTTTACAAGTATGATGCATGATTTAAAATACATGAAATGTTTTATTATGATGGCACCGCGACTTGGTTACGTTATGTTGATTTACATGGTGAAATGCTTGGGCCGCTATGAAGCGAGCAAATGATGGGTGTGGTCGCTACGGAGCGAACACCAGTAGTATGACGCTACTTTGAAGTAAGAAATGAAAATGTGGTGTTGATTAGATATCTAGGATATCTGTATTTTATTCCCTATTGGTAATGAATAGGAACAGAGACATGGTTAATCAGAGAAGTGATTAACTAGTATCGGAAGTTAAGGAAGTCTCAATATGATATCTGGAATTATGATAATTGCTAGATAAAGAAATATGTTATGAAATGTTGTTAATTCGAAACTGGTTAGGGTTAACCAATTTGATGATTAACTGCATATTCAGGATTTGATGATTTATCTGTTTTGAGAACAGGGTTATTACAGGGGTACGCTAGGATGAGGATGATACCATCCAGGAAGTGTCACATATGTTCCACAATATTTACAATTTCGTAAATTATGTATTATGTCATTATGATTATGAAATTGTGGAATTGGTATGCTCACCCCGTTGGCGGCTGTCTCTGTTGGGACAGGTGAACAGGTACATCGATGGCTTTGGAGATGAGCTCGAGCTGTTGATTGGATGTACTCTCAGGATCGTGGTACCAGGGCTTGATGGAGCACGGTATCGTATAGAGTACCTATATATATATATACCCATGATGGTTATACACATATTTGTGATGCTCGCATGTGAGCACGATTATACTTGTTTATGGGTTGTATATAAAGGCCTGAGCCTTTCTCTCTTTCCTTCCTATGTTGCATGCAATTAGAGGTAGAATTGCTAAAGATTATGAGAGTCACTGGTGTATTGTGGGTGTTGAAACCCACTTTTGTTGCCATATGTGTGGTGTCTTCCCTGGCTGGGAATTTACTTGATATTCTGCATTCTGATGAGTATTATGTTTTCCCTGGCCGGGAATTATATTATGTGTTGTACTTTTATTTCGGGATAGCTCTATTTATGGGGAGACTCTGCCCAAATTTTTATAAAAGTCCACAATGCAAAAAGTGATGTAATGGGCGAACTCTATGAGTCTCTTGTTATTAGGAAGATGAACTTATAACATTGTATGTTAAAGAAAACTTTGCAATTGCCATTCCATGGTAAAGTATCATCTGAGTTTCCCGAATGATTTTATGGAAAGCATGTGCCACACATAATGATTAATACACTAATCAAGGGTTAAGTATATGGGGTCCTTACATAAAACCAGAACCAAGATTTTCCAGAAATCTATAAATTGCCCCCAACTCCAAACCAAAACCAAATACCACAATACTACAATCAAATCGAAGATAAATGCGAGGGGAAGGAGATTACCAACTTATCTTTGAGAAATCCGGCTCCTAAGTCGAGCCTCCATCGATTTTGCTCCAAGAAAGAAAAGAGGAAAAGGGATGGGGCTTGGGCAAGAAGAGAGAGGAGAGAATGTCTGAACACCGAGTCCACTTGGTATATATATATACCAAGGCTCAAAAATCCCGAGTCCTCCACAAATACATCACGACTCATTAAAAATCATGTGTTCAATAATTACCTCTCAATCTCAATTTCCACTACCAGCCCCAACAGAAAGCGCCCCAGATTCCACCAAAAACCCAATTTCAAGGTTTATCACCACAATGAGAATACAATCTCAAACTTTGGATCCAACGACCCCAAATACCGGATTTAAAATCCTCGGGAGTCCCAATACCACAATTAATTCATAATTGCCACAATTAAAATCCATAAAGGATCATTACCACACCGGTATTTACACCAATAATTCCCGGGCATCATTGATTCTCCCATATCAACAAGTAGATGAACATATCTTGCCCTCACCACTTTCCAGTATTTCTGTAGTACTTTCAAACTATTATCTCCATAAAGCTGATGTGAACAGAGCTATCACCGTTCTAACATTTCAACAACTTGTGTTTTACAGTGCAAGTATACAACGTGTCAAACACAATGTTTCCATCTAACACAGTCTGTCAACCTTGCACTCAACCTCTCTCTCAGTCCATAACTAATGGAACTAGCACATTATAAGGTAGATCGGTTGCTAACGACAGCGAGCAACCCTCAATCACGCAACAACACAAACAACACGATGACTCAACTGTCCTCACAATGTAGGCTCAAACATGAGATCATGGTTTCAATAGTTTACCGTCATACTCACAACACGGTATACCAAACATATAGTGTCCACCAGAACCCTGCACCACAATCTTATACATACGGAACTCAACACAACTTCATTTGGCCTCATTGATCCGTGTGAGTCATTCAGTCAATCACACTGATCACTCTGACATCTGACATCATATTCTCCACATAGTTGACATGAATCGATAGCAGAGGTACCCAGACATGTTCTGCATTTTTATTATTACCTTCCTTTGTATCAACTATGCCCTCGAGACCACTATTCTCAAGGATTCCACAGAAACAAGAGATCCAATACGTGATACACACTGTTCAATCATCAACCAATATACACCTGGTAACATATACAACATACTCGATGACAAAGAAACACATCGAGAATACTGGTATTCCAAGCTCAATATATCTCCATCAATTCTTCCACATCTCAAACAAGATGGGAATTATACAACGAAGAACAATCGACACCACAATAACTCCACAACATGAAAGGTCAAAGGATGAATTTCCATGCTTCCTTTCGTACCGTCCCAGAAAACCTATCATGCATATACAACTGCCAAGTCCGAAACAACCACATAAAACACGTTCATACGACTGATAAATGAAGACTATTCCAGCCAACTTCAATATAGGTTTCTGTACTACACTACACATGGTTCAGAAAACTTTTCACGCATGTAGTTCTACACTATCACAAGAACTCGCAATGCTATGAATGCTAGCAACTAGCGATGTCATGATAGTTTTGCCATACGATGGTACAACCTCTGTTAAACTTGCATGATCAACGACACATAGTACAATTCAATGACATTTCAGCTAGTGTACAACTACTCCTAGCAACTCATTCTTACATCTGATATGCAATGGATATACAATCCACAATACATGGGACGTACCAGCATACAACGTACTTACAACCACACTGAATCGATACCAGGTTCGTAACACAAATGCCAAAATGGTACCGTACTGGGTAAAGCAAGTACTTCACGATGGCCATACAAGTAAACCCGTCGTGGCGCCATACCAGATATCATTTACAACTAAACCTCGACAGTATCGTGTTATCAGACCTCATATGGCCTATACCTCTGGTTACAAGTCGCTAGCACAACCTCAATCCAATGGAGATCACAATTCTCATCCCATTAACTCAACGAAGTAACCATATCTGTTAGGATCGGGGTAGTGCTTAGAAGGGGGGGGGGGGGGGGGGGGGGGGCTTTAATAAACACTAGATTCAATTTCGATTTTGCTCGGATTTGCTGCAGACTGTTAAGTACTGCAGTAGCTTCTCAATATATAGCAAGTCAGCAGACACTGATTATAGTGCGGAAGACGTCTAATGTACTTGTGAGGGATAAAAACTGAATGGTAAATAAGCAGTAAGTAAATAACACAAGTATTGTTTCTGGAAGTTCGAAGCACAACGCTTCTACGTCTCCCCTTCTTCCTTTGCAGGAAGGTTACACTAGAAGATTTGGTTTACACTTTACAGTATACAACATTCTTAGGCACTCACACAGCTTGGCCTAAACTCATAGCAATCACAAATTCCTAATTTGATTACAATGGTTTCTATGACACTCTCACAAATATAAACTATTTGACTTTGAGTGTTCTTCGAGCAGTAGACTATGTTACAGTTGATGTGTCAATATATCAGTAGTAGTTTTCTTTTGCTCTTGCTGAACCTTCAAAGAATATCAATAAGATGATTTGCTTTTTGCGTTGAGGTGTTTCTCTTTGTTTGATCAGATGGTTCAGCTAACCTCTTCATTCTTCACTTGGGCGTATTTATAGACTCCTTGATCTTAACGGCAACTTGTCTATATATGGAAGAGATCCACTTTCTGTTACCATTCCATATTCTGATTGTCTTCTTTCCTATTTTGTTTAGCAACGGCTCTTTTATTCTGACGCTAATGGTGGCAGAGATATAGCAGGGTGCGCCGCTCTGTTGTACCTTTGTCAGAATAGGTTGTACTTGTTTTGTCTTGTTGCTTTGTGCTCTTGATGGATGGTTAGACCTATGCTGGCTTTCTTCGTTCAACTGGTCGTTCATTCTTCTGTAACTAGTAGATGTCTTTGTTAAATATATGACTATCCAGTAGATGCTTGTCCAGTTGGTGTCCATCCAGTGGGTGTCCATCAGGTAGGTGTTTGTCCGGTAGATGTCCATCCGGTTGGTGTCCATCCAGTAGGTGTCCATCCGGTAGATGTTTGTCCGGTAGATGTCCATCCTGTTGGTGTCCATCCAGTAGGTGTCCATCCGGTAGATGTTTCTCACCCGGTAGGTCTTTGTCACCCGGTAGGTCTTTGTCACCAGTTGATGTCTATCCAGTTGATGTTTGTCACCACCAAAACTTAGAAATGTTTTCCCAACAATTTCCCCCTTTTCGGTGATGACAAAACTTAGTACTGGAGACTCTTGCTTGATCATAATGAACGACAACTCCTGTTAAGACTTAGATACACACATAGACTTTGCAATTTGTTAGAATAAATAAGCAGATTACGAGTAGTAATCAAACTGAGCCAATGAAGGAATATCATTTTTATATAAATGAATTTTGTTTACATGGTACATCTTACAAATTACAACAAACATCTTACAAGTCATACAACAGACCTAACTAACATCTTACAAGTCATACAACAGACCTATTTCTACAATCTATCCAAATAGAGAAACATAGCCAGTATGGAATGATCCGAGCCAGCTAGTTTCAGGGTTATTGACAAAGGGAGGGGTAGAGAAAGTGCATACAGAGAGGCTTAGAACAGAGAAAGGCCTAGAAAGAGTCAATTATCTTCAAAGTAGTCCTCTGTTCATTTGGCAAGATCTCTATCTTCAATGAAAATTCTCTGTCTTCCCCCTTTTTCTCATCAGCACCCAAGCATCTGCTGTTCCAAATTCTAGGCTGGTGGAGAACACCAGGTGTAAGGACCCTAGTTCCTTAAGTGTGGATTAAAGACGTAAATAAAAATTTCCATGCATAAACAGAGTATAAAGGTTGTGTTGATGCCCTGAGCTATTAAATTACAGTGCCAAAATAAAGTTTCAAAAGGGATTAGTTACATGCCCAACCAATGAATGCTAATCCTATAGCTTTACACTACTCCTAGAGTAGATACTATACAAAAATCAAGCCTGCTACCAAGAGCACTCCTCACTAGCTCACAGCATCAACCCGCCTTAGCCCCTTCCGCCCAAAAGTACCTACAGGAACAACCCCAAAACCATGAGCATGTATATAAATCATATCCACAATAATATGATCATAATTCAATGCATAAACCGTAAATGCAATTCACTTCCTGTATTTAACACATTTAAAAGCTCTCTTGGTTGTCCCTGTACCACAATAATAATCAAAGGATTATAATGCCAATATGCATGTCATGACATGTATCCTTTCCGTGTATATCAATGGCCAATTTCCAGTCTTATTATATCAGTGGCATAATACCCCTCGCGTTTATATGACAGCGGCATTAATACCCCTCGCTTCGACATATTAGCGGTATAATATCCCTCGCATCAATATGACAGCGGCATTATCCTTCGCTTCGACATATTTGCGGCAAATATTCTTCATCGCTAAATATGACAGCGGCAAGTATTCTACCATCGCTTCGACATGACGGCGGCAAGTATTCTATCATCACTGCAATATAATCTCGACTCACAATATATATATGCAACCGTAATGCATATCCAATCATGTATGCAACCATAATGCATAACCAACCCTATATGCAACCATAATGCATATCCAATCATGCATGCAACCATAATGCATAATTAAGACCATGTATGCAACCATAATGCATAACCAATCAAAGCGTAATAAATACGTTTTACCGTCCGATGCTCGTACGTCTCACTACGTACCTTAGTTCCAAAAGTGGAGATATCGTGGAACTTTATCTCCTTTGATGTGTGGCTACCTTGGATGGTTCTACACAATCACATGAATCCATATTAGAAGCCAATAAATGAACCATTACCAAAACTAACATCATTTAGAACAAAATCCCGAAATCCACATTTTATGCCTTGCCATCGATCGGTCCCCAAGCCCCGATCGATCGCTAAGTGAAGAAAAATAGGCATCCAAGTACCGCCTCCACCGATCGATCGAAACTTTTTATCGATCGATCGAGACATCACACCGATCGATCGGAACAAAGTTACCGATCGATCGGTAAGCTCATTTCACGCCTTGTTCAGGCTCTGCCCTACTCGATCGATCGGACCCATTTCTCGATCGATCGGGCAGCCCTGTTCCTGCGAGAAACTTCCAAGTATGAGCTTCCAACAACACCTTAACTCACATACAACCAAGATCAACCACCATTCTCAACATTTAACCACAAAACAACCTTAAAATACATCCCCAAACATAAACAACATGATGGACCAAGATCCACCTTTTAACCAAAAAAAACAAGCTATAACTCAACCAAAACCCAACAAGACTTCACCATAATGAAAGCTTACCACTTGAGCTTTAAGTTTTTGGCAAGAACTCCCAAAAAGACCCCTTTTTCAAAGCTTTCTCCTCCTCTCTTGTTGCAGAAACGAAAATGGAAGTTTTTGGATAATGGATGGGGTTGTAGGGACATAAAGCTGATAGAGAGGAGTGATGGGATGTAAAGGTGTGTGCAAGTGGCTCCCTTGCCAACTTATGGGATTTAAATGTGTAACAAAACACAAGCATGATGTATAAAATACCCCAACATGATATTTTAAAAGCATTTTACCACAATGCACCAAAATCACCATTAAAATCATGCTTTACCAAAAATTACAAACCAACACATTTCATTTAAACCATTATAACACCCAATTTCCCAACATGTATAACATGCACCCTGAAATGCTCTACCGGGTCACGCCTACCATGTGACAAGTGATAGGCTTAGATTTTAAGTGTTTTTAACTGTAATTTCTTCCCATTTTCCGTACTTTTCCATGGATGATATTATGCTTTTTGGTGTTTATTCGTTTGTTTCAGGAAATTAGATCGGAAGTGGAAGAAATGAGCTAATATGAAGATAACGGGCAAAATCGAGGCGAGAAAGAGTTGAAATTAAGGAAGTGAGATTTTCGGAATCTCGATCGATCGAGATTATGTATCGATCGATCGAGCCAGACAGTGTGCTGAGAAGAAAAGAATTTCAAGTCTCGATCGATCGGAACAATTTTTCGATCGATCGAGCGAGGCAGTAACTTCAGAGCTAATTTTATCAAAGTCTCGATCGATCGGAAGAAAATCTCGATCGATCGAGCGAGGCAGTGAGTTTCAAAGGCTGGCATGAACAGTGCACAGATCGATCAGACGCAAATCTCGATCGATCGAGACGCAAATCTGGGAAAATCTTATCTTCCATTTTTGAAATGATTTTTGAGGTATAAAAGGATAAATCACTTCCATATCAAAAGGGGATACCATACCAGACGTGATTTAGGTCGAGAATAAGCAGCCCTAGCCGCCGCCTAAAGCCACCGAAGGAGATTCAATCTCCGTTCTTCGTCCAAAGTCGAGCCAATCCATTCAGGAGTGCAAGGAAGGAGCAAGAGAAGAAATCACGGTGCAACGCACGGATTCATCCACCGTTTATCGTATTTCTAAACTTTGATTTCTTTGATTTTCATTTCCATTTGATGTTTTTGAGGTCGAGAGACAATTAAACTCTTATGTATTTGATTTGAATTAAATCTAGTTTATTTTATCGAGTTTTAGTTTCGTTGTGTTTGATTATTGATTCAATTGTGTTTGAGCGCATTGATTTCTATTGTTCATAAATTAATTGCATGTGTAGATCAAAGCCTAGCTAACTTTGATTGAATCTGAGAGTTATAACTGAGATCGAGAGATAACGTTGTAACACGCTCTATTAATTTATGATGTATGTTACGATTGAAATCGAGAGATGATATCGCATACGTGAGAACTTAGAATCGAGAGATTTAGAGTAACAAGGTTTTGACGATTTATGCAATGTTGAATTAGTAAATAGATGCACGAGAGTGATTTATTCTAATTTAATGTTAGTTTCTTTACAGCTCGAGAGAGTGTATTGAATAATAAACCTTTCACCTTTAGAATCAATTGGTTGATAATTTGATAATTCAGTTGAATCATTAAAGATAACATAGTTGAACGACGAGCTTGGTAATTTTCTCGAGTGACTTGCCTTCGCATATCCTGAACCATTCATCTTATTATTTCTTGTTTATTTTTCAGTCTTCAGTTTAAATTAGCATTACTTAATCGCCTTTGTTAATCGTAGGCTAAATATAATTTTATTAATCTTATTTGGTACTTATACGTTAGTCCCTGTGGATTCGACATCCCGTACTTAAATTTTCACTATACTAAAACTTGACAACCGTGCACTTGTGGTAGAATCGCTTCACACTACATTGAAATATCTTTTGTTTAAAATAAAAGCGGTCAAGTTTTTGGCGCCGTTGCCGGGGACTAATCTGTATAATATCATACGAGATTAGTTAATTGTAATTTAGCCAATTCTTTATTATTTCGATTTGTTTTATTTCTTTGTTTTTGTTAGTTGATTGTTTTGATTTTTGATTTGTGTATTTTGTTGTCTCCTTTTGTCTGTATGCTACAAGAATCGTTTCTCTAGTGCATGCTCAGAAGAGAGGAGCCCATTCTCGAGCCTTTCGATCCGGAAATAGAAAGAACCCTACTTAGGCGATTACGAGAAGCTCGAGCGATGGCAGATAATAATGAAGCACAGAACCCAAGGTCAATGATGGACTTTGCGCAACCGGCATTTCATGGATCGTTGTCCAGTATTACGAGGCCGACGATTCAAGCGAACAACTTTGAGATCAAGCCGGCAATTATACAAATGATTCAGCACTCGGTTATGTTTGGGGGAGCGGCTACGGATGACCCGAATAATCACATCTCCAACTTTTTGGAGATTTGTGACACGTTCAAACATAATGGCGTCTCTGACGACGCCATCAGGTTAAGGCTCTTTCCTTTTTCATTACGAGACAAAGCTAAGGCATGGTTGAATTCACTACCTGCAGGTTCTATAACAACATGGGAGGGGATGACGAAAGCGTTTTTATCAAAGTACTTTCCCCCTTCCAAGACGGCGAAGATGCGGAACGATATCACAACTTTTGGGCAGTTTGAGCCCGAGACTTTATATGAAGCGTGGGATCGTTTTAAGGAATTGTTGAGGAGATGCCCACACCATGGTCTACCCATTTGGTTGCAGGTACAAACTTTCTATAACGGTTTATTTTCTTCTAACCGTTCGATGATAGATGCAGCATCTAGGGGATCAATAATGAGGAAGACGCCGGAAGAGGCATATAGCTTATTGGAAGAAATGGCATGCAACAGCTACCAGTGGCAGTCAGAGAGGAGCACGCCACAGAAGCCAATAGGAGTCCATCAAGTGGACGAGATCACTGCTCTTTCGGCTCAGTTAGAAGCTATGAACCGAAACATAGACAGCATGGGAGCAGCAGCGATGCAAGCTCAAGCTATCTTCTGTGAGCTGTGTGGAGGCGGTCATCCAAGCATCGAGTGACAGGCAGGTAACCAGTTTAACCAATCTATTGAGGCTGTGAATTTTGTAGGTAACAGGCCACCCAACAATTCATATTCGAATTATAACCAACCATGGAGGAACCACCCGAACCTAAGATGGTCGAACCAGGAGAATGTGTTGAACCCACAACCGCAGGCAGGGTTCACACAAAAGCCGAGTATGGAGGAACTTATGGCAAAGCTGATTTCATCGACAGAGGTAAGGATGCAAAATCAAGATGCATCGATCAAGAATTTTGAGGTGCAGATAGGGCAGTTGGCTACATTGATATCTGGGAGGACGCAAGGTACACTCCCAAGTGATTCTGTAAAGAATCCAAAGGAGCAATCGAGTTGATAGACGAGGAGGTGACAGTCCAGCTTGGGACTATAAATCAAGAACTTCCGTTTTTCTTTTCGCGAATTTTATTTTTAATTCTTTGTTTTGGTGTGATTTTGTTAGTATATTTGTTTTGAGTTTGTCTGGGAATGAATTCGTGTGTTTTCTATTGCAGGTGTGAATGCAAGAGCAATTTGGTTGTAGGCGAGGCAACCCGAGAGAAAGCTGTTGAGAAAATAAAATTTTTTTTTGTCTTCTGGTGTTGGCGATCGACCGAGACAAAATCTCGATCGATCTTCCAAAGCTTTTAAATTGCGATTTAAGCTACTGCCTCGCTCGATCGATCGAAAATTTTTCCGATCGATCGAGCGAGAGAAAATTTTGAAAAAAAATAAGGGCACCGAAGACAAATCTGCACTCTACAAAACACTTTCTCTCCTCTCCACAACAGAACCCTAGTCGCCTCTTTCAATTCTTCCATCTAATCTCATCCTTATTCCATCAAATTTTCAATTTACTTCAAATCTTGGAAGTAATATTTGTTCTAATGAGATTTTCATTGCAGATTTGAAGAATTGCAAGTCTAATTGGGTAGAAGTGCATCAAAAAGGGAATTCCAAGCCAAGTGCCAAACTCTTCCAAGATCGGATTTTTAAGTGGTAATTGGTTTCAAATCTCAAAGCTTTTATCTTTTGGTGCAATTTCCTGTTGTAATAGAATTGGGTTAGGAAGGAGTTAAGTTTGGAGGAAGTTTTGTGGTGTTGAAGGGTATTAGCATTGCTGTGTTATTGGGGTGTTGTGTAGATCACATTCAAACAAGATATTTGAGAATAATTTAGCAAACAAATGTCTTCGAGAAAGAGGTCAAAGCAGGCGGAAGCTTCACAAAAGCAGAAGCAGGCGGCGGCCACTACTTCGGAGCAAGAGCATGACGAACAAAAGTTTGTCAATGCCACAATTGCTGAATTATACCCCACCTATCATAAGAAACCCCTGAGCCGTGAAAGGGGAATGAGCATGGATAAATTGGAGTGTCTTGTATTTAGGACAGTCCAGCGAAAAGGGTGGTATCAATTTGTTCAGACACCTATTGATGCTGTGGTGCCACTGGTAAGGGAATTTTACACAAACCTTCGAGCTGTTAAACTAGGGCACCAAGTAAGTGTTTATGTTCGAGGGAAGGATGTGTTGGTAGATCGAGCTTCAATAAATAATATTTACCGGATGCCGTTCCTGCATAACTGTGCATACCAATCTTTCAAGAATAGCAGGATAGACTACGATGAGGTATTGGCAGTTATTGGCATGCCGGGAGTGGATTGGCAAAGTAATGATAAAGGAGAACCACAGTTGGTTCTAAAAAAGCATTTGACGCCAGAGGCCCAATCATGGTTCTCATTTGTCGCCTCGCGGGTCATGCCTTCGACCCACACTTCTGAGGTGACAAAAGACAGAGCGGTCCTGGTATATGCCATCCTCTCAGGGAAGGAAGTGGACTTCGGCGAGATCATTAGTGATCACATTGAAGAGATTGGGAGCAGCCCACCGACCTCCGCACTACCGTTTCCATCCACGATCACTGCTTTATGTCAGAGAGGCGGAGTGACATGGGGGGAAGACGAGGAGCTACTTCCGCCGAAGACCCCGATCATTGTGGACGGTCCACCACCTCCTACGGGCCGACGAAGGGCCGAACCAAGACCCTCGGACACTACACAGGCTGGAGCATCATCCTCTGCTGCAGATCGTACATGTGTTACATTGGAATCTCTTCATAGGGATCTCCAAGATATTCGCCTGGAGCAGCAGAGCATTCACAGCATGCAGCAGGACATTCATAGCATGCAGAGAGCATTGCAGATGGACCATGAGCAGGTAGCTCAGCGACAGATGGAGTTCATGCACTATCAGAGTGCATGGAACACTTCCATGGCCCAGGGCTTTCCAAATTGGAACTTCCCGACGGAGCCACACTTTGCACCTTATCATCCGCATGCACCTCCACCTTCTGAGTACCCACCATTTCCGCCATATCAGGGCGAGGAGCACCACTACCCAGTTCCCCCTCCGGAGCATGATGAGGACGACGATCAGTGACGATCGTCGTCATGGTATGTGTCTTTGCCTTTGCATTTATTTATTTTTCTTGTTCATTGAGGGCAATTCACATGCTAAGTTTGGGGGGGTTTGGAGTATTTGTATATATCTTGTACTTGCACATTCTGCTACTTGTCTTGCTTCTTTTCCTTGCATGACTGCATGATTTTGAGACTGATTCATCCTTGAGCATTACCAACAAAAATTTTTTTTTTTGTGAGTTAGTCTTGAGAAATGAAGAATTAGATTTGCAACGGTAATACATGATGAAATTAATCCTCATCTAGATATGAGTCATGAAAATGTTTAACTTGTTTGTATATATCCTTTGTTAACCATATGTCAAAACTGAGGAATAATTTGAGCACTTATTGGGTCATGATTGAGTGAAGTATGTATTGATTAAATTGAAAATTTGTGTTAACTATGATGAGTCTTGAGTATCTTAGATAACTGTACAGTTTAGTTGAAAGCACTTTGAGGCGAAATTTATAATTAGGAACTAGACTTGGAGATGATTTAGGCGATCTTTGGACCGTTTGAGCCTTTCAAGCCTACCTGTTATACATTATTCCTTAGTGTCCCCTTTTGAGCCTTATTGAAAAAGAATGGTATATGCATTGCATATGATTAGACCCCCATTCGGCATTCTTGGCAAACTCATTATACCCACCTTGGTTTGAGCCTAAAAGAACAATTTTATCCATCCCTAGGAGAGTATAATGAATCTCATTCATTGCACGGAATTGTTATATGCAAATGAGTTCAAAAGGAACGAAAGAATGAGCAAAGAAAAAGAAAAGTTGTAGAGAAAAGCCTTGAAAAGAAAAATTCAAATAAGACCCAAAGTGGCCAAGGCTAGAAAAAGTTGACGAGAAGCTCAAAATAGTTGAACTGATTTTATTATACTCTCTTCTTTGAATTCATCCTACCTTTTCTTTGAAGCCGACACCAAAAGGCCTAACGTTATAAGCTTTTAAAGACCTTTTTGATCCAAGTCTATGGAACAATTACATTAGTGGAGAAGTGCTGGATAGTAAATTTGTAGAGTAGTTCAAAGTAATCTTGACTAGGAGTTGATATGGCACATGTTGATCTGAAAGATATATATGTAACTCATGTTTGACAATAGCACAGACGCACGTTCCGATGTTGCGATGTATTGTTTAACTTAGGAGGAAGTGCTTCTTATTAAATGTTGAATGACTTTTGTTGATGTGTAAGTAGGATTTCTGAGTTTTTACGTATGTTGTAAAGATGATTCATGCTTAGTATCGAGTTTAACTTTTCTTTTTGAGCTTATTGCTTGCTCGAGGACGATCAAGTCTAAGTTTGGGGAGTTGATAGGCTTAGATTTTAAGTGTTTTTAACTGTAATTTCTTCCTATCGTCCGTACTTTTTCCTGGATGATATTATGCTTTTTGGTGTTTATTCGTTTGTTTCAGGAAATTAGATCGGAAGTGGAAGAAATGAGCTAATATGAAGATAACGGGCGAAATCGAGGCGAGAAAGAGTTGAAATTAAGGAAGTGAGATTTTCGGAATCTCGATCGATCGAGATTATGTCTCGATCGATCGAGCCAGACAGTGTGCTGAGAAGAAAAGAATTTCAAGTCTCGATCGATCGGAACAATTTTTCGATCGATCGAGCGAGGCAGTAACTTCAGAGCTAATTTTATCAAAGTCTCGATCGATCGGAAGAAAATCTCGATCGATCGAGCGAGGCAGTGAGTTTCAAAGGCTGACATGAATAGTGCACCGATCGATCGGACGCAAATCTCGATCGATCGAGACGCAATCCGGGAAAATCTTATCTTCCATTTTTGAAATGATTTTTGAGGTATAAAAGGATAAATCACTTCCATATCAAAATGGGATACCATACCAGACGTGATTTAGGTCGAGAATAAGCAGCCCTAGCCGCCGCCTAACGCCACCGAAGGAGATTCAATCTCCGTTCTTCGTCCAAAGTCGAGCCAATCCATTCTGGAGTGCAAGGAAGGAGCAAGAGAAGAAATCACGGTGCAACGCACGGATTCATCCACCGTTTATCGTATTTCTAAACTTTGATTTCTTTGATTTTCAATTCCATTTGATGTTTTTGAGGTCGAGAGACAATTAAACTCTTATGTATTTGATTTGAATTAAATCTAGTTTATTTTATCGAGTTTTAGTTTCGTTGTGTTTGATTATTGATTCAATTGTGTTTGAGCGCATTGATTTCTACGGTTCATAAATTAATTGCATGTGTAGATCAAAGTCTAGCTAACTTTGATTGAATCTGAGAGTTATAACCGAGATCGAGAGATAAAGTTGTAACACGCTCTATTAATTTATGATGTATGTTACGATTGAGATCGAGAGATGATATCGTATACGTGAGAACTTAGAATCGAGAGATTTAGAGTAACAAGGTTTTGACGATTTATGCAATGTTGAATTAGTAAATAGATGCACGAGAGTGATTTATTCTAATTTAATATTAGTTTCTTTACAGCTCGAGAGAGTGTATTGAATAATAGCGAAAACCTTTCACCTTTAGAATCAATTGATTGATAATTTGATAATTCAGTTGAATCATTAAAGATAACATAGTTGAACGACGAGCTTGGTAATTTTCTCGAGTGACTTGCCTTCGCATATCCTGAACCATTCATCTTATTGTTTCTTGTTTATTTTTCAGTCTTCAGTTTAAATTAGCATTAGTTAATCGCCTTTGTTAATCGTAGGCTAAATATAATTTTATTAATCTTATTTGGTACTTATACGTTAGTCCCTGTGGATTCGATATCCCGTACTTAAATTTTCACTAAACTAAAACTTGACAACCGTGCACTTGCGGTAGAATCGCTTCACACTACATTGAAATATCTTTTGTTTAAAATAAAAGCGGTCAACAAGCATTTCACCAAGATAATTAGTCCCAAAACATAATCTAATTATCACCATAATATCACATAAACATAATTAATGCCCAAATTGCAATTAATTATTTCGGGGATATCACAATACTCCCCTACTTATAAGATTTCGCCCTCGAAATCGCATGCACTTACCCAAACGAAACTAAACATAAATCACATACCAGAGAATAGTTCCGGGTAGTGCTGCACCATATGCTGCTCCGTCTCCCACGTGGCCTCCTCGACACCCCTACGATCCCACTGCACCTTTACCATTGGTATCACTTTGTTCCGAAGCCTGCGATCAGCCCTATCCAGAATCTTGACTGGCCGTTCCTCATAGGATATATCAGAATCTAACTGAACCTCCGAAGGCTGCAATACATGTGATGGATCCTGCTCATACTTCCGCAGCATAGATACATGAAACACGTCGTGAATACCAGATAACGACGGCGCAGTGCTAAACGGTAAGCCAAGGTACCGATGCGATGCAAAATTTCATACGGTCCCACATACCTTGGAGATAATTTACAACGCATACCGAACCGAACCACACCCCTGAAAGGTGAAATCTTCAAAAAAGACCCTGTCTCCTAATTGAAACTCCAACGGTCTCTGCCGTTTGTTCGCATAGGCTGCCTGCCTGTCCTGGGCTGCCTTCATTTTCTGACGGATAACCTTTACCTTATCCTCCATCTCTCGAATCAGTTCGGGTCCTCCTACCGATTTACTGGTCAATTCATCCAAGTACAATGGTGTCCTACAACGCCTACCATACAAAGCCTCAAACTGTGCCATCTGAATACTCGCCTGATAGCTGTTGTTGTATGAAAACTCTACCAAGGGCAAGGAATCTTGCCATGAGGCATCAAACTCCAACACACAAGCTCGCAGCATGTCCTCGAGCGTCTGTATAGTACGCTCAGTCTGCCCTTCCGTCTGGGGATGATATGCCGTACTCAATCTCACCTCAGTACCCAAAGCTGACTGAAGACCTCCCCAGAAATGAGATGTGAACCGCGGGTCTCTGTCCGACACAATAGATACTGGAATCCCATGTAGTCTCACTATGTCCCGGACATTCTATTGAGCCATCCTCAAGTATGTGTACGTCATACAGTAGGGGATGAAGTGAGCTACCTTTGTCAGCCTGTCAACGATCACCCAAATGGCATCACAACCCGAAGTAGTCCTCGGCAGGTGGGTCACAAAGTCCATAGATATATGCTCCCACTTCCACTCCGGTATCTCTAAGCTCCTTAGCTCGCCACCGGGTCTCTGCCTCTCTGCCTTAACCTGTTGACAGATCAAACACCTCTTGACAAAAGTGATCACATCACGCTTCATCTGCTTCCACCAGAACTAATCACACAAGTCCTTATACATCTTCCTCCCTCGTGGGTGGATAATGAATCGGCTACTATGAGCTCGCTCTAAGATTCCTCTAGCAACTCCGGCGTACATGGGACTACCCATCGGTTACCAAGTCTCAAAGAACCATCCTCAGCCACTCTAAACTTTGATGGCTGCCCCTGAAGTACCAATGCTGACCATCTCTGAATCTCCTCATCTGTCCTCTGAGTTCTCCTGATATGCTCAAAGATATCTGGTTCAGCCAATAAGGTCGATACATGCACATGTGATGTATCTACGTCGAAGTCATAGCCCAGATGGTAATATGAAGTCATCATAGCTGACAAATGCATGACTTCCTCAGCAGTACTCTTCACCTTCCGACTCAAGGCGTCTGCTGTCAAGTTCGCCTTCCCCGGATGGTACTCAATCTCACAGTCATAGTCTTTGAGCAAATCCATCCATCTCCTCTGACGCATATTCAACTCCGCCTGAGTAAACAAGAATTTTAGGCTCTTATGATCCGTATATATGGTAAAGGACGTACCATACAGATAATGCCTCCAAATCTTTAGGGCAAAGATAATAGCTGCCAACTCCAAATCATGAACTGGGTATCTAGCCTCATGCGGCTTCAACTGCCTCGATGCATAAGCTACCACATGCTTATCTTGCATCAGTACACAACCCAAGCTCTGCAGTGATGCGTCAGTATATAGAACAAACCTATTGTTCTCCGTGGGAGTTACCAGTATAGGAGCCGTGGTCAATCGATGTTTCAACTCTTGGAAGCTCTGCTCACAAGCCTCAGACCAATAAAACGGTATTCCCTTCTGAGTCAACTGAGTCAAGGGTTTAGCAATCTTGGAAAATCCCTCGACGAAGCGTCGGTAATAACCAGCCAAACCAAGAAAACTCCGTATCTCGGGCACAGAAGTGGGTGCAGCCCACTCCATCACGGCCTCAATCTTCCCGGGTCCACTGAAATCCCACTGGTAGATATGACATGCCCCAGAAATACTACACTGCTCAACCAGAATTCACACTTGCTGAGCTTGGCATATAACTGGTGGTCTCTGAGAATCTGGAGCACTATCCTCAGATGTCTCACGTGCTCTTCCTCGCTCCGGGAGTAGATGAGTACATCGTCAATAAACACAATGACGAACTGATCTAGATAGGGTTGAAATACCGGTTCATCAAGCTCATAAAGACAGCCGGGGCGTTCGTCACACCGAACGGCATCACTAAGAACTCTTAGTGCCCATACCGAGTCCTAAATGCTGTCTTCTGTACATCCTCCTCCCTGACCCGTATCTGATGGTACCCGGATCTCAAATCAATTTTGCTATACACCTTTGTGCCTTGCAACTGATCAAACAAGTCGTCAATCCTTGGAAGAGGATACTTGTTCTTCACCGTGGCCTTATTCAGTTGCCGGTAATCGATGCATAAACACATCGAGCCATCTTTCTTCTTCACAAAAAGAACTGGTGCGCCCCAAGGCGATACGCTAGGGCGTATATATCCTTTATCAAGGAGCTCCTGCAATTGCTCCTTCAGCTCTCTTAACTCTGCCGGTGCCATCCGGTAAGGGGCACGAGAAATAGTGGATGTTCCTGGTAATAACTCAATCCCAAACTCAACTTCCCTAGCCGGCGGGAATCCTGGAATCTCCTCCGGGAACACATCAGCAAATTCCGCTACCACTGGTACATCCTCAACTCTTAACTCTTTGCTCTTTCCCAACATATCCACGGCATAGATGATATAACCCGTGTGTCCACGTTCCAATAATTGGGACATTTTAATTGCCGAAATCAACGGAATCTTCGCACGAGAACCGTTGCCATAGAAAATCCACTGAAGTCCCAAATGAGATCTGAACCGTACTGTCCTCTGTCGACAATCTACCACTGCCTGATATCTGTTCAGAATGTCGATGCCCATAATGCAGTCGAAAGCTGACATACCCAAAACAATCAAATCTGCCTTTAACTCATTGCCCTCAAAATAAATGAGGCAGTCCATCAGAAACTGATCAGCAACAACTTTCCGTCCAGTGGGTGTCGAGACCAATAGAGACGTGGGCAACGGAGACGTGCACATATGATGTCTCGCCACAAAGTCCGCAGACACAAAGGAATGCGAAGCACCTGTGTCTATCAAAATAAAGGTGGAATACGTAAATAAAAGGCACGTACCCGCTATCACTTCCTCTCGAGCTGCATCGGCCTGCTCCCTGGTCAATGCATAGACCTGTCCCTGAGGTGGCCCCATCGCCTGTCCTCCCACATGTCCAGGTACCATCGGCGGCCTCTGCTGAACTGTACCACTAGAAAATCTCCCTCGACCTTCCCTGAGATCCGTCTGGCCTTCCCGATTAGGGCAACGCCGAGCAATGTGGCCCGTCTTGCCACATCCACATCATCCCAATATAATGGCGATCTACATCATCGCCCATACAAAGCCTCAAATGGTGCCATCTGTATACTAGACTGATAACTGTTGTTATATGAAAATTCCACTAATGGCATGACTCTTGCCAAGAGATATCAAACTCTAATACACAGGCACGCAACATATCCTCAAGTGTCTGTATCGTACGCTCTGTTTGTCCATCTGTCTGAGGATGATATGTTGTACTCAACCGCACTTCAGTTCCCAACGCTGTCTGTAACCCTTCCCAAAAATGAGAAGTAAATCTCGGATCCCTATCCGATACAATGGAAACTGGAATACCATGTAGTCTCACAACATGTTGAATGTACAACTGTGCCATTCTCAGATATGTAAATGTCATACAATATGGCACAAAATGAGATACTTTGGTGAGTCGATCAACAATCACCCAAATAGCATCGCAACCAGAAGACGTCCGTGGCAAATGAGTCACAAAATCCATCGTGATATGTTCCCATTTCCACTGAGGAATTTCCAAACTATGTAATTGTAAGGTCCCGATGCTAATTAATCCGGATTAACGATGATTAAGCAAACCCGGATAATTAAAAGTGCAAATTTGAAATAAGGAATTTTGGACTACGATGAGTCGACCAACTTGTGATATCCCCGAAATGGTTAATTGCATTTGGGCATTAATTACGATTATTATGATTAATTATGTGGTAATTAATCATGTGTTGGAATTTATTTACCTTATGGAAATGCATGGTCATGTGGATAGGGTGACCCGGGGTTGCATTTCAGGGTGCATGTGGTGCATGTTGGGTAAATATTATTGGAAGCATGATTTATTTGCCATTGGTAGCAATTTATTAGAAATCATGTGTTTAATTGATATTTGGTGCATTATGAGAAAATGCTTTGAAAAATATCATGTTGGGGTGTTTTATACACCATGGAATTGTTGGTATGCATTTTAATTAAATATCTCACTCCTTATACCCAAACCCACCTTTACCATCCAATTCATTTCACTTTACCAAAAACAACACCCAAACCCTTCCCCTTCACATTTTCGAGTTTGAGCTCAAGGGTGAAAAGAAGTTCTTGCAAAATCTTGTTTTTGTGGAGATTATTGAGTGATTTGAGGTCCCCAAGAGGTATGGATACCTCATTGTAAATTTTGTAAGGTTTTGTTTAAGTTTGGGTTGATTTTGAAGGGTTTTAAAATGGGTTTGTGTTGGGTTGTTGTGGTTTTGGTATTAATTTGGTTGGATGTTGCATATTTGAGTTTATGTAGATGTTTATTGTTGGTTTTGAGTAGTTGGGTGTGGTTGTTGTTGAGTTATGTGGGTTTGTTTGAGTTTGGGAAGGAGAAGGGTGAATAGTGCCCGATTCCCGCTTGCCCAGAGCTCGGCGATCGATCGGCGTTTTTCCCGCGATCGATCGCGAGCCACAGAGCTGAGGCAGAGAGCTTCAGCGATCGATCGCGAGATGGGCGCGATCGATCGGCGAGGCCGCGATCGATCGGCGCTAGCTCCGCGATCGATCGCGGATTGTTGGATTTTGTTGGGCGAGGCAGTGTGATCTCGCGATCGATCGGGGCTTGATGGCGATCGATCGCGAGACACCAAAAATGGTGTTTTTGGTTATTTTTGTGGGATTTTTGGTATTGGACTATTATTGGATTCTAATATTGGTATTTGTGAATATGTAGAACCAACCCAGGTGGCAACACAGCCAAGGAATTGAAGTCCTACCATATTCCACTTTTGGAAAGGTACGTAGTGGACGTACGGGCACCCCAACGGTACATGTATCTTATATACTTATTGTTTATGCATTGTGGATGCAAGTATATATGTGGTATTGCATAGTGGATGCAAATACATGTTATGCATGATGTTTATAGATGCATATGATTATTGGTGCACATCCCATGAGTCGTGGTCATCCCTTGATGATTTTAATGCTTGCCGCTATTTGGTTTGGTTCCGCTAAATGTGAAGCGAGGGGTGGGAGCGCCGCATGTCTGAGCGTGGTTATCATATAGTACGAGGAAAGGGTATTTGCCGCTCAATGAGAGGCGAGGGGTGGGAGTCCCGCAGTCCATTGAAGCGAGGTTATCCTATGCCGTCTATATGTAAATAAGCGAGGGGCATTAAAATACATTGTGATGGACAGACTAGGGATTGTTGATCAGTATTTGGTATTGATGAGCTGGTATATGTCATGACATGTTTTGACCATTAAAAATAATCTATTGATTATACTCATGAGTTATGGTACAGGGACAACCAAACGAGAAGCGTTTGAAATGCACGGGGAAACAGGAAGTGTTTCATTTTGATTTTGCATTTACGCTTTATCTTCATATTGTGTTGAATATGAATGATTATTATTGCTCATGTTTGGGGGTTGTCCTTGTAGGTACCTTTTGTGGCATGATAGAAGGGCTTGAACGGGTTGAGGTGGTGAGCTTGACGAGCATTCTATTGAGGATGAAAGGAAAGGATTATTTTGGATAGTATCTACTCTAGGAGTAGTATAAAACTATAGTTGCATACATTCTTTTGATTGAATGTAATTAATCCATTTGGTAGTCTTTATTTTTGACATGTAATGCTTAAGCTCATAGACTCAACATGTTCTTTTAGACTCTGATTTGTTTATTTTAGCTCTATTATGCCTTGATTCCGCACTTAAGGATTAGGGTCCTTACATTAGTGGTATCAGAGCAGTGGTTAGAGAACCCGGGAACGAGTGAAGGGTAGCCTTAGCATGATAGGCTAGGTGCTTACATTTGAAGCATGTTTATGCATGTGGTGCATATTAATGTATATCCTGTTATACTAACGTGCTTATTCTCATTCCTGTTATCTAACGGCATAACATATATACTGCTTTGGAATTGTTGTTAACATTTGTATTACAGCATGGCTGCTAATGAGGAGGTTGGAGATATTGGTAGTGTGAACGCAAGCGTCGGTCAAGTGAACCCTCTACCTCCACCGGCCGTAGGCATGGAACCAGTGGTTCAGTTATTGTTACCGGGTGAGATCAGTCTGACACAATTTCTATCTTATCATCCACCCCGGTTTGAGGGGACAGAGTCCGGAGAAGAGGCTGAAGAGTGGTTGGAAAGGCTTGAGCAGATCTTTGTATCGGCTCCTTGTGCTGTGACAGCTTGGCTGAGGCTGGCGGAGTTTCAATTAGCCAAGAAACCTCTGATGTGGTGGAGGAGCACAGTAATGAAAATGAGAGCACTGGGTGCTGTGATCGACTGGACACTCTTCAGGACTAGGTTTTTGAATCGGTACTTCTCCGCAGCAGCAAGACAGACAAAGGAGGATGAATTTACAAGTCTGAGGCAGGGGAACATGACAGTGGCAGACTATGCCACACGGTACTCTTCATTGCTGAGGTACGTCCCCCACATCGCCACCAATGGGCACGCTAAGATGAGGAATTTTATGAAGGGGTTGCGACCGGAGCTCTATGACCGGGTTATCACCAATAACCCAACTTCTTTTGATGATGCTCTCACAAGAGCGGAGCTTGCTGAGCTAGGAGTGGGAGCTTACGCTATGCCACCACCGGTACCGCAACAGAGGCAGACTAGTGACAGCTTGAGGCCTCGGGGTGAACCATTTAAACCCCGTGGTGCCTCTTCATCTTCGCGGTATGGTGGGAAGAAACATTTTGGTCAGAAACAGGATGGCAAGAAGGGTAATTGGTCGGCCAATAGAGGATCTTCACAAGGGGATAGGCCGGGAGAGCCGAGGTGCAATAATTGTGGAGGGCCACATTCTTCAAACAAGTGTCCTGCATGTTATGTCTGTGGCAAGATGGGCCACATCGCTCGGTATTGCCCCACACGGGGAGGACAGTCAGAGTATCAGGGCAGCAGGCCGAGGTTTGAGGATAGGACAGTGCAGCAGAGGCAGCAGTTTGGGCCTCGACCATCGGGAGGTCAGACAGTAGGACCACCCTAGGGGCAGGTGTATGCACTGACCAGGGAGCAGGCCCAGGCAGCCCCAGAGGAGGTGATTGTCGGTACGTGTCATTTATTTACGTACCCGGATTTTATTTTGATCGATACAGGTGCCTCCCATTCTTTTGTATCGGTGGGTTTTGTGGAAAGACACCATATGCGCACGTCTTCTTTTACCCACGCCTCTCCTTGTCTCGACACCCACTGGAAGAAATGTTGTTGCTGATCAGTTTATGGCAGACTGCCTCATTTATTTTGAGGGCAACGAATTGAGGTCAGACTTGATTGTGCTGGGTATGTCAGACTTCGACTGCATCTTGGGTATTGATGTTCTGAACAGATATCAGGCAGTGGTAGATTGCCGGCAGAGGACAGTGAAGTTCAGACCTGAGTTGGGCAGTCAGTGGACTTTCTATGGCAACGGTTCTCGTGCGAAGATTCCGTTGATTTCAGCGATCAAGATGACTCAGTTGTTGGAACGTGGCCACACGGGCTATCTTATCTATGCCGTGGACACGTCTGGAAAGGATAAGGAACTAAGAGTTGAGGATGCGCCAGTAGTGGCAGAGTTCGCTGATGTATTTCCGGAAGAGATCCCAGGATTCCCACCAGCTAGGGAAGTCGAGTTTGGGATCGAGTTGCTGCCAGGGACATCCGCTATCTCTCGTGCACCTTATAGGATGGCACCGGCTGAGTTGAGAGAGTTGAAAGAACAGTTGCAGGATCTCCTTGACAAGGGATATATACGCCCGAGCGTGTCGCCATGGGGCGCACCAGTTCTCTTTGTGAAAAAGAAGGACGGTTCGATGCGGTTGTGTATCGATTACCGGCAACTGAATAAGGCTACAGTGAAGAACAAGTATCCTCTCCCAAGGATAGATGATCCGTTTGATCAGTTGCAAGGTACTAGGGTGTATAGCAAGATTGATTTGAGATCCGGGTATCATCAGATTCGAGTCAGAGAGGAAGATGTGCAGAAGACAGCATTCCGGACCCGATATGGACATTATGAGTTCCTAGTGATGCCGTTCGGCGTGACGAATGCTCCAGCAGTCTTTATGAGTCTGATGAACAGAGTGTTTTAGCCGTATCTGGATCAGTTCGTCATTGTGTTTATTGACGATATTCTCATCTACTCCCGGAGCGAGGAGGAGCATGTGAAACACTTGAGGACAGTGCTTCAGATTCTCAGAGAGCATCAGTTGTATGCTAAGCTCAGTAAGTGTGAATTTTGGCTGAGCAGTGTAGTGTTTCTGGGGCATGTCATATCGAGCAGCGGGATATCTGTAGATCCCAAGAAGATTGAGGCTGTGATGGAGTGGGCTGCCCCCACTTCTGTGCCTGAGATTCGGAGTTTTCTTGGTTTGGCCGGGTATTATCGACGCTTCGTCGAGGGCTTTTCGAAGATTGCCAAGCCGCTGACTCAGTTGACCCAGAAGGGAGTACCTTTCTTTTGGTCAGAAGCTTGTGAGGAGAGCTTCCAGGAATTAAAGCACCGGTTGACGACGGCGCCAGTGTTAGTGATCCCTACGGAGAACTCCAGATTTGCTCTGTATACTGATGCATCACTGCAGGGCCTTGGGTGTGTTCTGATGCAAGATAAGCATGTGGTAGCTTATGCATCGAGGTAGTTGAAGCCGCATGAGACCAGATATCCAGTTCATGACTTGGAATTGGCGGCTATCATCTTCGCCCTGAAGATCTGGAGGCATTACTTATATGGTACTTCATTCACCATATACACGGACCACAAGAGCCTCAAATTTTTATTCACTCAGGCAGAGCTGAACATGAGGCAGAGGAGATGGATGGATCTACTCAAGGACTATGATTGCGAGATAGAGTACCATCCGGGGAAAGCCAATTTGACCGCAGACGCTTTGAGCCGGAAAGTGAGGAGTTCTGCTGAGGACGTCATTCATCTGTCGGCTATGATGACCTCCTATTGTCATTTGGGCTATGACTTTGACATTGATGCATCTCCTGTGTATGTATCGACCTTGTTAGCTGAGCCAGACATCTATGAGAACATCAGGAGAGCTCAGAGGTCAGACGATGAGGTTCAGAGGTGGTTATCTTTAGTACATCTTGGTCAGCCAACGAAGTTCAAAGTGGCCGATGACGGGTCTTTGAGATTGGGTGACCGTTGGGTGGTTCCGAGTACGCCGGAGTTGCGTAGAGGGATCTTGGAGCGAGCTCACAGTAGCAGACTTAGCATCCACCCAGGCGGGAAGAAGATGTACAGAGATCTGCGTGGTCAGTTTTGGTGGAAAAGGATGAAGTCTGATGTCGTCGCTTTTGTAAAGAGATGTTTGATCTGCCAGCAGGTTAAGGCAGAGAGGCAGAGACCTGGCGGCGAGTTGAGAAGCTTGGAGATACCGAAGTGGAAGTGGGAGCACATTTCCATGGACTTCGTGACTCATTTGCCGAGGAGTGCTTCAGGCTTTGATGCTATTTGGGTGATTGTGGATCGATTGACTAAGGTAGCTCATTTTATCCCCTATAGCATGACGTTCACCTTTTTGAGGATGGCGCAGTTGTATATTAGAGATGTGGTGAGATTGCATGGGATCCCCGTTTCCATAGTGTCAGATCGAGATCCGCGATTTACATCTCATTTCTGGGAAGGTCTTCAGTCAGCTTTGGGAACTGAAGTCAGATTGAGTACTGCTTATCATCCTCAGACGGATGGCCAGACCGAGCGCACTATTCAGACGCTCGAGGACATGTTAAGAGCTTGTGTTTTGGAGTTCGATGCCTCTTGGCAGGATTCAGTGCCTTTGGTAGAGTTTTCGTATAACAATAGCTACCAGGCGAGTATTCAGATGGCTCCGTTTGAAGCTCTTTATGGCAGACGGTGTAGATCACCCTTGTGTTGGGATGATTTGGACCGCAAATCGGTCGGAGGACCGGAATTGATTCGAGAGATGGAAGAAAAGATAAAGACAATAAGGCAGAAAATGAAAGCGGCCCAGGACAGACATGCAGCTTATGCAAATAAACGGCGGAGACCGTTGGAATTTCAGTTGGGAGATAAGGTCTTTTTGAAGATCTCGCCTTTCAGAGGCGTTGTACGATTTGGGATGCGCGGGAAACTGTCTCCGAGGTATGTTGGACCGTACGAGATTTTGCAGCGCATTGACACCTTAGCTTACCGACTGGCTTTGCCGCCTTCTTTATCTGGTATACATGATGTGTTTCATGTATCGATGCTGCGGAAGTATGAGCCGGATCCGTCGCATGTTTTACAGCCTTCCGAAGTTCAGTTAGAATCAGATGTATCTTATGTGGAACGGCCTGTCAGAATTCTGGATCGAGCAGACCGTAGACTTCGGAACAAAGTGATACCTATGATCAAGGTTCAGTGGGATCGCAGGGGTGTCGAGGAGGCTACGTGGGAGACGGAGCGGCATATGGTGCAGCACTACCCGGAACTATTCTCTGGTATGTGTTTATGTTTAGTTTCCTTTTTGGGGTATGTGCATGTGATTTCGAGAACGAAATCTTATAAGTAGGGGAGTATTGTGATATCCCCGAAATGGTTAATTGCATTTGGGCATTAATTACGATTATTATGATTAATTATGTGGTAATTAATCATGTGTTGGAATTTATTTACCTTATGGAAATGCATGGTCATGTGGATAGGGTGACCCGGGGTTGCATTTCAGGGTGCATGTGGTGCATTTTGGGTAAATATTATTGGAAGCAGGATTTATTTGCCATTGGTAGCAATTTATTAGAAATCATGTGTTTAATTGATATTTGGTGCATTATGAGAAAATGCTTTGAAAAATATCATGTTGGGGTGTTTTATACACCATGGAATTGTTGGTATGCATTTTAATTAAATAACTCATTCCTTATACCCAAACCCACCTTTACCATCCAATTCATTTCACTTTACCAAAAACAACACCCAAACCCTTCCCCTTCACATTTTCGAGTTTGAGCTCAAGGGTGAAAAGAAGTTCTTGCAAAATCTTGTTTTTGTGGAGATTATTGAGTGATTTGAGGTCCCAAGAGGTATGGATACCTCATTGTAAATTTTGTAAGGTTTTGTTTAAGTTTGGGTTGATTTTGAAGGGTTTTAAAATGGGTTTGTGTTGGGTTGTTGTGGTTTTGGTATTAATTTGGTTGGATGTTGCATATTTGAGTTTATGTAGATGTTTATTGTTGGTTTTGAGTAGTTGGGTGTGGTTGTTGTTGAGTTATGTGGGTTTGTTTGAGTTTGGGAAGGAGAAGGGTGAATAGTGCCCGATTCTCGCTTGCCCAGAGCTCGGCGATCGATCGGCGTTTTTCCCGCGATCGATCGCGAGCCACAGAGCTGAGGCAGAGAGCTTCAGCGATCGATCGCGAGATGGGCACGATCGATCGGCGAGGCCGCGATCGATCGGCGCTAGCTCCGCGATCGATCGCGGATTGTTGGATTTTGTTGGGCGAGGCAGTGTGATCTCGCGATCGATCGGGGCTTGATGGCGATCGATCGCGAGACACCAAAAATGGTGTTTTTGGTTATTTTTGTGGGATTTTTGGTATTGGACTATTATTGGATTCTAATATTGGTATTTGTGAATATGTAGAACCAACCCAGGTGGCAACACAGCCAAGGAATTGAAGTCCTACCATATTCCACTTTTGGAAAGGTACGTAGTGGACGTACGGGCACCCCAACGGTACATGTATCTTATATACTTATTGTTTATGCATTGTGGATGCAAGTATATATGTGGTATTGCATAGTGGATGCAAATACATGTTATGCATGATGTTTATAGATGCATATGATTATTGGTGCACATCCCATGAGTCGTGGTCATCCCTTGATGATTTTAATGCTTGCCGCTATTTGGTTTGGTTCCGCTAAATGTGAAGCGAGGGGTGGGAGCGCCGCATGTCACATTTGAGCGTGGTTATCATATAGGACGAGGAAAGGGTATTTGCCGCTCAATGAGAGGCGAGGGGTGGGAGTCTCGCAGTCCATTGAAGCGAGGTTATCCTATGCCGTCTATATGTAAATAAGCGAGGGGCATTAAAATACATTGTGATGGACAGACTAGGGATTGTTGGTCAGTATTTGGTATTGATGAGCTGGTATATGTCATGACATGTTTTGACCATTAAAAATAATCTATTGATTATACTCATGAGTTATGGTACAGGGACAACCAAACGAGAAGCGTTTGAAATGCACGGGGAAACAGGAAGTGTTTCATTTTGATTTTGCATTTACGCTTTATCTTCATATTGTGTTGAATATGAATGATTATTATTGCTCATGTTTGGAGGTTGTCCTTGTAGGTACCTTTTTGGCATGATAGAAGGGCTTGAACGGGTTGAGGTGGTGAGCTTGACGAGCATTCTATTGAGGATGAAAGGAAAGGATTATTTTGGATAGTATCTACTCTAGGAGTAGTATAAAACTATAGTTGCATACATTCTTTTGATTGGAATGTAATTAATCCATTTGGTAGTCCTTATTTTTGACATGTAATGCTTAAGCTCATAGACTCAACATGTTCTTTTAGACTCTGATTTGTTTATTTTAGCTCTATTATGCCTTGATTCCGCACTTAAGGATTAGGGTCCTTACACAACTAGTGGAACATGTTTTAGTGCATGAGCATGTGCATGATCACATGGCACTTGGAGAACACATGCCACTAATTAATTTAACTCATGTTTAATACATGATTTTGGACCATTAATCTTGCAAGAGAGTGATGTATTGACACATGGATTCCACAATACATCAAATAAATCAAAAATCACACAATTTGGCATAGAAAGCCACGCCCAAACCCTTTAATTTCAGATTTGGTTGCTTATTTTGGCTAGACTTTCTCTCTCTTCCCACTTCAACCCAAACACTCCTCCTTCTCTCTACCATTTCGAATTTCCAGCCTCTTTTTCCTACCAATTTCTTGTGAAATCTTTAGTGCATGTTACATGCAATTAGGGATTTAGAAGCTACAAGGCTAGGGAAGAGGAACCCATCAAGAATTTTCTAATTTGGAGCAAATTGGAGAGGTGAATGCTTGGATTGAGCTAGGTTGATGGTTTGTGCATCAAATCTTCAAGAGGAGTGAAGGTATAACACTTTTATTGAGTTTTATATACCTTGGTGTTGTTTAAGGATCGAAATTTATGATCTTGGCATGAGAAATGTAGAGATAACTTGCTGTCAGAAAGTGTGCAACAGATTTCAGCATGCATATATCTGTCATTTCGAATTTTGGGTTTAGTTAAGTTTTGAATTTGAGGTTGTGGTTCAAATACAAGTTGTAGCTTGTTGGCATACCTTCGATTTGACAGTAAATTCGACTAATTTGGAATTCTGATGAAAAAGTTATGAACATTTTACCAATATGTGTAAAATCTGGAAATTTAGTGCATGCGAGTTTTATGCATCGAGTTCTTCGAGTTTCTGGGTAAATGGTTTTGCGAATTTGATGTTGGTATTCAAATAAAAGTTGTAGATATATATGTTTTCGTCCTGTGGTTAAAATATTAGAGGATTTGAACTTAAAATGAATGAGTTATGATGTTTTTACCACAAGGTGCACAATCTGGAACATGCATGTAGGCGGGTTGCACATGCAGTGTGTTCTTGGTAAATCTGGGCAACATGTACTACGATTTTGACCTTGGTGTCTGAATAAAAGTTGTAACACATTGAGTTATATTTCATTAGAAACTGGCCTCACATGATTTGGAGTTTATATGTGCAAGATATGCACATTTTACTAGAACTGCTCACTCTGTCAAAACAGAGTTCATAGGTATTTTGAACACTGCCATACTTTGTTTTGCATGTGCCTCTAGATGAGCGAACTAGCTTCTGGACTTCAAATATGAACTTTAGTACATTGGGTTTTCGTGATTTTCCCATTAGCCTCAAGTCATTTGGATGTCATATGAATTTATTATGATTTCTATACAAATATGGGTCAGGCTGGAATTTGGTGAATTGTCCTGTTTTTTCCAGCAGATTGTTCTTGGCCATTTTACCTAGGCTAAATGAACGAATTTGAAGATGAGTTGAACTGATGAAATGTTCATTTTTGAGTTAACTTCGAAAATAAATTGGACCCATGTGATTTTATTAAGTATCGAACAAGTTATGAGCCGATCTCTACGGTTGCGCAGGCTGAAATTTAGAGAATTGGTTTTGGGTCTAAGTTTGAGTTTTATTTGATATGTTTAAGGCTAGTATGTGACATTATGTTGTATTTGGAACTGTTATGGCCAGGTTTATTAATCCTGAGATTGAGTCGAGGATCACTTGGTAATTAGCTAACGGTTTGAGGTACGTAGAAAACGGGTTTTATCACAATGTCTGGCAAAGACATGTGATGTTCCCGGGTATGATTTACTTGTCATTACTTGCTCCTTATGTGACTATGTGATAAGTTGAATTGCAGTATGTGAATTACATGGTACATTGACTGCATGATATATAATGACATGAGATTTGAGGTGCATCACATGAGATTATGATATTGCATGATGCATTGACACGCATGGACATTGAGCATGTCATGTTGAGCCTATTGATTCGTTCTTGGTACCTATATCTTTTTTGGTATGAGTGATGCGTGTCTGGGGATGATGGGCAGTCGTTGGCTCGGCAGGAGTGAGAGTGAGCTGAGGGATGCCGGAGCGACGAGCGTGCCGACGTCGCCCAGACACGAGGATGATGGACCGCCGATGGCACGACTGAGAGATAGATCGGAGCGCGGAGCGTGTCACATCCTGCTCGAGCACTGATGAGTGATTGATGATTTCCTTTGGACCCTTGAGACAGGGATAATATAGATTTGATACCCTTCATGTGCATTTGCATTCATGCACGGCATACATCGCATGTTATTTGTCATACACTGTGATTTTATCTGTTTCTCGTACTGGGGTTCTGACCCCCTTCGCGGGGGGCTGTCATGTCTTTGTTGGGTGGACATGACAGGTATTACAGGTGGACGTACTGTGGATGCTCGAGATGAAGCATCGATAAATACCAGAGCTCCTTGAGAGCGAGCTCAGGTATACGATTTATGTTTTGAGTCCCAGTAGTTGTTTAGTATTTTTACTTATGTTTTAAATTACCGGGGTATGCCCTGAGTATCTGTATTTTTAAGTATTACTTTACTGAGAATTTATACGTAATGCTTATGTGATGAATATCATGTTAGATGTAAAACTGGAAATAAATATTTTCACTATTCGGAAATGTTTTAGAAACAAAATGCGAAAAATTTTGAGGGTCACTTTGATAAAGTTTTTAACTAAATCTTCCGCTGTTTACGTTAATATAACAATCGTGTGTTAATTAAACCTCTGATTAGGACCAGGCCCTCACAGTTGGTATCAGAGCATAATATGGGATATGCTCGGACTATAGTTAGGACACTGAGTATAGACACAAATGAATTGTTTGTGCATGTGTCTGACTATCTGATTTATATGCTCTTGCCTGCTATGTTTACATGTTCGATAATGAGATTTTATGCATGTACTGGATTAGAAAGCAGGAATAGCGAGATGTCATATCTCTGAATATTTTAATATGCTGATTTGCATATAATCTAGAGAATTTGAATGCTGAATTGCATATATTCTAGAGAATTTTTGAATTTTATTTGTTAGCACTGATAGTTGCTGACCGGATGATGATGTAGAATAAGTGATGAGAACATCTATGACTTGAGAAGTATGAATTATGTTGGACAGTTAGTGTTTGGACAGGTAGCTGTGATATAGACTTTAAGAGTTACTATCGAACCTGTAGACATTATAAACTGTTAATTGTGCTATAATTTAGTGAGAATGTGTCCATTATTGGAAATTATATTTATCACTTTGGGATTTAATCCTTATGATTAGTGGATGCCACTAGAATTATTTAAAACACTTTTTGTCGATTGACATCAGGAATTTAAGTCTGAAAGACCAAGGTTATACGTATTACGTCAAAACCTATATATGACAAGATGAGAATTTAGAACTTGAGAATATTGAAATTAGCGATTTTTTCAATTGAAAGATCGAGTATAGTTGTTGTGAGAAACAACGAGAATTGGTTTAAATGGAGACTGTCGTAATTTAGTTCCAGGCTATGTGTCCGAACTATGAATAAAAAAAAAAAAACTTCACTCTGAACTCTTTTAGATGACGATTTTTGCTCTTTCTGTTACGGGAAAATATGTTTACGAGAAAGTCATGTTGATGACATGAAAAATGAAAATTGATTATCGTGGAATTGAGAAATGGAAATATCTGCTTAATCTCGATAGCTATTCACTAGTGAAGAGATTAGATATCGACTGAAGAATAAGACACCAATTTGGTGCGAAGTAATTAGAACTAGATTAAAGATTAATAAAGTGACTATCATTGGGATAATCCAAGTAATCCTTGAAAAGTTTCAGAAGTATCATTCAAATTTATCCAGCTCTAGTAGTTCTAGAGGTACTATGAGATTGTAGAATACCAAATCTTTTGAGGTCACTGTGGATGTAAATATCTACTGATCCATTTGAAAGAATAATAAGAACTGATATTGATTGTGGCCAGTCAGAGAATGTCTGTTACTTACTCGGGAATAGATGCAGCCATAACAACAAATACCCTGAGCTAGGGGTAGATATCATGGTGGAGTCTTTACGACCACTCAGTTTCAGCAGCAGTAAATTACCTGTAGACCAGAGAGTATACCTTGACAATGGGATTGAGATGTCTCCATGATATATAACCATTTCGATTTTGGCAATGATAGAGATGCTAGTGATCACAGATACATGTTGTGTATTGGTCACACGGCACGAGTTTGATTTGAGATAAAATCATTGGTTTCATATATTGCATCAAATGTGCATTGATAATGATGATTGGGAAAATACACCAGCAATGATAATTATATTATCCACACTTGTATTAGTGAACTGCAGATTACAGTTTGTTGATAGTGCTGTGGATTTGAATGAAATGATGTTGTCGAAATATGGTTTTGATTGTATCAAGGGCATGGATACTCTGATAAATTTTGAGGATATCGTAAGTTGATTTCAGGGTATAATGAATTTTTTTTAACCGTCTTCTGGATACAAATGAAATGTTTATCGCCATGAATAGCAAGCTAAGATACTGATAGTATCAGCTATGAAAATATTGTGGTTGCAATACTTGGAAAACGAGAGATATTTGATAATAAGCAGTTGATGCTTATCCAAAAGAGTCGAGGTTGACTGATATTATAGAGGTAAGAAAACCTACCAAGATTTTCCTGAGGAAATGAAAGAATTTTCACTAAAGAAGGAAATTGATTTTAACTATTCGTTGATGACAAGGAATAGATTTGATATCGAAAGCACTGTACGGAATGTCATCAGCAGAGTTGACAGATATATGAATAGTTGCTGAATATCCTCGATACTGGTACATATGTCTGAGTATGTCGCCTTGAGGGAACATCGGTATTGTTCGTGAAGAAGAAAAATGATATGATAAGATGTGTATCGATTAAAGGTAGTTGAATCAGGCTATTGTCAAGACTAATACCCACTGCCTAAGATCGAAAAGTAACTGATCAAGTTGTAAGGAACTTTAATGTATAAGAAGAATGATTTTTACTCTGGTTACCATCAGTTTGTGTCAGAAGAGAAAATGTTTCTCTAGGCAATTGGTCAAACCAGATATAGACATTTTGAATTTTTGGAAATGTCGTGTGGTCTGACAACTATACCGGTAGAGTTATGAATGTGATGAAGAAAATTTTCCGTAACTTTTGGGCGGAAGTGTGATCATATTCATCAGTGGTATACTAGTGTATACGAGATCCAGAAGGAACCACACAGAACACATGTGATTGATTTTTCAGACGCTTCGTGAAGCTCAAAGGGTGTACAAAGTTATTGAAATGTAAATCTTGGTTGAATTAAGTGTTGTTTTGGGATAGGTGATATCATCTCACCAGATACCTGTTGATTCCAGTAAAGTAAAGATAGTACTAATTTGGCCAAGACCAATCATTGTACTCAAGATGAAAAGTTTTATGAATTTTGACAAATACTACATGCTTTTACGGAAGGATATTCTAGGATAGCCTGTCTTATGAACTAATTGACCAAGAAGAAATTTGATATTCGTTTGGTCAGATGAATGAGAAAGCAGTTTTCATAACTGAAACTGAAATGGACTACAACCCCAATGTTGTTTTGGTTTAACTGGTTCAGGGAGATATGTAGTTGTGCAAATACGTATGTCAAAGATTTGAAGATATGTTCTAATGTATCATTAAAAGATGATTGCATATTCTTGAGATATAAGCGATGACTGGATTTATTAAAGAATTTGACTTTGATAGTCAATATAAATCAAGGAAAATGAAACTAGTAGCAGATGCACTGAACCTAAAAGTGCAAGGTGCAATGGTAGCATCGATGTTTGCTTTGTAGTTTGATAACCTCTGATTTTGACGATCGGAAGGACTCGAAGGACAGACCCATGCATATATTGAGTTAAGAAATTGGTTCTGTCTTATCAACCAAGTAAAATTAGTATGCCATTTAGAGGTGGTTGCGAATTGAAAAATCAGTATATAGAATCGAATTTTACTGATTTGAAAGACGTATTACAGCAGAAAGCACACTATAGAGAACATAGTGTTATTCTGGGAATGATGAGATGTATCATTCTTGAGATCATAATTATGATGCAATGTTATAAAGAAAGAAATTTTTGAATTTTGTGGCAAATTGTTTGACATGCCAGCAGGTCAAGATAAAAATACGAGACCTAATGGGATAGTACAGGATTTGTAAGTACCACAATGAATTTGGGGAATTTCTAGTTTTGAGTTATATAGCTCAAATATTTACAAACAGAGATTGTGAAACAAGTTGAATCGGAATTGATTGACTATTCAATACAAGATATTGATTTCATATGATAGTCTATATGTCTATGAGAAGAGGACATGTTTAAGATATGGATAATGTGGTTTAGTTACAGTGAGTTTCTGTAACAGATGTATCTAATTGAGATCCGAGGATAGTATCAGAATTCGAAAACTATTTTCAGAATGTCATGAGTACTAAGTTAGCAATGAGTATTGCTTAGCATACCCATACAGATGGATCCACTGAGAAAATATCCAGACCTTGGAAGTTATGTCTCGATTAATAGTGGTGAATTTAGTGGGAATTGACAGTAATCACTATTCACCAGTAGAATTTTCCTATAATTTAAGTTTCAGAAAACTTTTGGGATGGCATCGGTTCAGGTTTTGCAGAGCCAGAATTACCGATCGCTGATGTGATTATAGAAAATTGATAAGGAATTTTGGCATAACTTAAGATTTTTGAGAAAATGCCAGGAACGATAAAAATTACTGCGAAAACATTGAAATTTGGCTTGAGGTGAGCAGATTTGCTACGCCAAAGAGAATTATATCGTTAGACTTCGAGTTGAGAATCAGGTAAATATGAAATATTACATTTGTGATGATCAATATGATTCGTTAAGTGAGGTTTGATGTTGACTCGATATTTTGAACTTTGTGGAACCATAGAGAACTTTGATTAAGTGGTAGATCGTTGAGACGAACACAACAGTTGTCATTGATACATGATGATCCTTAAGTATCTATGAATGAGATTGAGACATCCCATATGTTTTGATTTATTGAGTTATACTCAGTTTTGCGATTTCGAGGACGAAATCTTTTTAAGAGGGGAAGAAATGTAAGGTCCCGATGCTAATTAATCCGGATTAACGATGATTAAGCAAACCCGGATAATTAAAAGTGCAAATTTGAAATAAGGAATTTTGGACTACGATGAGTCGACCAACTAGTGGAACATGTTTTAGTGCATGAGCATGTGCATGATCACATGGCACTTGGAGAACACATGCCACTAATTAATTTAACTCATGTTTAATACATGATTTTGGACCATTAATCTTGCAAGAGAGTGATGTATTGACACATGGATTCCACAATACATCAAATAAATCAAAAATCACACAATTTGGCATAGAAAGCCACGCCCAAACCCTTTAATTTCAGATTTGGTTGCTTATTTTGGCTAGACTTTCTCTCTCTTCCCACTTCAACCCAAACACTCCTCCTTCTCTCTACCATTTCGAATTTCCAGCCTCTTTTTCCTACCAATTTCTTGTGAAATCTTTAGTGCATGTTACATGCAATTAGGGATTTAGAAGCTACAAGGCTAGGGAAGAGGAACCCATCAAGAATTTTCTAATTTGGAGCAAATTGGAGAGGTGAATGCTTGGATTGAGCTAGGTTGATGGTTTGTGCATCAAATCTTCAAGAGGAGTGAAGGTATAACACTTTTATTGAGTTTTATATACCTTGGTGTTGTTTAAGGATCGAAATTTATGATCTTGGCATGAGAAATGTAGAGATAACTTGCTGTCAGAAAGTGTGCAACAGATTTCAGCATGCATATATCTGTCATTTCGAATTTTGGGTTTAGTTAAGTTTTGAATTTGAGGTTGTGGTTCAAATACAAGTTGTAGCTTGTTGGCATACCTTCGATTTGACAGTAAATTCGACTAATTTGGAATTCTGATGAAAAAGTTATGAACATTTTACCAATATGTGTAAAATCTGGAAATTTAGTGCATTCGAGTTTTATGCATCGAGTTCTTCGAGTTTCTGGGTAAATGGTTTTGCGACTTTGATGTTGGTATTCAAATAAAAGTTGTAGATATATATGTTTTCGTCCTGTGGTTAAAATATTAGAGGATTTGAACTTAAAATGAATGAGTTATGATGTTTTTACCACAAGGTGCACAATCTGGAACATGCATGTAGGCGGGTTGCACATGCAGTGTGTTCTTGGTAAATCTGGGCAACATGTGCTACGATTCTGACCTTGGTGTCTGAATAAACGTTGTAACACTTGGAGTTATCTTGCATTAGAAACTGGCCTCACATGATTTGGAGTTTATATGTGCAAGATATGCACTTTTACTAGAACTGCTCACTCTGTCAAAACAGAGTGTATAGGTATTTTCAACACTGCCATACTTTGTTTTGCATGTGCCTTTAGATGAGCGAACTAGCTTCTGGACTTCAAATATGAACTTTAGTACATTGGGTTTCGTGATTTTCCCACTAGCCTCAAGTCATTTGGATGTCATATGAATTTATTATGATTTTTATACAAAAATGGGTCAGGCTGGAATTTGGTGAATTGTCCTGTTTTTCCAGCAGATTGTTCTTGGCCATTTTACCTAGGCTAAATGAACGAATTTGAAGACGAGTTGAACTGATGAAATGTTCATTTTTGAGTTAACTTTGAAAATAAATTGGACCCATGTGATTTTATTAAGTATCGAACAAGTTATGAGCCGATCTCTACGGTTGCGCAGGCTGAAATTTAGAGAATTGGTTTTGGGTCTAAGTTTGAGTTTTATTTGATATGTTTAAGGCTAGTATGTGACATTATGTTGTATTTGGAACTGTTATGGCTAGGTTTATTAATCCTGAGATTGAGTCGAGGATCACTTGGTAATTAGCTAACGGTTTGAGGTACGTAGAAAACGGGTTTTATCACAATGTCTGGCAAAGACATGTGATGTTCCCGGGTATGATTTACTTGTCATTACTTGCTCCTTATGTGACTATGTGATAAGTTGAATTGCAGTATGTGAATTACATGGTACATTGACTGCATGATATATGATGACATGAGATTTGAGGTGCATCACATGAGATTATGATATTGCATGATGCATTGACACGCATGGACATTGAGCATGTCATGTTGAGCCTATTGATTCGTTCTTGGTACCTATATCTTTTTTTGGTATGAGTGATGCGTGTCTGGGGATGATGGGCAGCCGTTGGCTCGGCAGGAGTGAGAGTGAGCTGAGGGATGCCGGAGCGACGAGCGTGCCGACGTCGCCCAGACACGAGGATGATGGACCGTCGATGGCTCGACTGAGAGATAGATCGGAGCGCGGAGCGTGTCACATCCTGCTCGAGCACTGATGAGTGATTGATGATTTCCTTTGGACCCTTGAGACAGGGATATTCGAGATTTGATACCCTTCATGTGCATTTGCATTCATGCACGGCATACATCGCATGTTATTTGTCATACACTGTGATTTTATCTGTTTCTCGTACTGGGGTTCTGACCCCCTTCGCGGGGGGCTGTCATGTCTTTGTTGGATGGACATGACAGGTATTACAGGTGGACGTACTGTGGATGCTCGAGATGAAGCATCGATAAATACCAGAGCTCCTTGAGAGCGAGCTCAGGTATACGATTTATGTTTTGAGTCCCAGTAGTTGTTTAGTATTTTTACTTATGTTTTAAATTACCGGGGTATGCCCTGAGTATCTGTATTTTTAAGTATTACTTTACTGAGAATTTATACGTAATGCTTATGTGATGAATATCATGTTAGATGTAAAACTGGAAATAAATATTTTCACTATTCGGAAATGTTTTAGAAACAAAATGCGAAAAATTTTGAGGGTCACTTTGATAAAGTTTTTAACTAAATCTTCCGCTGTTTACGTTAATATAACAATCGTGTGTTAATTAAACCTCTGATTAGGACCAGGCCCTCACAGTAATTCACCTCCTGGTTTCTGTCTTTCCGCTTTCACTTGTTGACAGATCAAACATCATTTCACAAAGCTCAACACATCCTGTTTCATACGTTTCCACCAAAATTGTGTACGTAAATCATGATACATTTTCTTCCCTCCAGGATGTATATTGTATCTACTACAATGAGCACGTTGTAGTAGTTCTTGGCGTAGTCCCAATGAAGCAGCTACTATCCAACAAGTCCTGTATTTCAGAATTCCATCATTTGTAAGTACAAACTGCGATGTTTGTCCTTGACTTATCATTTCTTTCCAATGTTGTACCTCATCATCAGTCATTTGTGCCTTTCTGATTTTCTCAAAAATGTCGGGTTCAACCAACAATGTTGATACCCGTACTGGCACTGTTTCTACATCAAATCATAACCCAAAGTACAACAAGAAGTCATCAAAGCAGATAAATGAATCATCTCATCAGCCGTATGATGTACTTTTCGACTCAAGGCATCTGCTGTAAGATTAGCTTTTCCTGGGTGATATTCAATCTCACAATCATAATCTTTCAACAGATCCATCCATCTCCTTTGCCTCGTATTCAACTCTGCTTGAGTGAATAGAAATTTTAAACTTTTATGATCTGTGTAAATGGTAAAAGACGTACCATATAAATAATGTCGCCATATCTTCAATGCAAAGACAATGGCAGCTAATTCCAGATCATGCACTGGATATCTCATTTCATGTGACTTCAACTGTCGTGATGCATAAGCCACTACATGTTTGTCCTGCATCAATACACAACCCAAGCCTAGTAATGATGCATCAGTATATAAGGCAAACCTGTCATGTTCCGATGGAATGATCAAGACTGGAGCTGTAGTCCATCGATGTTTTAATTCCTGAAAACTACGCTCACAAGCCTCTGACCATTGAAATGATACTCCCTTCTGTGTCAAATGTGTCAATGGTTTGGCGATCGCTGAAAATCCTTCAACAAACCGTCTATAATATCCAGCCAAACCCAAGAAACTACGAATCTCTGGCACAGAAGTAGGTGCTGACCAATTCAACACTGCTTCGATCTTTTTCGGATCAACTGATATACCCTCTTTCGAGATTACATGCCCCAAAAAGCCGACACTAGTCAACCAAAACTCACACTTACTGAGTTTGGCATACAACTGATGTGTCCTCAACAATTGCAGTACCATATGCAATTATTGAACATGTTCTGCATTACTCTGCGAATAGATCAGTATATCATCGATAAAGACAATGACAAATCGATCAAGGTATTCCTGGAAAACCCGATTCAATAAACTCATAAAGATAGCTGGAGCATTTGTCACTCCAAATGGCATCACCAGAAACTCATAATGTCCATAGCGAGTTCTAAATGCTGTCTTCTGCACATCACCCTCTCACACGTATTTGATGATATCCTGACCTCAAATCAATCTTAGAATAAATCCTTGATCCCTGCAACTGATCAAACAAATCATCAATACGAGGAAGAGGATATTTATTCTTTATTGTTACCTTGTTCAATTGTCGATAGTCAATACACAGTCGCATTGTCCCATCCTTCTTCTTAACAAATAAAACTGGAGCACCCCAAGGTGATACACTAGGACGTATGTACCCCTTATCCAATAAGTCTTGCAATTGAGTTTTCAATTCTTTCAAATCAGTTGGTGCCATCCGATAAGGAGCTCGTGAAATTGCAGAAGTACCAGGTATCAAATCAATACCAAATTCCACTTCTCGACTCGGTGGGAATCCAGGTATCTCGTCTGGAAACACATCCGCATGTTCTGCAACCACTGGTATCTCCTCCACTTTCCTTTCTCGTTTCTGTTCCGTTACATCAAGGGCATAAATCAAATAACCCGCATGTCCACGTTCTAACAAACGCGAGATTCGGATTGCTGATATCAAAGGAATCTTTGCCCTCGATCCCTGGCCATAGAAATACCATTGATTTCCAGTATCAGATTGAAATCTCACAATCTTCTGACAACAATCCACAACAGACTGATATTTACTCAACACATCGATTCCAATGATGCAATCAAAATCTGTCATGTCTAACACAATCAAATCAGCCTGTAGCCCATACTCAGTCTCAAACTGAATAGCACTATCAGACACACTCTGACAAGCCATCACAGTAGTTCCCATGGGTGTCGAGACATAAAGAGGCATCAACAGTGGAGACGAGCATATATGATACTGATCAATAAAGGCTTGTGCAATAAAAGAATGTGATGCACCAGTATCAATCAAAAGTAAAGCAGGATAAGTAAACAAAGTACACTTACCCGCTATCACATCATCAGGAGCTGCCTCTGCTTCCTCCCTAGTCAGTGCATACACCTGAGCCTGAGCTGGTCCTGTCCTCTGTCCTCCACCAGACTGTGGTAAACCCTGTGGTCTCTGCTGTACTGTATTCTCTGACATGGGTCCTCTTCTCTGTTGTCCACCCACTTGAGGACAATCACGGATCACATGTCCTGGCTTCCCACAACGGAAACAAACCACCGTATCAAACTGTGGACAATTTCTTTGATAATGTGGCCCTCCACATTTAAAACAGTGTAGTCCTCGTTCACTACTACTACTACTCCCTTGAGACTGTCGCTTTGCTTTTCGGTCATCCCCTTTCCGTGGTCCAAAATGTTTCCCACTAAACCGAGATGAAGATGCACCACTTCGTGGTGATTTAAATGGTTCTCCTCTAGGTCTCATACTTTCAGATGTAGGTGGTTGGGCTTGTCCAACATCTTTGTATACCCCTACAGCAATCTCAGCCATCTCAGCCCTAGTCAATGCTTCTTCATATGATGTAGGGTTATTGGACATGACCCTATCAAACAATTCAGGCCTCAAACCTTTCACAAATTGTTTTATTTTGGCCTTTGTGTTGACAGCAATATGTGGCACATACCGGAGTAAGGAAGAATAATGTACAGCATAGTCAGATACTGTCATTGCTCCTCGTCCCAAGTTTGTAAATTCATCCTCTTTCCCCTGCCTTGCAGCAACAGAGAAATAATGCTCCAGGAACTTCGTTCTAAACACATCCCAGGTAACTGTCTGTCCTTGAGCCCTCAACTCAAGCACTGTGGACTTCTACCACATCATAGCTTTCTTAGCTAACTGGAATTCAGCTAAGCGTAACCAAGCAGTCTTGGCACACGGTGCTGATACAAATATCTGTTCCACGCGTTCTAGCCACTCCTCTGCTAGTTCCCCTGATTCAGTCCCCTCAAACCTGGGTGGCTGATAACTCAGAAATTGTGTCAAAGTCAATTCTCCAGGCAACAGTACCTGTTCCACTGGCCCTTGCTCAATCGGTGGTGGTGGCACAGGTACCATCCTCACACTAGCATTGCCACTCATGGCATCCCTAACATCCTCATGATACCCTCTGTCTGTCATAGCTGTAGATCAAGGGTTAACAATAACATGCACAATTATATTACATGTTAGAATAACATCATATTACAAATCCTAACATGATTTTACCATTCTCAACATGTTTTCAAGTGTTTAGGTAACTCCCTAATACACTTCCTCTACCCATGTTCATCCCGTTCTCGAACCACTGCTCTGATACCACTAATGTGGGGTCCTCTTTACTTAATCCATTATGTATCATGTTAACATACATATGTGAGTCTGAATTAAGTAATAACAGACACTGATTAAGAGTATTGTACTAGTTAAGTTGTTACAGGGTTTATAAAAACCTATCCACTACACATCATATGTACAAACAACAACCTACTACAAGATAACTCCTAAGCAGTGGTTCAGCTTGCAGCGGAAAATGACTCACATCCCGTCTCCCCACGTATATGAGTCCCTACAGAAACATTCACACAACGTGAGTATAGATAATAAATATTTCAGTGCGATATCAAAACACAATCTCAATATCAATGATAAAGCACAATAAATCATCTAATGTGAATGCTCTGTCTCATGCATCAACAAATGCAATTATGTCATGACATGTCTCATCAATCACCCTATTATCACGAGCCCACTATGATATGTCTATTCAGCTCAATATGTCAGTGGAACCACATCACATCTTCATATTAGCAGCACATATCATAGTACCGTACTCATATGTGATAATAGCCAGAGCATATACCCAAACCAGGCGTATATCTCTCAAGCCAAAGCATATGTAGTATATCTATCGTGGCAACGATCCCAGCCAAAGCATATACCAAACGGGCATATCTATCAAGGCAATGATCTTACCAAAGCATATATACATATCTATCAAGGCATCCATCCCAATCATATGAAATCCATGTATGTACATGCATATGATACCACCAATCATATGACACAAAACTAACATAAATCATATGATATCAAAATCATAACATCATCATCACATAATATCTATACTCCGTACGTCAACACGTACCTGTACTGCGACACAAACGAGTTAAATTAGGCGTCACTGGTTAAGTGCCTCGTTGTCCCGTCCCCTGAGATGATGCTACAACAATGCCAACAATATATCATGTTATCATAGGCATTAAAATCAATTCTACAAAAAATATAACATTTTTCAACTTTCCTAAAGCACCGATCGATCGCTACCAGTACCGATCGATCGCCAAAACATTCTGTCTCCTCGCGATCGATCGCAACAACTTGGCGATCGATCGCCACAATGCTCTGTTCATAGCGATCGATCGCTACAATTTCACCGATCGATCGCCACACATTTTCACCGCCTTATATTTTGGCTGTCTTCGGCGATCGATTGCCATACAAGTACCGATCGATCGCCGATGCCCAGAAAGTTTAGAGCATGGCGATTTTCAAGCTTATCTCCATGGTTCTTCTCCTATAACTCAAATTGAACCATATCAACATGTTTCTTGCAATCTCTAGGAACATAGTAACATGTTTCTAGCATAATAGAATCCAATTAATAGCTTATAAACATGATATGATTCTTCACATGAACATTTGATATTCTACTTCACATACATCAACACCAATGACATAAATCAAGTATAAAACCATGAATTCCTTACCAAGATGGTACAATTTCACTTCACACACCTTCCTAGCTCAATTTACAAGTGAAACCCAAGCTCAAACCAACAAGAACGTGAAAGAGATGGAGAGGAGCTTGTGTAGTGTTTTAGTAGGTGTAAAATGAGAACTATGTGATTCTCCTCCCTAAATCACCTTGATATAAGGTCATTAGTTCCCTAAATCATTTGTTATCATATCATTTGGAGTTAATGACATGTTAAGTAACATGTACATGAAATTAAATTCAAATTCAAATGCAACTCCAATTCAATTTAAATTCATATGCATAATCAAATGCCTACTAGTTCATGTTGCTTGATATGTTATTATTCAATTCATTATACACCATGTTTCATTCCTTGTCATATAGCATGTATTTATTCATTCTTGGTTCCACCCGAACCCCCATTATCATACTGTCAATTGATATAATTACACCATAATCATATCACACGTGTATAAAACAAATCGAGGCATTACACCGTACATCTCTCTACGTACCTTTCCAAAATGTGGAATTGGTATGACTTTACTTCCTTTGTTGTGTTGCCACCTGGGATGGTTCTACACCTTAACACAAACCAATATTAGAAGCCAATAATAGTCCGATACCAAAAATCCCACAAAAATAACCAAAAATACATAATTTGACTTCTCGCGATCGATCGCCAATGGGCTCCGATCAATCGCGAGATGCTACTGCCTCAATGCCCAAAATTTCCCGTTCCGCGATCGATCGCCGAGTTTGTGCCGATCGATCGCGGATTCGCCGATCGATCGCCCCAAACTCACGATCGATCGCGGAAGCACACTGCCGCCTCCCCTGGTGCTCGTGATCGATCGGGAGAATGCCCCGATCGATCGCGGAAGTTTGTACCCACGATTTTTGTCCACTATTCACATTCTTCTTCTCCAATCCATTTTCCTTCAAAACCTTCCCAACCATTAACATTAAAACTTCAAATACTATCAATAAAAACACCAACCATTACAATACTACCAACAATCAACAAAAACCAACACATTTCTTACCATAAAACCATAACCCAACCAAAACCCATAAACCCAAACAAACCCATTTTATTTCCCCAAAATACAAACTCAAAATCAAACCAAACTTCATAAAAACAACAATGAGGAATCTATACCTCTATTAGGCCTCAAATCCTACCAAGAATCATATTCATCATTCTATTAAGCCGCCGGGAGCTTGGTCATTCTATGATGCTATGTTCAACCCTCGCGCCGGCCAGCTATTAACTGGGTGCCTCGTTAGGCCATAGCAGTCACTTTGTTCATACTTTAAGCCCCTTTCACCCTCCAAAATACATAAAATACAGCTTTTGACCTAACGTCGATTTATAATATGTATATTACCACATTCAATTACTAGGTTGCTCCTTTTATTTCAGGATTTGTCATTTATGACTTGGAACCGGACCACTTTCACTGTGGTACCTTTTTTTAACGCAAATGCACTTCAGTGGGCCCGAAACCGATTACCAGAATATAGGTGTATTTTCCAACAAGTGAAGATTTTGCAAAGGTTTCTCCTCCTCCTTCTTGGCTTGGACGATTTTTGGGGGTTGGGGTAGGGTTGCCAGTGATTGGTAAGGAATGAGGGTTGAAATGGGGGAATGGGGTATAAATTGGTTTAAAGATTAAAAATGGCACCCCATTAATTAGCATGATGTATAAAATATCCCAACATGATATTTTAAAAGCATTTTCCAAAAATGCATCATAACCTCAATTAAAAACATGCTTTACCACAATAATCTTTATCCACCACAAATAAACCATGCCAACACTCCATTTCCCAACATGCATCACATGCACCATGAAATGCATTACCAGGTCACGCCCACCACATGACTAAGCATTTCACCATATTAATTAATTCAACATTAAATTAATTAACACCATAAATATCACGTAAACATAATTTAATACCCAAATGCATATAATTATTTCGAGGATATCACAATACTCCCCTACTTATAAGATTTCACCCTTGAAATCGCATGCACTTACCAATCCGAAACTAAACATAAATCACATACCAAAAAATAGTTTCGGGTAGTGTTATACCATATGCCGCTCCGTCTCCCACGTGGCCTCCTCGACACCCCTGTGATCCTACTGAACCTTGACCATCAGTATCACTTTGTTCCATAGTCTGCGATCATCTCTATCCAGAATCCTGACTGGCCGTTCCATGTAGGACACATCAGAATCTAACTGCACCTCAGAAGGATGCAACACATGCGACGGATCCGGCTCATACTTCCGCAACATAGATACATGGAACACGTCATGAATACCCAACAATGACGGTGGCAAAGCCAAATGGTAAGCCAAGGTACCAATGCGCTGCAAGATCTCAAACTGTCCCACATACCTCGGAGGCAATTTACCGCACATACCAAACTGCACAACACCTCTGAAAGGTGATATCTTCAAAAAAACCTTATCTCCCAGCTGGAATTCCAACAGTCGCCGCCGTTTATTTGCATAGGCTGCCTGTCTATCCTGGGCTGCCTTCATTCTCTGCCGGATAACCTTTATCTTCTCTTCCATTTCCCGGATCAGTTCCAGTCCTCTGACCAATTTGCTAGTCAAGTCATCCTAGTACAATGGTGACCTGCAACGTCGACCATATAGAGCCTTGAATGGAGCCATCTGAATGCTCGCCTGATAGCTATTATTGTACGAGAACTCTACCAAGGCCAATGAATCTTGCCACGAAGCATCAAACTCCAACACACATGCCCGTAACATATCCTCGAGCGTCTGTATAGTATGCTCTGTCTGACCGTCCGTTTGGGGATGATATGCCATGCTCAATCTCACTTCAGTGCCCAAAGCTGACTGAAGACATCCCCAAAAGTGCGACTTAAACCATGGATCTCTATCAGACACAATAGAAACTGGAATCCCGTGCAACCTCACTACATCCCGAACATACAACTGAGCCATCCTCAAGTATGTGTATGTCATACTGTAGGGGATGAAGTGAGCTACCTTTGTCAACCTATCCACGATTACCAAAATCGCATCAAACCCCGAAGTAGCCCTCGGCAAGTGGGTCACAAAGTTCATGGATATGTGTTCCCACTTCCATTCCGGTATCTCCAAGCTCCTCAGCTCGCCACCAGATCTCTGCCTTTCTGCCTTCACCTGTTGATAGATCAAGCATCTCTTAACGAATGCTAACACATCTCGTTTCACCCTTTTCCACCAAAATTTATCACACAGGTCCATGTACATCTTCCTCCCTCCTGGATGGATACTAAGCCTGATGTTATGAGCTCGCTCTAAGATCCCTCTACGCAACTCCGGCATACTCAGAACTACCCAACGGTTACCCAATCTCAGGGAACCGTCCTCAGCCTCTCTGAACTTCGATGGCTGTTGATAAGGTTGATTATTACGCGTATTTAGGTCCATATTTGAATATATATTCATGTAGATTTCGTGAAGATGTTATGCTTTTTGGTATTTATTTGCTTGTTTCAGGAATATAGGTGGAATATGGAAGAATTGAGCTACAAGGAAGAAAACGGATCAAATCAAGCCTATAAATGAAGAATTTGAGTTTTGGAACTCTCGATCGATCGGAACAAGCTTCTCGTTCAATTGAGCGAGGCAGAAGTTTTGGCCAACAAAGAATTTGAACTCTCGATCGATCGGAACATCCTTCTCGATCGATCGACACGGGCAGAAAGTTGAAATGAAATTGATCTCGATCGATCGGAAGATTCATCTCGATCGATTGAGAGAGGTAGAGAAGTTAAGACTCAGACGCTGAAGGTGCTCGATCGATCGAGAGTGGCAGAGAAGTTAAGACTCGGACGCTGAAGGCGCTCGATCGATCGAGACGTAAGGACCGATCGATCGAGACGGAGAATTTTCTGAAAATAAAACTCTTGATTTGGTCTGATTTTTTGGAAACAATTCCATGTCTCCCCTCCTCTATAAATAAGGAAAAGAGGCACGAAAATTGAATCCCTATTCTGAAGAATAATCAGACCTAAACATTCTTAGCCGCCTTTCATACTCCCGGAACAAAAGAAGGTTGAAGAATCCTTTGAAGTGCGAGGAAGGAAGCGAGAGAAGAACGATCATTCAACGCACGGAGTCGCTCCTACGTTTATCGTATTTCTAAACTCTAGATTAATTTGATTTTCATATTTAGTTGATGTTTTTGAGGTTGAGAGACGATTAAACATCTATTTGAATTTGATTTGAATTTAATCTGGTTTATTCTATCAGTTTTAAGTAATTTTGTGTTTGAATCTTTGATTTGGTTGTGTTTGAGTGAATCAATATCTTTTGTTCATGAATTATATGCTTCATGCTATCAAAGCCTAGCTATCTTTGATTGAACTTGTGAATTACAATTGAGATAGAGAGATAAAATTGTAATACGCTCAAATAATTCATGTTGTATGTTTAAGATTTAGATCGAGAGATTAAATCACATACGTGGTCACTTTACATTGAAAGATTTAAAGATCAACGGTTTTCATAGAGATTTATTCGGTTTTTAAATTGGTTTAAGTGAACGAGAGTTACTTGTGTCAATTTATTGCTAGTTTCAATACAGCTCGAGAGAGTGTATTGATTATATTCGGAAACCCGTCACCTTAAGAATTGATTGATAAGGAATTATTTTTAACAAACAAATCATTGACGATGCACATTTGAACGAACATCTTGATAGATTTCTCGAGCGAAATTCCTTCGCATCTTCAAAGGAATTGTGTTAGTTTTGAGTTTTTAATTCTTTAGTTTAATTCGTTAATTAATCATCTTTTCGTAGGCTAAATATAATTTAACTAATTTTATTTGGTACTTATACGTTAGTTCCTGTGGGTTCGACATCCTTTCTTATATAACACTATACTAAAACTTGACACCGTGCACTTGCGGTAGAATCGCTACATTGAGAAATTTATGTTTAAAAAATAAGCGATCAAGTTTTTGGCGCCGTTGCCGGGGACTAATTTGTATAATATCATACGAGATTAGTTCATTGTAATTTAGCCAAAAAAATTTTATTATTTCATTCGAAAAAAATTTTTATAAATTTATTTTTGTTTTTGTTTTGTTTGTCTTATGAGGTACTTGGAGATGCTACATCAACAAGCCTTCACAAGCTTTGCCCAACAATGTTTCGAACCCTTCTACGCTGTTTGGGAGAGATTCAATGAATTGGCCAACACATTCCGATATCACAATTTTTCGAACTATACTCTCATGCAATATTTTTTCAAAGGGCTGGATGCACAGACACGAGAATGGGTATTGAGCGGAGCACTGATAACTGGGAGTCCTCTGGTCGATAGAGATAAGGACAGTGTGGTGCACCTGTTCAATGATATGGCGGACTTCGATCATCACTGGCATTTTGATCCTTCACTACAAGGTTGGAGTCACCAATACCCACCGGAGCCTCACTACCCTATTGATATGCCACAACCATTTGAACATCACGAAGAGAGGAGAGGTAGTTCTGCAGATGTCACGACGCAGTTAGAAGATACCTTAATAAGATTCATGGCATCAACTGAGGGCTATAAATCAAGAGGCGACGAATCGAGTTTGGTTATATGATGATGAACACTCAACCAACCAAGTTTGGGGGAGTGATCCTACTAGTGTTGAAGATTCAAGGGAATGCGAGCCTCTTACAGAAATTGAGCTTACGGAATTATCCGAGGAATTCCAAAAGGAAGATGAGTCGAGTGTGATGTTGGAGAAGGAAGAGACTTTTGAGGATTCCGATTTGAGCCCATCGATGGAGACATGTTCTATGTCATATGTGGATTCGTATTTTCCATCGATGCCTACTTCACCGCACTACATCCTCCAAGATATGAAGCCAAATCAAGAATCATTCTCTCACGCCTACTATTTCATGAAGAAAGTTGTTGGAGCGACGAGCCTACACTGTTCATATCTTGCCAAGCTTGAGGGCATACTGAATGAAGACCCATTCGTGGTATCATATGATATTTACTATGGGCGACAGCTGTGAGACCCCGTTATCACATCAAGATATTAAGGTGCAATTTAGAGAACTAAACATACATGTGATTATATCAGAGTAAAGTGCCGTGTTGATTAACCTGAGCTTTAGAGATTACAGTACCAAAAAGTTCCAAAAAGGAAAGACATACTTCCCACAAAGGTACTACATCATAGTCTTACTCTACTCAGTAGAAGCTATACTAAAACTCTATCATGCTAATCCTGTAGCACTCCTTACAGCTCAGCATATCAACCCCGGCCCTGGTTCTCGTCAACAAAAGCACCTACAAAGACAACCCCCAACACATGAGCATAACACAATTCATATTTAACATAATATGAAAGTAAGGCATAAATGCAAATCTTAAACACAAGTCCTTCCCGTACTTCCAGCATTTATATCGCCCATTGGTTGTCCCTGTACCATAATTCATAATAGAAACACATTATATGAATATATGGATATGCAATGTCATGACATTCCTTTTCCCTTAAATCCTTATTTCATCCTGAGCCCTTATCATTAGTACATTTTAATGCTTCTTGCTACTCCATGTAAGCGGAATTCTTCATCGCTTCCAATGGACTTTAGCGTTGCTACTCCATGTAAGCGGAATTCTTCATCGCTTCCAATGGACTTTAGCGTTGCTACTCCATGTAAGCGGAATTCTTCATCGCTTCCAATGGACTTTAGCGTAAGCCATTAAAATCCTTACTAAGATAACTTTGACTCGTGAAATACACCTCTTATATTTCACAACATACATATGCAAAAACAATGCATAAAAACATGTATCATAATCTTAATGCACCACATTGCATTCATCATGTGTCATAAAGACAAACATAAAGTACATGTTACCGTTGGGATGCCCGTACGTCGCTTACGTACCTTTCAAAAGATAGAGGAGTCAATCGACTTTATCTCCTCGGTTGTGCTGGCACCTGGGATGGTTCTACATAGCCACACAACACAATATTAGGCACCTCATAATAATCCGGAAGCAAAACCAAATAAAAAACCAAACAAATCCTTTAATATCATCTCGCGATCGATCGCCCATGAGCCCCGATCGATCGCGAGATGCTACTGCCTCGCATACCAGAAAAATTCAATCCGCGATCGATCGCCACTATATTGGCGATCGATCGCCAAAACTTACTGGAACGTCGCGATCGATCCTGCCTCCTTGGCGATCGATCGCCAACCTTGTTCCTTCGGCGATTTTCCAGAATTGCTTAACACCGATAATCATACCCTTAAATCTAACATGTAGGACAATATACATACCAAGACCATCATGCTAGCATTTGAACTACACTACCCTGAGTGTATTCAAACCAAATATACACCCTTAGCATAAACCTACATGCATAAACATCGATCATTAAAACAAGTACTGGATCAACTTTTTCTGGAAACAGGGCACATTTTCATTTCCAGAATTCTTGAGCACCTCTTTTCATGCTATTAAAACTAACACATATAACATAAACCTTGCTCAACTAAACATGCCATGGGTTTCACAAAACTACCAAGCATGTTTTTACATCAAAGTTTCTCCAATATATAAGCTTATCATGCATGATAACACCTCCTCAAAAACACTCCCAACCCACGTTTTCCAGAAAAACAGAGTAAATCTCTACCCAGATTTTTGAGCACTACTTTTCACAAGCTTAAATCTTCCACATAACACATGCAACATGCTCAAGGAAATATACTGGTACCTTCAACAAGTTACCATACATAAAAACACATCAAAGGTTCAACCAAAACCTAAGTTAGCATGCTTCGAAACATCATGGTAAAACCCTTCCTAACATGGAAAACAGAGTACTTCTCTGCTCGGGTGTTCGAGGAGCCCTTTTCTCTAGCATAAATATAGCACATAAAGCATGCAAGTTTCTTAACTAAACATGCTAAAGGCTTCACAAACATCCCAAAAAGGTATTCATAACAAGATAACATCATACCCTAAACTATCATGCCAAGACTGCTACAAAGAACAAGCATGCCAGGAAACTTGAAAACTGGGAAAAAATGTGACTCCTCACCACTTTTGCCCTTCGATTTTCTTTATGAAAGGAAGCATGAAACCCGATCACTTTTCTCCTGGAACTCGACCAAGTTGCAGAGAAATGAAGGGAAAAAGAAGGAAGCTTTTGGAAGAGGCAAGACTCAAAATATCTAAGTCCAAACATGCCTATAAGTCAATCTGCTTTCCCAGAAAACAGGGGAGGGGCGTGGGTTTGGCTGCAAGTGGGGGTTGGGTGGTTGCATGTGGGGTGGTTTGTGGTGTTTAATTGTGTCCCGGTATTTCATACGATGTATAAAAATATCCCTCCTCGATATTTTATTATTCTACCACATCAACACAACAATTAAAAACACCTAACATGCTTCCTAAACCACATCATCAAATTAAATAAATTAATCCCACATACAAACGCTTTAAACATATAGGTTCATAATTAACCACCCTTAAATGCATGATTACCCACATAATCATTTCGGGGATATCACAATACTCCCCTACTTATAAGATTTCGTCCCGAAATCAAACATGCTGCTAACTAGAAATAAAACAGTACATAAACGCATACCAGAAAACAGTTCTGGATAGTACTGCACCATGTGTCGCTCTGTCTCCCACGTGGCCTCCTCGACACCCCTACGATCCCACTGTACCTTGATCATAGGAATAACCTTGTTCCGAAGTCTGCGGTCTGCTCTATCCAAAATCCTGATAGGCCGCTCCACATAAGAAACATCGGACTCAATCTGAACCTCTGAAGGCTGCAACACATGTGAGGGATCTGGCTCATACTTCCTCAGCATAGACACATGAAAAACGTCGTGTATGCCAGACAGAGAGGGCGGTAAAGCCAACCGGTATGCCAGAGTACCAATACGCTGTAAGATCTCATACGGCCCTACGTACCTCGGGGATAATTTCCCTCGCATCCCAAACCGTACTACGCCTCTGAAGGGTGAGATCTTTAAAAACACTCTGTCGCCTAACTGAAACTCCAACGGTCTACGCCGCTGATTGGCATATGCTGCCTGTCTATCCTGAGCTGCCTTCATCTTTGTTCTGATAACCTTAACTTTCTCTTCCATTTCCTGAATCAACTCAGGTCCTCCAACCGACTTACGGTCCATGTCATCCCAACACAAGGGTGACCTACAACGCCTACCATAGAGGGCCTCGAAAGGAGCCATCTGAATACTTGCCTGGTAGCTGTTGTTGTAAGAAAATTCCACCAAGGCTATCGAGTCCTGCCACGAAGTGTCGAACTCCAGCACACAAGCCCTCAACATATCTTCGAGCGTCTGTATCGTACGCTCGGTCTGTCCGTCCGTCTGGGGATGATAGGCTGTGCTCAACCTCAACTCTGTACCTAGAGCTGTCTGCAGACCCTCCCAAAAGTGAGATGTAAACCGCGGATCTCGATCTGACACAATCGAAACAGGGATCCCGTGCAGTCTCACCACATCTTTGACATATAACTGCGCCATTCTTAAATGCGTGAAGGTCATACAGTAGGGAATGAAATGAGCACTCTTAGTCAACCTGTCCACGACTACCCAGATGGCATCAAAACCCGAAACAGTCCTCGGCAAGTGGGTCACGAAATCCATAGATACGTGCTGCCACTTCCACTCGGGTACTTCTAAACTTCTTAGTTCACCTCCAGGCCTTTGTCTCTCAGCTTTCACTTGCTGACAAATCAAACAACGCTTGACAAAAGAGGTGACATCCTGTTTCATACGCCTCCACCAGAACTGGCTGCGTAGATCCTTATACATCTTCTTCCCACCTGGATGGACACTCATCCTGCTGCAATGAGCTCGCTGTAATATACCTTGGCGCAACTCGGTTGTATCTGGAACCACCCATCTGTCGCCGAGCCTCAGAGAACCGTCATCAGCCACTCTGAATCTCGATGGCTGTCCTGAATGAACCACTAACATCCATCTCTGAACCTCTACATCGGTCCCCTGAGCCTTCCTGATGTGATCAAATATAACAGGCTCAGCTAGCAAGGTCAAAACCTGTACTGGTGAAGAAGATACATCATAATCGAATCCCAATTGGCAGTAGGAGCCAAACATAGCTGACAGAGACATAGCATCCTCTGCTGTGCTCCTCACCTTCCGACTCAAAGCGTCGGCTGTCAAATTTGCTTTTCCCGGGTGATATTCGATTTCACAATCGTAGTCCTTCAGCAGGTCCATCCATCTCCTCTGCCTCATGTTCAGCTCAGCCTGTGTAAACAAGAATTTCAGGCTCTTGTGATCAGTGAAGATGGTAAATGAGGTACCGTATAAGTAGTGTCGCCATATCTTCAAGGCGAACACTATAGCTGCCAACTCCAGATCATGGACTGGATACCTCGTCTCATGTGGCTTCAACTGTCTCGAAGCGTAAGCCACTACATGTTTGTCCTGCATCAGCACGCACCCTAATCCCTGTAGAGATGCATCGGTATAAAGAACAAATCCTTTGTTCTCCTTGGGTATCACTAGAACTGGCGCAGTAGTCAGTCTGTGCTTTAATTCCCGGAAACTCTGCTCACAAGCCTCTGACCAACAAAATGGGACTCCCTTCTGAGTCAGCTGGGTAAGTGGCTTGGCGATCTTTGAGAAACCCTCGACGAAACGTCGATAATAGCCAGCCAGACCAAGAAAACTTCGAATCTCACTGACTGAAGTAGGGGTAGACCAATCCATAACTGCCTCTATCTTCCTCGGGTCTACTGATATCCCCTCTCGTGATATGATATGGCCCAAAAATGCAACACTGTTCAGCCAAAACTCACACTTGCTGAGTTTGGCGTATAACTGATGATCTCTGAGGATCTGGAGTACTGTCCTCAGATGATCGGCATGATCCTCCTCATTCCTCGAATAGACTAGGATGTCATCAATAAACACGATCACAAACTGATCGAGGTACTCCTGAAATACTCTGTTCATCAGGCTCATAAAGACTGCAGGTGCATTTGTTACACCGAACGGCATCACCAAGAACTCATAGTGTCCATACCGAGTTCTAAAAGCCGTCTTTTGGACATCACCAGCTCTAACCCGTACCTGGTGATAGCCTGACCTCAAATCTATCTTGGAGTACACCTCCGTACCCTGAAGCTGGTCGAACAGATCATCAATCCTCGGAAGCGGATATCTGTTCTTCACTGTAGCCTTGTTCAGTTGCCTGTAGTCAATGCACAGACGCATTGATCCATCCTTCTTTTTCACAAACAAGACTGGCGCACCCCAAGGCGATACACTAGGGCGGATGTATCCCTTGTCGAGGAGCTCCTGTAACTGTACCTTCAGCTCCCTCAGCTCTGCCGGTGCCATCCTGTATGGGGCACGAGAAATGGCTGATGTCCCTGGCAGCAGCTCAATAGCAAACTCCACATCCCTGACTGGCGGAAATCCCGGAATCTCATCTGGAAACACATCACTGAACTCCGCCACAACTGGAATGTCCTCGGCTCTCACTTCCTTCTCCTCTGAAGCATTCATAGCATAAATAAGGTACCCAGTATGACCACGTTCCAATAACCGCGACATCTTAACCGCCGAGATTACTGGTATCCTTGGACGAGAGCCGTCCCCATAAAAAGTCCACTGGAACCCCCGATCAGACAGAAAACGAACCATCCTCTTTTGGCAATCTACCATAGCTCGGTATCTGCTCAACACATCAATGCCGATAATGCAGTCAGAGTCTGCCATTTCTAACTGAATCAAATCGGCCCTCAGATCATTGCCCTCAAAATAAATGAGGCAATCTGATAACTGTCGATCCGCAATCACATGCTTCCCCGTGGGTGTCGAGACCATGAGAGGCGTGGGTAACAGAGACGAGCACAAATGGTGTCCTTCCACAAAGGCAGTAGATACAAAGGAATGGGAAGCACCTGTATCTATCAATATAAGTGCAGGGTACGTAAGTAAATGACACGTACCAGCAATGACCTCCTCTGGGGCTGCCTCGGCCTGCTCCCTGGTCAGTGCATACACCTGTCCCTGCGGCGGTCCTGTCGTCTGACCTCCCAGGGGTCGTGGTGCAAACTGCTGCCTCTGTGGTGCCCTCCCAGCATCAAACCTTGGCCTATTCGGCCCTGAATCCGTCTGAACTGCCCGATTGGGGCAACCCCGAGCTATGTGGCCCATCTTGCCACAAATATAGCAACCTCGACAGTCACGTAACAAATGCCATCCTCCGCAGTTGGTACACCTGGTTACCTCTGTCCTGTTTCCTTGTGTGTGCCCCCGGGTGTTCTGCTTCTGTCCATGAGACTTCTTCCCACTAAACCTGGAAGATGATGAGGCCCCACGAGCCTTAAACTGATCCCCTCGTGGCTTCAGACTATCAGTAGTAGGCCTCTGTGATGGTACAAAAGGGGGTACAGCATCCTTGTATGCGTCTACGGCAATCTCTGCCAACTCTGCCCGTGTCAGGGCGTCGTCAAACGAGCTGGGGTTGTTAGAGATAACCCTATCGAATAGCTCCGGCCTCAGACCTTTCAGAAAGTTCCTCATCTTGGCATGGCTGCTGACAGCAATATGAGGTACATACCTCAGCAGTGAGGAATACTGCATAGCGTAGTCTGCTACGGACATGCTACCCTGCTTCAAACTGTTGAACTCATCTTCCTTCAATTGTCTGGCAGCCGCAGAGAAATACCGGTTAAGGAACCGGGTCCGGAATACAGTCCAGTCAACTGCCATACCTAGAGCTCTCAGCTCCATCACGGTGGTCTTCCACCACATAGCAGGCTTCTTAGCCAGCTGAAACTCTGCTAACCTCAGCCATGCCGTGAGTGCACAAGGTGCAGTCACAAGTATCTGCTCTATACGTTCCAACCATTCCTCAGCTACTTCACCAGACTCAGTCCCCTCAAACATGGGCGGATGGAAACTCAGAAACTGCTTCAAACTGAGCTCCCCTGGCAGTAATATCTGTACACTGGGCTCCACGCCCACAGCAGGTGGTGGTAAGGGGTTCGGCTGAGCAATACTGGCATGTCTACTATCCATATCTCCTACCTCTTCATTGAGGTCCGCCATGCTGCAACACAATAGTTAACAACAATACCAAAAGCAGTTCATAATATAAGCCGTTAGATAACAAGAGTAAAATATTCAAAGCATGTTAGTATATCACGTATACAACCATATGCATCACATGCATAAGCATGCCTAAATGAATACCTAGCCAACTTGTCTCTAAAGGCTACCCTTCACTCTTCCCTGGTTATCTAACCACTGCTCTGATACCACTAAATGTGAGACCCCGTTATCACATCAAGATATTAAGGTGCAATTTAGAGAACTAAACATACATGTGATTATATCAGAGTAAAGTGCCGTGTTGATTAACCTGAGCTTTAGAGATTACAGTACCAAAAAGTTCCAAAAAGGAAAGACATACTTCCCACAAAGGTACTACATCATAGTCTTACTCTACTCAGTAGAAGCTATACTAAAACTCTATCATGCTAATCCTGTAGCACTCCTTACAGCTCAGCATATCAACCCCGGCCCTGGTTCTCGTCAACAAAAGCACCTACAAAGACAACCCCCAACACATGAGCATAACACAATTCATATTTAACATAATATGAAAGTAAGGCATAAATGCAAATCTTAAACACAAGTCCTTCCCGTACTTCCAGCATTTATATCGCCCATTGGTTGTCCCTGTACCATAATTCATAATAGAAACACATTATATGAATATATGGATATGCAATGTCATGACATTCCTTTTCCCTTAAATCCTTATTTCATCCTGAGCCCTTATCATTAGTACATTTTAATGCTTCTTGCTACTCCATGTAAGCGGAATTCTTCATCGCTTCCAATGGACTTTAGCGTTGCTACTCCATGTAAGCGGAATTCTTCATCGCTTCCAATGGACTTTAGCGTTGCTACTCCATGTAAGCGGAATTCTTCATCGCTTCCAATGGACTTTAGCGTAAGCCATTAAAATCCTTACTAAGATAACTTTGACTCGTGAAATACACCTCTTATATTTCACAACATACATATGCAAAAACAATGCATAAAAACATGTATCATAATCTTAATGCACCACATTGCATTCATCATGTGTCATAAAGACAAACATAAAGTACATGTTACCGTTGGGATGCCCGTACGTCGCTTACGTACCTTTCAAAAGATAGAGGAGTCAATCGACTTTATCTCCTCGGTTGTGCTGGCACCTGGGATGGTTCTACATAGCCACACAACACAATATTAGGCACCTCATAATAATCCGGAAGCAAAACCAAATAAAAAACCAAACAAATCCTTTAATATCATCTCGCGATCGATCGCCCATGAGCCCCGATCGATCGCGAGATGCTACTGCCTCGCATACCAGAAAAATTCAATCCGCGATCGATCGCCACTATATTGGCGATCGATCGCCAAAACTTACTGGAACGTCGCGATCGATCCTGCCTCCTTGGCGATCGATCGCCAACCTTGTTCCTTCGGCGATTTTCCAGAATTGCTTAACACCGATAATCATACCCTTAAATCTAACATGTAGGACAATATACATACCAAGACCATCATGCTAGCATTTGAACTACACTACCCTGAGTGTATTCAAACCAAATATACACCCTTAGCATAAACCTACATGCATAAACATCGATCATTAAAACAAGTACTGGATCAACTTTTTCTGGAAACAGGGCACATTTTCATTTCCAGAATTCTTGAGCACCTCTTTTCATGCTATTAAAACTAACACATATAACATAAACCTTGCTCAACTAAACATGCCATGGGTTTCACAAAACTACCAAGCATGTTTTTACATCAAAGTTTCTCCAATATATAAGCTTATCATGCATGATAACACCTCCTCAAAAACACTCCCAACCCACGTTTTCCAGAAAAACAGAGTAAATCTCTACCCAGATTTTTGAGCACTACTTTTCACAAGCTTAAATCTTCCACATAACACATGCAACATGCTCAAGGAAATATACTGGTACCTTCAACAAGTTACCATACATAAAAACACATCAAAGGTTCAACCAAAACCTAAGTTAGCATGCTTCGAAACATCATGGTAAAACCCTTCCTAACATGGAAAACAGAGTACTTCTCTGCTCGGGTGTTCGAGGAGCCCTTTTCTCTAGCATAAATATAGCACATAAAGCATGCAAGTTTCTTAACTAAACATGCTAAAGGCTTCACAAACATCCCAAAAAGGTATTCATAACAAGATAACATCATACCCTAAACTATCATGCCAAGACTGCTACAAAGAACAAGCATGCCAGGAAACTTGAAAACTGGGAAAAAATGTGACTCCTCACCACTTTTGCCCTTCGATTTTCTTTATGAAAGGAAGCATGAAACCCGATCACTTTTCTCCTGGAACTCGACCAAGTTGCAGAGAAATGAAGGGAAAAAGAAGGAAGCTTTTGGAAGAGGCAAGACTCAAAATATCTAAGTCCAAACATGCCTATAAGTCAATCTGCTTTCCCAGAAAACAGGGGAGGGGCGTGGGTTTGGCTGCAAGTGGGGGTTGGGTGGTTGCATGTGGGGTGGTTTGTGGTGTTTAATTGTGTCCCGGTATTTCATACGATGTATAAAAATATCCCTCCTCGATATTTTATTATTCTACCACATCAACACAACAATTAAAAACACCTAACATGCTTCCTAAACCACATCATCAAATTAAATAAATTAATCCCACATACAAACGCTTTAAACATATAGGTTCATAATTAACCACCCTTAAATGCATGATTACCCACATAATCATTTCGGGGATATCACAACAGCCGCTCTTTGATGGTTGCTTCTGATGGTCAAGCCGGAGACTAAAAATCAGCGCTTCTTGGGAGGCAACCCAAGCGTATCTTTTTGCTATTGAGTTTTGTTTATTTTCAGTTTTTGCATTTAGTTTGTTTATCTCTGATAGGGTTGAATATTACGCGTTTTTATGCTATGATATGTATATGTTTTCGTGTTGATTCTTGGATTATTTTACGGTTTATGGTATATATTTCTCTATTTCAGGAATCAATGTTGAAATGTAGGGAAATGTGAAGAAATCAAGCTAAAATGATGAAAGAATGAATAAAGTTGAAGAAAAGAGGAAAAAACCAGAATCCAAGACACATGTTGCTCCTTTCTCCTCAAATTACTATATGTTCAAGCCATGTTTTGGAAATGTGGCTCATATAAAAGTTGTAGAACTTTCTCTTATCTTCGCGTGGACAGCTGATTCATCAAATTTTGAGTTTGTATTAGAAAGTTACGGCCAAAATACGAAACTCGCCAGAAGCTGAAAAAGGCAAAGAAAACTTTCTGGTCTTGCCGATCGATCGATCAAGAATTTCCGATCGATCGAGAAAGGCTGAAAAAGCCACGAAATTCTTACTGTGAAGCTCGATCGATAGGCCCTTCTGTCCCGATCAATCGGCGGAAGGAATTTTCAGAAAAATAACTTCCTTATAGAGTTTGTGTCCAACAAGGAAGTCCTTGTTTCCCTTCCCCTATATATTATACACGAAAATTACAACCCAAATGAGATTTTGAACCCTAGGAATAGCCTCCACACCTCCATACTCCATATCACCTTCCTCCATCTTCACCTATTCATCCTAGGAATTGGAACAACCCAACAAGGCGATTAAAGAAACGATCGAGAAGGAAGCAAGAGAAGGAGCAAGGATCTACGAACGAAGTCGACATCGGGAGTTTATTCTTGTCTTTTAATATTAGTTTTGATTTGTTTTGATTTACTATGTTGAACTAATTTATTTATCGAGGCTAGGCGAATCCTTTGTTATGAACCTTCGATTTGATGATTTAATGATTGAATTCTTATAGTTCTTTGCGTATGTTTTATGTTCTTCATGCTTTTAGAGGATTGATCACCTTTGAATGATGTTAGTATCGTAATTGAGATCGAGAGATGATTTTATGATACTGAATTAATAACTCATACCATGGATTTCAGACCGAGATCGAGAGATGACGTCAAATACATGCGTGATAGCCATAGATATCTATAATTGAAAGCTAGGAGTTTTCATGGATCTTATGCAACATTGAATTGTTAAATAAGTGAACGATAGTTACTTACTGCAATTCGGTGTTAGGTTTAATATAGCTCTAGAGAGTGTATTAAATAAATTGGGAGAACTCGTCACCTTAGAAATATTTGAATATTCAATCGAGAATTGTTGGGAATTGCATTGGTGAGCCAAAGTCTCGATAATCTTCTCTAGTATTTTTCTCGTTTACTTTTATTGACTTGGTTGGATTAGTAGTTTATATTAATTAATTAGTTGTTAATTATAAATTAATTACGTAGGTTATATATCGTTAAAAGACATCTTATTTGGTACTTGATTGTTAGTCCCTGTGGGTTCGACAATCCGTATCTTCCTATCTATACTAAAACTTGACACCGTGTACTTGCGGTCTAAAATCGCTACACTGAGAAATTTTCTGTTTAAAAAATAAGCGATCACCGATCGATCGAGATTTCTTCTCAATTTCTTTTCAACTTTCTGCCCGTGTCGACCGATCGAGAAGATGTTCCGATCGATCGAGAGTTCAAATTCTTTGTTGGCCAAAACTTCTGCCTCGCTCGATTGATCGAGAAGCTTGTTCCGATCGATCGAGAGTTCCAGAACTCAAATTCTTCATTTATTGGCTTGATTTGATCCGTTTTCTTCCTTGTAGATCAATTCTTCCATATTCCATCTAGATTCCTGAAACAAGCAAATAAATACCAAAAAGCATAACATCTTCACGAAATCTACATGAATATATATACAAATCAAGACCTAAATACGCGTAATAATCAACCCTATCAACTCCCCTAAACTTAGATTTGATCGTCCTCGAGCAAACATTAAGATCAAAATGCAAAGTTCATCATCAATACTTTGAATGAATTAACTTAGCAACTCAATTGTAACAGCTCAGAAATCCCATTAACACTTCAATCATAAGTCTATCCAAAAATTAACAAGAAGTGTTTTCTCCTAAGCCAAGAATATATCGCAAAAGCGGAACATGCGTGTGTGTTCATGTCAATCATGAGTTTCATATATACTTTTAGGATCAAATAATGCTATTAAACTCAAAATCAAGATTTACTTTTAAACACTTCATAAGCCTACTTTTCAAACACTTCTCCACTAATGTAATTATTCCCTAGACTTGGATTAATAGGTCTTTTAAGCTTGTAATGTTTGGCCTAGGTTGTTGGCTTCAAAGAAAAGATAGGGAAATACAAAGAAGAGAGTATAATCATAGAAAATTCAAATTTTCAGCACACTTTAAGCTTCTCTTCTTTTTCTTTTATAGCCTTGGCCACTTTGGGTCTTATTTATTCATTTTTTTCTCAAGGCTTTTTCTATCTTTTTCTTTTCTCATTCTTCCAATTTTTTTTCAATAAGCTCATCAAAGTTTAGCAATTCAAGTGCATCTAATGAGAATCGTTATACTCCCTTTGGGTCAAGATAAAAATCTTCCATTTAGGCTCAAGGAGGTGGGTATGATGAGGTTGCCAAAGAATGTTGAATGTGGCTAATAGTATGTCAAACATACTCCATTCTTTTATCATTTAGGCTCAAATTAGGGACTAAGAGATTGATATAACATGGTGAGCTTGAAAGGCTCAAACGGTCCAAAGATCGCCTAAATCATTTCCAAGTCTAGTTCCTAACTATAAAATGTCGCCTCAAAGTGCTCTCAAATAGGTTCTAAAGTGTTTTAAGATCCTCAAGACAAATCATAGTTAACAAAATTGTTCCAATATACAATTCACTCAATTATGAGCCAAAAGTGCTCAAAATATTCCTCAATTTTGAAATATTAACTCAACCTAAGATATTCACAAACAAGTCAATATCTTCAAGACTTAAGTTGAGATGGGGATTAATATCATCATGTAATACTATTGCAGGTCTAATTCATTATTTCTAAATGATGAACTCATTTTCAAGAAATTTTTTTTTATGTGCCTAAAAACGATCTAATCTCATGCTAGATTAGTCATGCAAGGAAGTAACACAAGACAACAGCAGAAACCAGTAAACACCACCCCAAACTTAAATCAAGCATTGTCCTCAATGTTTAAAAGAATCAAATGGGAAAAAGTAAACTCCCCTGATCAAGACGCTTGCATGAGGGTTGAGGAAGATTTGCTTTGAACGTTCCACTGTTGTAAGGGTTTATCGCTCCAACTGAGTACCTAGCAAGAGAAGAATGCAAATGGTAACATCGTCGACTCGAGAGATTGATAGGCTTAGATTTTAATTGTTTTTAGCTGTAATTTCTTTCCGTTTTTCGTACTTTTCCTGGATGAAATTTGGTATTTATTTGCTTGTTTCAGGAAAATAGGTCGGAAATGGAAGAAATGAGCTAAAATGAAGAAAACGGGTGAAATCGAGGCGAAAAAGAGAAAAAATGAAGATTTCAGATTTTCAAGGCACCGATCGATCGAGATTTATTTCTCGATCTATCGATCCGGGCAGAGAGTTCAGCAGCAAATTTATCGAAGTGTCGATCGATCGGAACAAAATCTCGATCGATCGATCGAGGTAGAAAGTTTTAAAGGCTGAAGTGAACAGTGCACCGATCGATCGAAAATCTTTTGGATCGATCGATACGCGATTTTCTGCAAATTTTATTTTCCAAATTTAACTTGATTCTCGGTGGTTTAAAGAAGGGATCCTTTCCATATCATAAGATATCATATCATAGAGGGAATAGAGCCGATTTTTATCACCCTACAACCCTAGCAGCCGCCGAAGACAAAAAGAATCCGGGGAAAAGCCATTTTCCTCCGTTCCTCGTCCAAGCTTGAGCGAGCCATTTCCGGAGTGCAAGGAAGGAGCAAGAGAAGAGATTACGGTGCAACGCACGGATTCGTTCCAGCATTTATCGTATTTCTAAACTCGGATTTATTTGATTTTCATTTTCATTGGATGTTTTTTAGGTTGAGAAACAATTAAACGTCTTATTGATTTGTTTTGAATTGAATTGAGTTTATTTTATCGAGTTTGAGTAAAATTGTGTTTGATTTATTGATTCGAATGTGTTTGAGTGGATTGAGTTCTTATTGTTCATGAATTAAATGCTTATTAAGATCAAAGCCTAGCTAACTTTGATTGAATTTTGTGAGTTATAACCGAGATCGAGAGATAACGTCATAATACGCTACAGTAATTCATGATGTATGTTTAAGATTGAGATCGAGAGATAAAATCACATACGTGAGCACTTTGAATCGAAAGATTTAGAGTAACGAGGTTTTGAAGATTTATGCAATATCGGATTAGTAAATAAGTGAACGAAAGTTACTTGTTCTAATTTGATATTAGTTTCTTTACAGCTGGAGAGAGTGTATTGAATAATAACGAAAACCTTTCACCTTAAGAATCAATTGTTTGGGTAATTGCCTATTCAAACTAATCATTGAAGATAACATAATTGAACAAAGATCTAGATAAATTTCTCGAGCGAATTTCCTTTGCATATCCGGAAGCCATTTATTTTCTATTTTTGTTCTTTAGTTCTAAGTTTACATTAGTTAATCTCCCCTCTTTAATCGTAGGCTAAATATAATTTTTCTAGTTTTATTTGGTACTTATACATAAGTCCCTGTGGATTCGACAACCCTTACTTTCATTTAACTATACTAAAACTTGACAACCGTGCACTTGCGGTATAGAATCGCGTTACACTCTGAAATCTTTTGTTTAAATATATCGCGGTCAAGTTTTTGGCGCCGTTGCCGGGGACTAACTTTAGTAATATCATACTAGGTTCTTTGACTGTAATTTAACCATTTTTTCTTCTTTTGTATATATTTATTTCGGAAAAAAAAATTATATATATTTATTTTGTTTTTGTTTGTTTGTCTTGTGAGGTACTTGGAGATGCTACATCAACAAGCCTTCACAAGCTTTGCCCAACAACGTTTCGAGCCTTTCTACGCTGTTTGGGAGAGATTCAATGAATTGGCCAACACATTCCGGTATCACAATTTTTCGAACTATACTCTCATGCACTATTTTTTCAAAGGGCTGGATGCACAGACACGAGAATGGGTATTGAGCGGAGTACTGATGACTTGGAGTCCCTTGGTTGATAGAGATGAGGACAGTGTGGTGCACCTGTTCAATGATATGGCGGACTTCGATCATCACTGGCATTGTGATTCTTCACTACAAGGATGGAGTCACCAATACCCACCAGAGCTTCACTACCCTATTGATACGCCACAACCATTTCAACATCACGAAGAGAGAAGAGATAGTTCTGCAGATGTCACGACTCAGTTAGAGGATACCTTAGTAAGATTCTTGGCATCAACCGAGAACAGTTTGGAGTGCCAAACCAACTCTATGCGTCACCTGGAGCAGCAAATGGCGGTCCTCATGGAAACGATTTCAACTAGTTGCCAAGAGGAAGAGACGAGAGCTACAAATCAAGAGGCGACAAATCGAGTTTTGTTATATGATGATGATCACTCAACCAACCAAGTTTGGGGGAGTGATCCTCCTAGTGTGGAAGATTCAAAGGAACATGAGCCTCTTCAAGAGATTGAGCCTACTTCAGAGATGTCATCCGAGGATTTCCCATATGAAGATGAGTCGAATGTGATGTTGGAGAAGGAAGAGACTTGCGAAGATTCCGATTTGAGTCCATCGATGGAGACATGTTCTATGCCATATGTGGATCCGTATTTTCCATCAATGCCAACTTCACCGCACTACATCCTCCAAGATATGAAGCCAAGTCAAGAATCATTCTCCCATGCCTACCAATTCGAGAAAGTTGTTGGAGAGACGAGCTTACAATGTTATAATCTTGCCAAGCTTGAGGGCATACTGAATGAAGACCCATTAGTGGTATCATATGATACTTACTATGGGCGGCAGCCGCTCTTTGATGGTTGCTTCTGATGGTCAAGCCGAAGACTTGAAATCAGCGCTTCTTGGGAGGCAACCCAAGCGTATCCTTTTGTTATTTAGTTTTGTTTTATTTTTCAGTTTTCATTTTAGTTTTGTTCATCTCTCAAGTCGGATATTTTACCATATGCATTCTTCTCTTGCTAGGTACTTGGTTGGAGCGATGAACCCCTACAACAGTGGAGCTTTCAAAAGCAAATCTTCTTCAACCCTCATGCAAGCGTCTTGATCAGGGGAGTTCACTTTTTCCCTTTTGATTCTCTTAAACATTGAGGGAAATGTTTGATTTAAGTTTGGGGGAGTAGTAGCTTGCATGTTTTACTTGTTTTAACCACATGTTGTGTGCTTAAATGACACTTGAATCGTCCGATTTTTATGAGCTAAAAAATTTTTTGAGTTCAAACTTGAGAAAAGAATGAATTATAGTAGTGACTATTCAATGAGGATTTTTATCTCACTATGCATATGAACTTGATTTGTGATTGGACTTGTATATGAATATCCTAATTTGAGTTTGCATGTCAAGAATGAGGAATACTTTGAGCACAATGAGTCATGATCTTGTGGATTGCATGTCAAGTAGTGATAATTGTTGTGAACTTGATGATTTGTCTTGAGCATCTTAAAGTTATCCTAGAACTTATTTGATGATAACACTTTGAGGCAAAATTTTATAGTTACAAACTCGACTTGGAAATGATTTAGGCGATCTTTGACACGTTTGAGCCTTTCAAGCTTACCATGATTCATATCAATCCCTAGTGTCCCATTTGAGCTTTATTGAAACAAGAATGGTATATGCATTGCACATAATTAGACCCCATTCGACATTCTTGGCAAACTCATTATACTTACCCTTATTTGAGCCTAAATGAAAAAATTATCCTTACCCTAAGGGAGTATAATGAATATCATTCGATGCACCTGAATTGTTATATCTTGATGAGCTTATTGAGAAAAAAAATTGATGAATGAGAAAAGAAAAAGATAGACAAAAAGCCTTGAGAAAAAGATTGACTAAATAAGACCCAAAGTGGCCAAGGCTATAAAAGAAAAAGAAGAGAAGCTCGATGTGTGCGAAAAATTTGAATTGTAAATGATTATACTCTCTTCTTTGCGCTTATCCTATCTTTTCTTTGAAGCCAACACCAAAGGCCTTACATTACAAGCTTAAAAAGTCATTTTGATCCAAGTCTATGGAGTAACTATCATTAGTGGAGAAGTTGTTTGAAAATAGGCCTATGTAATGCTTCATGATAATCTCGACTTTGAGTTGATTAGCATGATTTGATCTTGAATATGTGCATGAAACTTAAGATTGACTATAGCACACAAACACGTTCCGATTTTGAGATGTGTTACTTGATTTAGGAGAAAACATGTCTTGTCAACTTTTGTATATGTGCATGAGATTTCTGAGAATAAAATAAGTCATGAAATAATTGTTTCAAGTATCAAGAATGAACTCTACCTTGTGATTTTAATGCTTAATCAAGTACTCCGCTCAATACCCATTCTCGTGTCTGTGCATCCAGCCCTTTGAAAAAATAGTGCATGAGAGTATAGTTCGAAAAATTGTGATACCGGAATGTGTTGGCCAATTCATTGAATCTCTCCCAAATAGCGTAGAACGGCTCAAAACGTTGTTGGGCAAAGCTTGTGAAGGCTTGTTGATGTAGCATCTCCAAGTACCTCACAAGACAAACAAAACAAAAACAAAATAAATATATATAATTTTTTATTTTTCGAAATAAATATATACAAAAGAAGAAAAAATGGTTAAATTACAGTCAAAGAACCTAGTATGATATTACTAAAGTTAGTCCCCGGCAACGGCGCCAAAAACTTGACCGCGATATTTTTAAACAAAAGATTTCAGAGTGTAACGTGATTCTATACCGCAAGTGCACGGTTGTCAAGTTTTAGTATAGTTAAATGAAAGTAAGTGTAGGGTCTTCCTATCTTAACATCATCTTAAACACATATAATGGACTAAACATGCATTAATAACGTCTTGGGGTCCCGGTTGTAGCTTTGAGCTAATAAGATTACAGGCCAAAAAATGAAATTTCAAAACTTAACTAATTACATTCTCAATGATGAATGTTAAAGCGATAGAATTATACTACTCCTAGAGTAGAGAATATCCAAAAGTCCTGTATCCTATCTTCTTTCATGCTCCTTTTAGCTCACTGCCTCAACCCGACCATTAGCCCTTCGGTCCAAAAGTGTACCTACAGGAACAACCCATCATGAGCATGTACATCATCACTTAACATCAAAGGGTAATGGCATAAAAATAAATGCATGAAAGTAATTGGTAACGTATACTTCCTGGTTAATCGCATTAACCCTCTTTGGTTGTCCCTGTTTCATAGTCATGCATATAATCATTAGCTCTTGACATAAATGATTAAAATCATACTTCACATATATGCTCATAATCAACAATGTTAACTAGAAATGGGACTGTCCTGGTTCTATTATGGCAGCAGCACAATTGGTCCCCTTGCTCGACATAAAGCGGAATTGTGATACCCCTCGCTACGCCTTGATAGCGGATGTATCTCCTCGCTTGTTATGTCAGCGGCAAGTACCTTCCTCGCTTGCCCATAACAACCACCGAACATTCTACCATTTCTAGTAACATGGTTTAATATTCATCATAAACATCATAGCATCTTGTAAACATCATCATCTTGTAAACATCATCATCATATAAACATCATCATCTTATAACATCATCATCTTATAACATCATCTTCTTATAAACATCATCATCATATAACATCATCATCTTATAAACATCATCATCATATAAGCATCATCATCTTATAACATCATAACAAAATATAACAGTAAATGTACGAAATCTTAGTTAAGTAAACTTGCTGGTTATTCGTTAACTTCTTTTTGTTGACCCTGATTAATATTCATGCATATGGGCATCTTACCCTATCGTATGGCATCTTACCATATCATAAACATCGCATGACATCTTACCATGTGGGCATCTTACCCTAACGTATGGCATCTTACCATATCATAAACATCGCATGGCATCTTACCATGTGGGCATCTTACCCTATCGTATGGCATCTTACCATATCATAAACATCGCATGGCATCTTACCATGTGGGCATCTTACCCTTTCGTATGGCATCTTACCATATCATAAACATCGCATGGCATCTTAGCATGTGGGCATCTTACCCTATCGTATGGCATCTTACCATATCATAAACATCGCATGGCATCTTACCATGTGGGCATCTTACCCTATCGTATGGCATCTTACCATATCATAAACATCGCATGGCATCTTACCATGTGGGCATCTTACCCTATCGTATGGCATCTTACCATATCATAAACATCGCATGGCATCTTACCATGTGGGCATCTTACCCTTTCGTATGGCATCTTACCATATCATAAGCATCGCATGGCATCTTACCATGTGGGCATCTTACCATATCATAAACATCGTATCATTCTATAAACATCATATTAACATCATCATTACTTATCATAATCGTCCTCATAGACATCGTATTCTTTTTACTCATCATAAACATCATCATCATAACTTATTATCATAACATCATCGTAAACATCTTGTCATCTTTATTCATCATAGAAATCATCTTCATTTATCATAACATCATCGTAAACATCTTGTCGTCTTTATTCATCATAGACATCATCATATAAACATCATCATCTTATAACATCATCATCTTATAAACATCATCATCATATAACATCATCATCATATAAACATCATCATAAACATCGTAAATAATTATGCAATTATAGCATTATCATAGTGTAGGAGTATGGTTTACCGTCCGATGCCCGTACGTTTCTTACGTTAATTCCCAAAAGTGGAGAGATTGGAGAACTTTATCTCTTTGAAGTTGTGGGTACCTGGGATGGTTCTACATAACCATACAAATCGTAATTAGAAGCTAAATATAGTCTTTCCAAAAATCCCACAAAAACATCACAAACCCATAATTATGTGTCTCGCGATCGATCGCTGGGTTGTCCCGATCGATCGCGAGATCACACTGCCCGTTGTTGAAATTTTGAGTCTTCGGCGATCGATCGCCACTTTTGGCGCGATCGATCGCCAGCTCGCCGATCGATCGCCCAAAGGTGGCGATCGGTCGCCAAATGCTACTGGCGCGCACTGGTGGCTCACGATGGATCGTGAAGAACGGGCGATCGATCGCCGAGTCCTGAACCACGAAAAATCGCCATTTTTGAGCATTTTACAAGCTCCACTTCAATCCTTACTAACCCAAACTTTCCTACAACACCAACATCATCATACCTCACAAAAACCAATATAAAACACTTCAAAAATCATTCCCAAACATATATAACATATACCCGAACAAACCCACATAAAACACAAAAAGCCAACCCATTTCAAAATCAAACATCATAAAAACTTTAGGGAGGGTTCCATACCTCTTGAAGACTCCAAATCTTAACAAAGATCTCAAAAACAAAGGTTTTGGGGAGCTTCCCTCTTCCTCCTTTGAAGAATTTCGAAAATGGGAAGGGTTTTGGGTTGGGAAGTGATTTTGGGGATTTAAGAGTGAAAAGGGGAAAGTAAGGGGAAAGAGGGTATAGTGGGGTATATGGGTTAATTAAATTGTACCCAAAATTTAACATGATGTATAAAATACCCCAACATGGTATTTTAAAAGCATTTTACAAAAATGCAACCAACTTCATTAAATCCATACTTTCCTCATAATTAACAATCAACACAATTAAATCATGTTAACACCCCATTTTCTATCATGCATAACATGCACCTTGAAACGTAACCCCTGGGTCATGCCTATCATGTGACTAAGCATTTCATCGTGATAATTAATTTCAACACGTAAATCAATTATCCACATAATTAATCATATAAACATAATTAATGCCTTAATTGCAATTAATCATTTCGGGGACATCACATTACTCCCCTACTTATAAGATTTTGTCCTCGAAATCGCATGCACTTACCCCAAAAGAAACTAAACATAAATCACATACCAGAGAATAGTTCCGGGTAGTGTTGTACCATATGTCGCTCCGTCTCCCACGTGGCCTCTTCGACACCCCGACTATCCCACTGAACCTTGACCAACGGTATAACCTTGCTTCGAAGTCTGCGATCCTCTCGATCCAGAATTCTGACCGGTCGTTCAACATAAGATACATCTAAACGCAACTGAACCTCCGAAGGCTATAAAACATGAGACGGATCTGGCTCATACTTCCTCAACATAGAGACATGGAATACATCATGTATACCAGACAATGACGGCGGTAGAGCCAACCGGTAAGCCAAAGTACCGATACGCTGTAACACCTCATACGGCCCAACATACCTCGGAGATAACTTCTTCCGCATACCAAATCAAACCACACCCCTAAAGGGCATGATCTTCGAGAAGACCTTGTCTCCTGACTGGGATTCTAGTGGTCGTCGCCGCTTATTGGCATAGGCTGCTTGCCTATTCTGGGCCGCTTTCATCTTTTGGCGTATCAACTTAATCTTTTCTTCCATATCCCTGATCATATCCGGTCATCCGACCGCTTTACTAGTCAAGTCCTCCCAATACAGCGGTGACCTACATCGTCGCCCGTAAAGAGCTTCAAAAGGAGCCATTTGAATGCTCGTCTGATAGCTGTTAATATAGGAGAACTCCACCAGTGGCACTGAATCTTGCCACGGAGTATCAAACTCCAAAACACATGCCCTCAACATGTCCTCGAGCGTCTGAAGGGTACGCTCTATCTGGCCGTCTGACTGAGGGTGATAAGCTATACTCAGTCTCACTTCTGTGCCCAAAGCTGTCTGAAGACCCCTCCCAGAAATGTGGAGTAAACCTTGGGTCTCTGTCAGACACAATCGAGACTAGAATTCCATGTAACCTCACTACATCCCGTATATATAATTGGGCCATCTTCAGGAATGTGAAAGTCATACAGTAAGGGATGAAATGAGCTACCTTCGTCAGCCTATCCACGATCACCCAGATCGCATCAAATCCAGAGGACGTCCTTGGCAAGTGGGTCACGAAGTCCATAGATATGTGCTCCCACTTCCACTTAGGGACTTCCAACCTCTTCAGTTCGCCACCAGTCCTCTGCCTTTCTGCCTTTACTTGCTGACAGATCAAACATCTTTTGACAAGGTCATAACATCACGATTCATGCGTCTCCACCAGAACTGACCACTTAGGTCCTTATACATCTTTCTTCCTCCTGGGTGGATACTGAACTGGTTACTGTGAGTTCGCTCCAATATTCCTCTACGCAACTCCGGCGTATCTGGGACTACCCAACGGTTGCCCAGTCTCAAGGAATCATCCTCAGCCACTCTGAACTTTGATGACTGACTTCGAAGTACTATTGACGACCATCTCTGAACCTCATCATCCGACCTCTGGGCTTTCCTGATAGCCTCAAATATGTCTTGCTCAGCCAATAAGGTCGACACTCGCACCGGCGACGTGTTCACATCAAAATCATAGCCCAGATGGCAATAAGAAGTCATCATAGCTGATAAACTCATGACATCCTCGATTGGGGCGATCCGCCCAGTCCTTGCAGATTTGATTTCCTTCAAACAATCAACTTTTCAACCATCTAAACATGTACACTAAGTAGACACATTAGTATAACAAATGAAAGTTTATGATCATCAAAACTCATATATAATTCGGAGATAAAGTAAGCATTAAACTCAACAATGCGTTTAAGGGCACAACAATCTCCCCCTTTTTGATGATCACAAAACTTGATAAACTTGTAAATGAAATATGCATGAAATATGAGTAACCAAGACTCCCCCTTAACAAATGCATAGCACAAAAAAAGTTTTACCAAGTAAAGCAAAAAACTCTCCCCCCTAAAAACATGCATATATTAATGTGATATCCCCAAAATAAGTATATGTATTTGGGCATTAAATTATGTTTATGTGATATTTATGGTGTTAATTAATTTAGTGTTGAATTAATTAATATGGTGAAATGCTGAGTCATGCGGTGGGCGTGACCTGATAATGCATTTCAGGGTGCATGTGATGCATGTTGGGAAATTGGGTGTTGGCATGGTTTATTTCTGGCGGATAAAGATTATTGTGGTAAAGCATGTTTTTAATTGAGGTTATGATGCATTTTTGGAAAATGCTTTTAAAACATCATGTTGGGATATTTTATACACCATGCTAATTAATGGGGTGCCATTTTTAATCTTTAAACCAACTTATACCCCATTACCCCTTTTCAACCCTCATTCGTTACCAATCACTCTCAACCCAACCCCAACCCCAAAAATCATCCAAGCCAAGAAGGAGGAGGAGATAAAATGGGTTTGTTTGGGTTTATGGTGTTGTTGGTTGCGTTATGGTTTTATGGTAAGAAATGTGTTGGTTTTTGTTGATTGTTGGTAGTATTGTAATGGTTGGTGTTTTTATTGATAGTATTTGAAGTTTTGATGTTAATGGTTGGGAAGGTTTTGAAGGGAAATGGATTGGAGAAGAAGAAATGTGAATAGTGGACAAAAATCGCCGGTGCAGACTTCCGCGATCGATCGGGGCATTCCCCCGTTCGATTGCGAGCACCAGGGGAGGCGACAGTGTGCTTCCGTGATCGATCACGAGTTTGGCTCGATCGATCAATGAATCCGCGATCGATCGGCACAAACTCGGCGATCGATCGTGGAATGGGAAATTTTGGGCGTTGAGGCAGTACCATCTCGCGATCGTGCCCCGATCGATCGCGAGAAGCCAAATTATGTGTTTTTGGTTATTTTGTGGGATTTTTGGCATCGGGCTATTATTGGCTTCTAATATTGGTTTGTGTGAATATGTAGAACCATCCCAGGTGGCAACACAATAAAGGAAGTAAAGTCATACCAGATTCCACATTTTCGAAGTATTTTATATACACATTGGGATATGCATTGTGTATGGAAGTATATATTGAATTGTGCATCGTGGATGCAAATATATGTTGAATTATGCATTATGATTGCATATGTGTACGTTGAATACTTGGTGCACATCCCATGAGTCATGGTTATATTTGAGCGATGATGTTAATGCTTGCCGCTGTCACTTGAAGCGAGGATATAATAATTGCCGCTGTCATATTGTAGCGAGAAAAGAATATTTGCCGCCAAATGTTGAAGTGAGGGTATTGCCGCATGTCGCATTTGAGCGAGGTTATTCAATGCCGCTGATATGTCAAAGCGAGGGGGATTAGTGTCGCTGTCATGACAAGCGAGGTGCATTAAAATACACTGTTATAACAGACTAGGGATTGGTGATTGGTGAAAATGAAATTGTGATATGTCATGACATTTGTGGAACCATTATATAATCCATTGATTATACTCATGAGTTATGGTACAGGGACAACCAAAAGGGAGCGTTTAAAATGCATTGGAATACAGGAAGTGTTTTGTAATTAGTTTATGCATTTACGCCTTATAATCATATTATGTCGAATATGGATTATTATATGCTCATGATTTGGGGGTTGTCCTTGTAGGTACATTTTGGCATTAAGGAGCTAAGGACGGGATGATGCGGTGAGCTTGTAAGGAGCGCATTTGATATACAAGGACACGATTATTTTGTATAGTCTCTACTCTAGGAGTAGTGTAAAGCTATAGTGATTAACATTCATTTTGTTGAAGAAAGTAAATAATCCATTTTGGAAGTTTTTATTTTGGAATGTAATCCTTAATGCTCAAGGCCTCAACACGTACTTCTATACTCTGATTATACATCTTAGCTCTACTATGTCTTTAATCCGCACGTAAGTTATTAGGGTCCTTACATTAGTGGTATTAGAGCAGTGGTTAGAGAACCCGGGAATGAGTGAAGGGTAGCCTTAGCAACAAGTTGGCTAGGTGTTTGGTTATGAGCATGTTTGTGCATGTGGTGCATATTTGTGTATATATTTGTTATATTAACATGATTATTGTTGCTTATGTTATCTAACGGTGTAATACATGAATTGTTTTGGTATTGTTGATAACCCTTGTATTACAGCATGGTGGTAATAAATTTGGAGAACCTCAATGAGGAAGTAGGTGATATAGGGAGTGGGAATGCTAGCATTGCTCAGACTAATCCCCTATCGCCACCTGCTGTGGATGTGGAACCTATTGTACAGCCGTTATTGCTTGGTGAACTGAGTCTGACAAAGTTCTTGAACTTTCATCCGCCCCGTTTTGAGGGAACAATGACTGGGGAAGAAGCGGAGTAATGGTTAGAAAGGATAGAGCAGATCTTCGTGTCGGCACCTTGTGCCAAGACTGCTTGGTTAAAATTGGCAGAGTTTCAACTGGCCAAGAAGTCTTCAATGTGGTGGAAGACAATTGTGATGGAGCTGAGAGCTCAAGGGGTACTGATTGATTGGAGCTTGTTCAGAACCCGATCTCTGAACCGCTATTTCTCAGCTGCTGCCAGACAGATGAAAGAGGACGAGTTCACCAACTTGAAACAAGGAATCATGACTGTCTCGGACTATGCCATGCATTATTCATCGCTGTTGAGGTATGTCCCTCATATCGCTACTAATGGACATGCCAAGATGAGGCATTTCTTGAAGGGTTTGAGGCCAGAACTATTTGACCGGGTTATCTCCAATAACCCCAGCTCTTTTGATGATGCTCTTACTAGAGCAGAGCTGACAGAGATTGGAGTTGGTGCTTATGCTGATATTTTACCCCCACATGTGCCACCGCAGAGGCCAGTTACTAATAGCTTGAGGCCACGAGGAGAGTCATTTAAGCCTCGTGGAGCTTCTTCAATCTCTTGGTTTAGTGGGAAGAAGTCTTATAACCGAAACAGGAGAGTCGAAAGAGCAATGTATCGACCAATCGGGGACCAACACAAGTGAATAGAACGGGGGAAACGAGATGTGAAAATTTTGGAGGACCGCACTTATCAAGCAACTGCCCGGCTTGTTACAGTTTTGGCAAGATGGGCCATATTTCTCGGTATTGCCCCAACCGGGGAGGACAGTCAGATTTCAGGATGAATAGGCCGAGATTTGATGATAGGACAGTGCATTAGAGGCAGCAGATTATGCCTCGACCATCGGGAGGTCGAACATTGGGACCGCCCCAGGGGCAAGTTTATGCACTGACTAGGGAGCAGGCCGAGGCAGCCCCAGAGGATGTGATTGCTGGCACGTGTCATTTACTTATGTACCCTGCTTTTATTTTGATAGATACAGGTGCCTCCCACTCTTTTGTATCTGCTGATTTTGTGGAGAGACATCATATGTGCACGTCTCCGTTACCCATGCCTCTTATGGTCTCGACACCCACCGAAAAGAATGTTACTGCTGCTCGGTTTCTTGCTGACTGCTTCATTTATTTTGAGGAAAACGAATTGAAGGCGGATTTGATTGTTCTGGGGGAATCGACATACTGAACAGATATCAGGCAGTGGTAGATTGCCGGCAGAGGACGGTTCGGTTCCGATCTGATATGGTGATTCAGTGGACTTTCTATGGGAACTGTTCTTGTGCGAAGATTCCGTTGATATCGGCTGTCAAGATTCATGGTTATTGGAACGTGGACATACGGATTACCTCATTTACGCTATCGATATGGCGGAAAAGAATAAGGAATTAAGGATTGAGGAGATACCCGTGGTTGCAGAGTTTACGGACGTGTTTCCGGAGGAAATTATAGGATTCCTACCGACTAGAGAGGTCGAGTTTGGGATTGAGTTGTTTCGGGGACGTCCGCTATTTCTCGTGCCCCTTTTAGGATGGCACCGGCGGAGTTAAGGGAATTGAAGGAGCAGTTACAGGAACTCTTTGACAAGTGATATATACGCCCTAACGTATTGCCATGGGGCGCGCCAGTTCTATTTGTTAAGAAGAAAGATGGTTCGATGCGATTGTGCATCGATTACCGGCAACTGAATAAGGCAACAATAAAGAACAAGTATCCTCTCCCAAGGATTGACGACTTATTTGATCATTTGCACGGTACAAAGCTGTATAGCAAGATTGATTTAAGGTCAGGATACCATCAGATACGGGTCAGGGAGGAGTATATACAGAAGACAACATTCCGGACTCGATATGGACACTACGAGTTCTTGGTTATGCTGTTCGGTGAGACGAGCGCCCCGTCTGTCTTTATGAGTCTGATGAACAAGGTATTCCAACCATATCTTGACCAGTTCGTAAAGTGTTTATTGACGACATACTTATATACTCTCGGAGTGAGGAGGAGCACGTGAAACACTTGCGGGTAGTACTCCAGATCATCAGAGATAATCAGTTGTTTGCCAAGCTCAGCAAGTGCGAACTCTGGTTGAACAGTGTGGTGTTTTTGAGGCATGTCATCTCTAGCAGTGGGATATCAGTGGATCCCAGGAAAATAGAGGCAGTGATGGATTGGTCTGCACCTACTTCTGTGCCCGAGATACGAAGCTTCCTTGGTTTAGCAGGTTATTATTTTGTCGAAGGATTTTCTAAGATTGCTAAGCCATTGACTCAGTTGACTCAAAAGGGAGTACCATTCCATTGGTCTGAGGCGTGTGAGTAGAGCTTCCAAGAGTTGAAGCATCGGTTGACGACAGCACCTGTGTTAGTGATTCCCACGGAGAACAAGAGGTTTGTTCTATACACTGACGCATCACTACAGGGCTTGGGGTGTGTATTGATGCAAGATAAGCATGTGGTAGCTTATGCATCGAGGCAGTTGAAGCCGCATGAGACTAGATACCCAGTTCATGATTTGGAACTGGCGGCTATCATTTTTGCCTTGAAGATTTTGCGGCATTACTTGTATGGTACGTCGTTTACCATTTATACAGATCATAAGAGCCTGTAATTTCTATTCACTGAGGCGGAGCTGAATATGAGACAGAGGAGATGGATGGACTTACTCAAGGACTACGATTGTGAAATAGAATACCATCCTGGAAAGGCAAACTTGACAGCAGACGCCTTGAGTCGGAAGGTGAAGTGTACTTGCTGAGGACACCATGAATTTATCTGCTATGATGACTTCTTACTGCCATCTGGGCTATGATTTTGATGTGGTCTGATATCCCCGAAATAATTAATTGCAATTTGGGCATTAATTATGTTATGTGATTATTATGGTGATAATTAAATTATGTGTTGGAATTAATTGTCTTGGTGAAATGCTTAGTCACATGGTAGGCATGACTCGGTAGAGCATTTCAGGGTACATGTTATATATTTTGGGGAATTGGGTGTTATAATGATTTAAATGTGATGGTTGGTAATTATTTGGTGAAACATTGTAATTAATTGAGATTTTGGGTGCATTTTGGTAAAAATACTTTTAAAATATCATGTTGGGATATTTTATACACCATGGTAATTGTTGGAGTGCCATTTTAATTAAAACACATTTATTACCCCCAACCCCCACTATACCCATCACTTTACAGAAAACCCCCAAATCACTCTCTCAACCCTAACCCATTCACTATTTTCGAAATTGGCTTGAAAGTGGAAGAAGAATCTTTGCAAAAATCTTATTTGTGGGATTTGTTGTGAGATTTGGAGTCCCCAAGAGGTATGGATACCTTCTTGTTGTTTTTATAATGTTTGGTTTGGATTTGTAATAGTTTTGGTTGATTTGGAGATGGGTATGTTTTTGGTTAGTGTGGTTTTTGGTTGGATATTAGATTTTCGGTTGTTTAATGATGTTTGTTGAAGGTTTTTAGTGTTTTTATGTTTTGGGTTTGTTGGTGTAAGTGTAGTTGATGATGGGAAGAAATTTTGGGACAAAAATGGTGGAATCTCGATGTGCAGACAGCGGCGATCGATCGCACGCGGGCAGTAGGCGATTGCTGTCGCTGGCGATCGATCACCATGATGAGGCGATCGATTTGTGAGGCGAGCGATCGATCGCCTCAAAAATGGCGATCGATCGCCTAACGCCAGATTTTGGCATCCAAGGCTGCTGGACCTCGCGATCGATTGGGACTCCACAGCGATCGATCGCGAGATGCCAGAATGATGTATTTTGATTATTTTGTGGGATTTTTGGTATTGGTTCATAACTTGGCTTCTAATATTGGTTTGTATGATTGTGTAGAACCATCCCAGGTAGCCACACAACAAAGGAGATAAAGTCCCACGACATCTCCACTTTTGGAACTAAGGTACGTAGTGAGACGTACGGGCATCGGACGGTAAAACGTACTATTACGTATTAAATTTGTTATGCAATATGGTTGCACACTTGTAATTTATTATGCATTTTGGTTGCATATGTGGTCTTGTTTATGCATCATGGATTGCATACATGGTTTGGTCATGCATTTTGGTTGCATGTGTATATGGGATGCATTTGTGCATGTGATTGTGAGTCGGGATTATATTCCAGTGATGTAGAATACTTGCCGCCAGTGGCGTAGCGATGTGAATACTTGCCGCTGTCATACCGTAGCGATGAGAGAATATTTGCCGCTAATAGCGAAGAACACAACCGCTGTCATATTTATAGCGAGGGATATTAGTGCCGCTGGTATTGTCTAAGCGAGGGGTATTTCCGCTGTCATGTTAACGCGATGGGTATTATTCCACTGATATAATAAGACTCGGGAATTGAACATGGTATACATGGAAATCGGTACATGTCATGACATACATTATTGGCATTATAATCTACTGATTATGATTGTGATACAGGGACAACCAATGGAGCTTTTAAATGTATTAAATACAGGGAGTGAATCGTATTTACGGTCTATGCATTTAAATTACAATCATATTTTTGTGAATATGATTTATATACATGCTCATGGTTTTGGGGTTGTTCCTGTAGGTACTTTTGGGCGGACGGGCTAAGACGGGTTGATGCGGTGAGCCAGTGAGGAGTGCTTTTGGCATAACAGGCTCAATTCTTTTGTATAGTCTCTACTCTAGGAGTAGTGTAAAACTATAGGAGTAACATTCAATTGGTTGGGAATGTAATTAATCCCTTTTGGAAAATTTTTTTTTGGCATGTAATCCTATTAGCTCAAGACATCAACACGAACTTTATATCATTAGATGCATGTTTAGCTCTATTACGCCTTTAATTCGCACTTAAGGAACTAGGGTCCTTACATTAGTTGTATCAGAGCAGTGATTAGAGAACCCGGGAACTAGTGAAGGGTAGCCTTAGCATGGTTGGCTAGGTGTTTACATTTGGGCATGTTTATGCATGTGGTGCATATTGGTGTATAAATTGTTATACTAACATGCTTATTATCGTTCATGTTATCTAACGGCATAACATATATATTGTTTGGAATTGTTGTTAACCTTTGTATTACAGCATGGCGGCTATGAATGTGGAGAACCTCAATGAAGAGGTGGGTGATGTTGGAAGCGTGAACGCTAGCATTGGTCAGACAAATCCTTTACCTCCACCTGCTGTGGGCGTGGAGCCGGTAGCTCAGATGTTATTACTAGGGGAGCTTAGTCTGAGTCAATTTCTGACTTTCCACCCGCCCATGTTTGAGGGGACAGAGACCGGGGAAGAAGCTGAGGAGTGGCTTGAGAGACTATAGCAGATATTTGTGTCCGCTCCTTGTGCTAGGACAACATGGCTGAGGTTGGTGGAGTTCCAACTGGCGAAGAAGTCTTCTATGTGGTGGAAGACGACGGTGATGGAGTTGAGAGATCAGGGTATGGTGATTGACTGGACTTTATTCAGAACCCGATTTCTAAACTGGTACTTCTCTGCTGCGGCTAGGCAAACAAAGGAGGATGAATTCACAAGCTTGAAGCAAGGGAGCATGACAGTCTCGGACTATGCCATGCATTACTCATCCTTGTTGAGGTATGTTCCCCACATCGCAACAAACGGGCATGCCAAGATGAGGCACTTCTAAAGGGGATGATGCTCTCACTAGAGCGGAACTAGCGGAGATCGGAGTCAGTGCTTACCCGGACGTTGCACCCCCACAAGTCCCACCGCCGAGGTCAATGTCTAATAATCTGAGGCCACGAGGAGAATCATTTAAACCTCGTGGGGCTTTTTCCTCATCTTCTCGGTTTGGTGGGAGGCGAATGGATAAACGGAGGGGTAGTGCGCCTAGCAACAGAGGGCAGACTCAAGTGAGTAGGAGTGGAGTGGTGAAGTGTCACTTTTGTGGAGGACCACATCACATGCGATACTGTACGGCTTGTTATAAATGTGGCAAGATGGGCCACATATCTGTCAGAATGGTGATGGTCAGGTGGATCTCAGAGGAGGTAGAGGGAGGTTTTCTACCGGGACAGTACAGCAGAGGCCACCGATGGTGCCTCGACATATGGGAGGACAGGCGATGGGGCCACCTCAGGGACAGGTCTATGCACTGACCAGGGAGCAGGCCGATGCAGCTCCATAGGAGGTGATAGCTGGTACGTGCCTTCTATTTACATATTCCGCCTTTATTTTGATAGACACAGGTGCTTCGCACTCCTTTGTGTCCGCGGAATTTGTGGCGAGACATCATATGTGCACGTCTCCGTTACCCACGTCTCTATTGGTCTCGACACCCACCGGAAAGAAAGTTATTGCCGATCAGTTTCTGATGGACTGCCTCATTTATTTTGAGGGCAATGAGATAAAGGCAGATTTGATTGTATTGGGCATGTCAGACTTTGACTATTGTGGGCATCGACATTCTGAACAGATATCAGGCAGTGGTAGATTGTCGGCAGAGGACAGTTTGATTTAGATCTCATTTGGGAGTTCAGTGGATTTTCTATGGCAACGGTTCACGTGCGAAGATTCCGTTGATTTCGGCGATCAAAATGTCCCAATTGTTGGAGCGGGCTACCTCATCTATGCCGTGGACACGTCGGGAAAGGGTAAAGAGTTGAGGGTTGAGGATGTACCAGTGGTAGCGGAGTTTGCTGATGTGTTCCCGGAGGAGATTCCAGGATTTCCACCAGCAAGGGAAGTCGAGTTTAGGATTGAGTTGTTACCGGGGACATCCGCTATTTCTCGTGCCCCTTACCGGATGGCACCGGCAGAGTTGAGAGAACTGAAGGAGCAGTTGCTGGAGCTCCTTGATAAAGGATATATACGCCCTAGCGTATCGCCTTGGGGCGCACCGGTTCTTTTTGTGAAAAAGAAGGATGGTTCGATGCGTTTGTGCATCGACTACCGGCAACTGAATAAGGCCACGGTAAAGAACAAGTATCTTCTCCCAAGGATTGATGATTTATTTGATCAGTTGCAAGGCACGAAGCTGTATGTATAGCAAGATTGATTTGAGATCTGGGTACCACCACATACGGGTCAGGGAGGAGGATGTACAGAAGACAGCATTTCGGACTCGGTATGGGCACTACGAGTTCTTAGTAATACCGTTCGTTGTGACGAACGCCCCAGCTGTCTTTATGAGCTTGATGAACCAGGTGTTCCAACCCTACCTGGATAAGTTCGTCATTGTGTTTATTGACGACATACTCATCTACTCCCAGAGCGAGGAAGAGCACGTGAGACACTTGAGGACAGTGCTCCAGATCCTCAGAGATCACCAGTTATATGCCAAGCTCAGCAAGTGTGAGTTTTGGTTGAGCAGTGTAGTATTTCTGGGGCATGTCATATCTAGCAGTGGGATATCAGTGGACCCCAGGAAGATTGAGGCTGTGATGGAGTGTGGCTGCACCCACTTCTGTGTCCGAGATACGGAGTTTTCTTGGTTTGGCTGGTTATTACCGACGCTTCGTCGAGGGATTTTCTAACATTGCTAAGCCACTGACGCAGTTGACCCAAAAGGGAGTACCCTTCTTTTGGTCAGAGGCTTGCGAGGAGAGCTTCCAAGAGTTGAAGCACCGATTGACGACGGCACCGGTATTGGTGATTCCCTCAGAGAACAAGAGGTTTGTCCTTTATAGTGACGCATCGCTACAGGGCTTGGGGTGTGTATTGATGCAAGATAAGCATGTGGTAGCTTATGCATCGAGGCAGTTGAAGCCGCATGAGACTAGGTACCCAGTCCATGATTTGGAATTGGCGGCTATTATCTTTGCCCTGAAGATTTGGAGGCATTATCTGTATGGTACATCTTTTACTATATATACGGATCATAAAAGCCTAAAATTCTTATTCACTCAGGCGGAGTTAAATATGCGTCAGAGGAGATGGATGGATTTGCCCAAAGACTATGACTGTGAGATAGAGTACCATCCGGGAAAAGCAAACTTGACAGCAGACGCCTTGAGTCGGAAGGTGAAGAGTACTACTGAGGATGTCATGCATTTGTCTGTATAAGGACTTATGTGATCAGTTCTGGTGGAAGCGGATGAAGCGTGATGTAATCGCTTTTGTCAAGAGGTGTTTGATCTGTCAGCAGGTTAAGGCAGAGAGGCAGATACCCGATGGTGAACTAAGGAGTTTAGAGATACCGGAGTGGAAGTGGGAACACATATCTATGGACTTTGTGTCCCACTTGCCGAGGACTACTTCGGGTTGTGATGCCATTTGGGTGATCATTGACAGACTGACGAAGGTAGCTCACTTCATTCCCTACAGTATGACGCACACATACTTGAGGATGGCTCAGCTGTATGTTCTGGACGTAGTGAGACTACATGGGATTCCAGTGTCCATTGTATCTAATAGAGATCCGCGGTTCACATCTCATTTCTGGGGAGGTCTTAGTCAGCATTGGGTGCTGAGGTGAGATTGAGTACGGCATATCATCCCCAGACGGACGGTCAGACTGAGCGTACTAAACAGACGCTCGAGGACATGCTACGAGCTTGTGTGTTGGAGTTTGATGCCTCATGGCAAGATTCTTTGGCCTTGGTAGAGTTCTCATACAACAACAGCTATCAGGCGAGTATTCAGATGGCACCGTTTGAGGCTTTGTATGGTAAGCGTTGTAGGTCGCCATTATACTGGGATGACTTGACCAGTAAAGCAGTGGGAGGACCCGAACTGATTTGGGAGATGGAGGATAAGGTAAAGGTTATCCGTCAGAAAATGAAGGCAGCCCAGGACAGGCAGGCAGCCTAAGCGAATAAACGGCGGAGACCGTTGGAGTTTCAGTTGGGAGACAGAGTCTTTTTTAAGATCTCACCTTTCAGGGGTGTGGTTCGGTTTGGTATGCGTGGTAAATTGTCTCCGAGGTATGTGGGACCGTATGAGATTTTACAGCGCATCGGTACATTGGCTTACCGTTTGGCACTGCCACCGTCGTTGTCTGGTATTCACGACGTGTTTCATGTATCTATGCTGCGAAAATATGAGCCAGATCCGTTGCATGTATTACAGCCTTCTGAGGTTCAGTTGGGTTCTGATGTATCCTATGAGGAACGGCCAGTCAGGATTCTAGATAGGGCTGATCGCAGACTTCGGAACAAAGTGATACCGATGGTCAAGGTTCAGTGGGATCGCAGGGGTGTCGAGGAGGCCACGTGGGAGACGGAGCGGCATATGATGCAGCACTACCCGGAGCTATTTTCTGGTATGTGATTTATGTTTGGTTTCGATTTGGGTAAGTGCATGCGGTTTCGAGGTCGAAATCTTATAAGTATGGGAGTATTGTGATATCCCTGAAATAATTAATTGCAATTTGGGCATTAATTATGTTATGTGATTATTATGGTGATAATTAAATTATGTGTTGGAATTAATTGTCTTGGAGAAATGCTTATCCACATGGTAGGCGTGACCCGGTAGAGCATTTCAGGGTACATGTTATATATTTTGGGGAATTGGGTGTTATAATGATTTAAATGTGATGGTTGGTAATTATTTGGTGAAACATTGTAATTAATTGAGATTTTGGGTGCATTTTGGTAAAAATGCTTTTAAAATATCATGTTGGGATATTTTATACATATGGTAATTGTTGGAGTGCCATTTTAATTAAAACACATTTATTACCCCCAACCCCCACTATACCCATCACTTTACCAAAAACCCCCAAATCACTCTCTCAACCCTAACCCATTCCCTATTTTCGAAATTGGCTTGAAAGTGGAAGAAGAATCTTTGTAACTAAGGTACGTAGTGAGACGTACGGGCATCGGACGGTAAAACGTACTATTACGTATTAAATTTGTTATGCAATATGGTTGCACACATGGAATTTATTATGCATTTTGGTTGCATATGTGGTCTTGTTTATGCATCATGGATTGCATACATGGTTTGGTCATGCATTTTGGTTGAATGTGTATATGGGATGCATTTGTGCATGTGATTGTGAGTCGGGATTATATTCCAGTGATGTAGAATACTTGCCGCCAGTGGCGTAGCGATGTGAATACTTGCCGCTGTCATACCGTAGCAATGAGAGAATATTTGCCGCTAATAGCGAAGAACACGACCGCTGTCATATTTATAGCGAGGGATATTAGTGCCGCTGGTATTGTCTAAGCGAGGGGTATTTCCGCTGTCATGTTAACGCGAGGGGTATTATTCCACTGATATAATAAGACTCGGGAATTGAACATGGTATACATGGAAATCGGTACATATCATGACATACATTATTGGCATTATAATCTACTGATTATGATTGTGATACAGGGACAACCAATGGAGCTTTTAAATGTATTAAATACAGGGAGTGAATCGTATTTACGGTCTATGCATTTAAATTACAATCATATTTTTGTGAATATGATTTATATACATGCTCATGGTTTTGGGGTTGTTCATGTAGGTACTTTTGGGCGGACGGGCTAAGACGGGTTGATGCGGTGAGCCAGTTAGGAGTGCTTTTGGCATAACAGGCTCAATTCTTTTGTATAGTCTCTACTCTAGGAGTAGTGTAAAATTATAGGATTAACATTCAATTGGTTGGGAATGTAATTAATCCCTTTTGGAAATTTTATTTTGGCCTGTAATCCTATTAGCTCAAGACATCAACAAGAACTTTATATCATTAGATGCATGTTTAGCTCTATTACGCCTTTAATTCGCACTTAAGAAACTAGAGTCCTTACATGTGGATACATCACCGGTATATGTATCAACTCTATTGGCAGAGCCAGACATTTATGAGATATCCGGAGGGCTCAGAAGGCAGATGATGAGGCTCAGAGGTGGTTATCATTGGTACTTCTTGGACAGCTGATCGCTTATTTTTTAAACAGAAATTTCTCAATGTAGCGATTCTACCGCAAGTGCACGGTGTCAAGTTTTAGTATAGTGTTATATAAGAAAGGATGTCAAACCCACATGGACTAACGTATAAGTACCAAATAAAATTAGTTAAATTATATTTAGCCTACGAAAAAGATGATTAATTAACGAATTAAACTAAAGAATTAAAAACTCAAAACTAACACAATTCCTTTGAAGATGCGAAGGAATTCCGTTCGAGAAATCTATCAACATGTTCGTTCAAATGTGCATCGTCAATGATTTGTTTGTTAAAAATAATTCCTTATCAATCAATTCTTAAGGTGACGGGTTTCCGAATATAATCAATACACTCTCTCGAGCTGTATTGAAACTAGCAATAAATTGACACAAGTAACTCTCGTTCACTTAAACCAATTTAAAACCGAATAAATCTCTATGAAAACCGTTGATCTTTAAATCTTTCAATGTAAAGTGACCACGTATGTGATTTAATCTCTCGATCTAAATCTTAAACATACAACATGAATTATTTGAGCGTATTACAATTTTATCTCTCGATCTCAATTGTAATTCACAAGTTCAATCAAAGATAGCTAAGCTTTGATAGCATGAAGCATATAATTCATGAACAAAATATATTGATTCACTCAAACACAACCAAATCAAAGATTCAAACAAAAAATTACTTAAAATTGATAGAATAAACCAGATTAAATTCAAATCAAATTCAAATAGATGTTTAATCGTCTCTCAACCTCAAAAACATCAACTAAATATGAAAATCAAATTAATCTAGAGTTTAGAAATACGATAAACGTAGGAGCGACTCCGTGCGTTGAACGATCGTTCTTCTCTCGCTTCCTTCCTTGCACTTCAAAGGATTCTTCAACCTTCTTTTGTTCCGGGAGGATGAAAGGAGGCTAAGAATGTTTAGGTCTGATTATTCTTCAGAATAGGGATTCAATTTTCGTGCCTCTTTTCCTTATTTATAGAGGAGGGGAGATATGGAATTGTTTCCAAAATATCAGACCAAATCAAGAGTTTTATTTTCAGAAAATTCTCCGTCTCGATCGATCGGTCCTTACGTCTCGATCGATCGAGCGCCTTCAGCGTCCGAGTCTTAACTTCTCTGCCACTCTCGATCGATCGAGATGAATCTTCCGATTGATATTGTTGAATATTACGCGTTTTTATGCTATGATATGTATATGTTTTCGTGTTGATTCTTGGATTATTTTACGGTTTATGGTATATATTTCTCTATTTCAGGAATCAATGTTGAAATGTAGGGAAATGTGAAGAAATCAAGCTAAAATGATGAAAGAATGAATAAAGTTGAAGAAAAGAGGAAAAACCAGAATCCAAGACACATGTTGCTCATTTCTCCTCAAATTACTATATGTTCGAGCCATGTTTTGGGATGTGGTCCATATAGAAGTTGTAGAACTTTCTCTTATCTTCACGTGGACAACTGATTCATCAAATTTGGAGTTCATATGAGAACGTTACGGCCAAAATACGAAACTCGCCAGAAGCTGAAAAAGGTAAAGAAAACTTTCTGGTCTTGCCGATCGATCGAGAAAGGCTGTAAACGCCACGAAATTCTTACTGTGAAGCTCGATCGATCGGCCCTTCTGTCCCGATCGATCGGCGGAAGGAATTTTCAGAAAAATAACTTCCTTATAGAGTTTGTGTCCAACAAGGAAGTCCTTGTTTCCCTTCCCCTATATATTATACACAAAAATTACAACCCAAATGAGATTTTGAACCCTAGGAATAGCCTCCACACCTCCATACTCCATATCACCTTCCTCCATCTTCACCTATTCATCCTAGGAATTGAAAAAACCCAACAAGGCGATTAAAGAAACGATCGAGAAGGAAGCAAGAGAAGGAGCAAGGATCTACGAACGAAGTCGACATCGGGAGTTTATTCTTGTCTTTTAATATTTGTTTTGATTTGTTTTGATTTACTATGTTGAACTAATTTATTTATCGAGGCTAGGCGAATCCTTTGTTATGAACCTTCGATTTGATGATTTAATGATTGAATTCTTATAGTTCTTTGCGTATGTTTTATGTTCTTCAAGCTTTTAGAGGATTGATCACCTTTGAATGATGTTAGTATCGTAATTGAGATCGAGAGATGATTTTATGATACTGAATTAATAACTCATACCATGGATTTCAGACCGAGATCGAGAGATGACGTCAAATACATGCGTGATAGCCATAGATATCTATAATTGAAAGCTAGGAGTTTTCATGGATCTTATGCAATATTGAATTGTTAAATAAGTGAACGATAGTTACTTACTGCAATTCGGTGTTAGGTTTAATATAGCCCGAGAGAGTGTATTAGATAAATTGGGAGAACTCGTCACCTTAGAAATATTTGAATATTCAATCGAGAATTGTAGGGAATTGCATTGGTGAGCCAAAGTCTCGATAATCTTCTCTAGTTGATTTTTCTCGTTTACTTTTATTGACTTGGTTGGATTAGTAGTTTATATTAATTAATTAGTTGTTAATTATAAATTAATTATCGTAGGTTAAATATAGTTAAAAGACATCTTATTTGGTACTTGATTGTTAGTCCCTGTGGGTTCGACAATCCGTATCTTCCTATCTATACTAAAACTTGACACCGTGCACTTGCGGTCTAAAATCGCTACACTGAGAAATTTTCTGTTTAAAAAATAAGCGGTCAAGTTTTTGGCGCCGTTGCCGTGGACTAATCTGTATAATATCATACGAGATTAGTTAATTGTAATTTAGCCAATTTGTATTATTTCGTTTTTGTTTTTCTTTTTCGTTTTCGTTAGTTGATTTTTGTTATTGATTTTTTGTATTTTTGTTGTTGTCTCCTTTTGTCTGATCCAGTACATGAACCATTTCTCTAGTGCATGCTCAGAAGAGAGGAGCCCATTCTCGAGCCATTTGATCCTGAAATAGAGAGGACCCTACTTAGAAGACTACGAGAAGCTCGAACAATGGCCGACAATAATGATGCACAGAACCCGAGATTGATGATGGACTTTGCACAGCCAGTGTTTCATGGATCGTTATCCAGTATTACTAGGCTGACAATCCAGGCAATAATTTCGAGATCAAGCCTGCTATTATCCAAATGATACAGCACTCTGTAATGTTTGGGGGAGCTGCCACGGATGATCCAAACACTCACATCTCCAACTTCTTGGAGATCTGTGACACGTTTAAACATAATGGCGTCTCCGACGACGCCATCAGGTTAAGGCTCTTCCCTTTTTCATTGAGAGACAAAGCTAAATCCTGGTTGAATTCATTACCTGCAGGATCGATTACAACATGGGAAGGGATGACAAAAGCTTTCTTATCGAAGTACTTTCCTCCCTCCAAGACGGCAAAGATGCGGAATGATATAACTATGTTCGAGCAATTTGATCCCGAGAGTTTATACGAAGCGTGGGATCGTTTCAAAGATTTATTGAGGAGATGCCCACATCACGGTCTACCCATCTGGCTGCAGGTACAGACTTTTTACAATGGTTTGTTTTCTGCTAACCAATCTATGATAGATGCAGCATCTGGGGGATCGATCATGCGGAAGACACCGGAAGAAGCGTATGACTTATTGGAGGAAATGGCGTCCAATAGCTATCAGTGGCAATCAGAAAGGAACACGCCACAGAAACCAATGGGAGTCCATCAAGTGGATGAGATTACTGCTATTTCGGCTCAGTTGGAAGCTATGAACCGGAAGATAGATAGCATGGGTGCAGCAGCGATGCAAGCTCAAACTATCTTCTGTGATTTATGTGGAGGCGGTCATCCGAGCATTGAGTGCCAAGCAGGTAACCAATTTAACCAATCTACTGAAGCTGTGAATTTCGTAGGGAACAGGCAGCAGAACAATCCATATTCGAACTCATACAACCCGGGGTGGAGGAACCACCCAAATCTGAGGTGGTCAAACCAAGAGAATGTGTTGAATCCACAACCACAGTCGGGGTTCACACAAAAACCGAGTATGGAGGAGTTGATGGCAAAACTGATTTCGTCAACTGAGGTGAGGATGCAGAATCAGGATGCATCGATTAAGAACCTGGAAGTGCAGATAGGGCAGCTGGCCACGTTGATTTCTGGAAGGACGCAATGTACACTCCCGAGTGATTCTGTGAAGAATCCAAAGGAGCAATCAAGTTAACAGACGAGGAGGTGACAGTCCAGCTTGGGACTATAAATCAAGAACTCTTTCTTATTCCCTTTGTTTCTTTTTCTTTTTCTTTAGTTTAGTTTAATTGATTTTGTTAGTTTGTTTCTTTTGTTTTTAGCATGAATCCGTGTGTGCTGTGCCGTCACTACCCAGTTCCCCCTCCGGAGCATGATGAGGACGACGATCAGTGACGATCGTCGTCATGGTATGTGTTTTGCCTTTACGCTTATTTCTCTTGTACATTGAGGGCAATGCACATATTAAGTTTGGGGGGGTTTTGTTTATATTTGTTTATATTTGTAGTTTTTGCATTTCTGCTTCTTGTCTTGTTCTTTTCTTGCATGACTGCACTTTTATGAGACTAAATCATCCTTGAGCACTATCAACAAATTTTTTTTTTAGAAAATGAGTCAATACTTGAGAAATGATGAGTTGGATTTGCAACGGTAATACATGATGAAATTTATCCCCATCTAGATAGGAGTCATGAAAATTTTTAACTTGTTTGTATATATCCTTTGTTGAGCTTATGTCAAAATTGAGGAATAGTTTGAGCACGTTTTGAGTCATGATTGAGTGAAGTATATATTGAATAAAGTGAACACTTGTGTTAACTATGATTAGTCTTGAGCATCTTAGAAAAACTACAATTTATTTGAAAGTACTTTGAGGCGAAATTTTATAATTAGGAACTTGACTTGGAGATGATTTAGCCAATCTTTGGACCGTTTGTGCCTTTCAAGCTTACCATGTTTACATCATTCCTTAGTGTCCCCTCTTGAGCCTTATTGAAAAAGAATGGTATATGCATTGCATATAATTAGACCCCCATTCGACATCTTTGGCTAACTCATTATACATACCTTGGATTGAGCCTAAATGAAGAATTTTATCCGTCCCTAAGGGAGTGTAATGAATCTCATTCATTGCACTGAATTGTTATATGTAGATGAGTTCATTGTGAAAAAAAACAAAATGAATAAAAGAATGAGCAATAAGAAAAGATGTAGAGAAAAGCCTTGAAAAAAAATGAAAACATTCAATTAAGACCCAAAGTGGCCAAGGCTAGAAAAAGTTGAAGAGAAGCTCAATATTGTGTGAACAAGTTTGAACTGATTCTTTTATACTCCCTTCTTTGCATTCATCCTACCTTTTCTTTGGAGCCGACACCAAAAGGCCTAACGCTATAAGCTTTTAAAGACCTTCTGATCCAAGTCTAGGGAATAATTACATTAGTGGAGAAGTGCTGGATAGTAGATTTGTAGAGTATTTTAAAGTAATCTTGACTTTGAGTTTTTATGGCACAGTTTGATCTTAAAAGATATGTATATAACTCATGTTTGACAATAGCACACACGCACGTTCCGATGTTGCGATGTAATGTTTAGCTTAGGAGAAAACGCTTCCTGTTGAACTTTGAATGACTCTTATTGACGTGTAAGTAGGATTGCTTAGCTTTTACGTTGAGTTGCAAAGATGATTCATTCAAAGTATTAAGTTCGACTCTACTATTTGAGCTTATTGCTTGCTCGAGGACGATCAAGTCCATGTTTGGGGGAGTATAAGTTTGTGATTTTTTATGCTTTTTGGTATTTATTTACTTGTTTCAGGAAAATAGGTTGGAAATGGAAGAAATGAGCTAAAATGAAGAAAACGGGTGAAATCGAGGCGAAAAAGAGAAATAATGAAGATTTCAGATTTTCAAGGCGCCGATCGATCGAGATTTATTTCTCGATCGATCGATCCGGGCAGAGAGTTCAGCAGCAAATTTATCGAAGTGTCGATCGATCGGAACAAAATCTCGATCGATCGATCGAGGCAGAAAGTTTTAAAGGCTGAAGTGAACAGTGCACCGATCAATCGAAAAATCTTTTCGATCGATACGCGATTTTCTGCTAATCTTATTTTCCAAATTTAACTTGATTCTCGGTGGTTTAAAGAAGGGATCCTTTCCTTATCATAAAATATCATATCAGAGAGGGAATAGAGCCGATTTTTATCACCCTACAACCCTAGTAGCCGCCGAAGACAAGAAGAATCCGGGGAAAAGCCATTTTCCTCCGTTCTTCGTAAGCCTAGCTAACTTTGATTGAATTTTGTGAGTTATAACCGAGATCGAGAGATAACGTTATAATACGCTACAGTAATTCATGATGTATGTTTAAGATTGAGATCGAGAGATAAAATCACATACGTGAGCACTTTGAATCGAGAGATTTAGAGTAACGAGGTTTTGAAGATTTATGCAATATCGGATTAGTAAATAAGTGAACGAGAGTTACTTGTTCTAATTTGATATTAGTTTCTTTACAGCTCGAGAGAGTGTATTGAATAATAACGAAAACCTTTCACCTTAAGAATCAATTGTTTGGGTAATTGCCTATTCAAACGAATCATTGAAGATAACATAGTTGAACAAAGATCTAGATAAATTACTCGAGCGAACTTCCTTTACATATCCGGAAGCCATTTATTTTCTATTTTTGTTCTTTAGTTCTAAGTTTACATTAGTTAATCTCCCCTCTTTAATCGTAGGCTAAATATAATTTTTCTAGTTTTATTTGGTACTTATACGTTAGTCCCTGTGGATTCGACAACCCTTACTGTGATGTCCCCGAAATGATTAATTGCAATTAAGGCATTAATTATGTTTATATGATTAATTATGTGGATAATTGATTTACGTGTTGAAATTAATTATCACGATGAAATGCATAGTCACATGATAGGCATGACCCAGGGGTTACGTTTCAAGGTGCATGTTATGCATGATAGAAAATGGGGTGTTAACATGATTTAATTGTGTTGATTGTTAATTATGAGGAAAGTATGGATTTAATGAAGTTGGTTGCATTTTTGTAAAATGCTTTTAAAATACCATGTTGGGGTATTTTATACATCATGTTAATTTTTGGGTACAATGTAATTAACCCATATACCCCACTATACCCTCTTTCCCCTCACTTTCCCCTTTTCACTCTTAAATCCCCAAAATCACTTCCCAACCCAAAACCCTTCCCATTTTCGAAAATCTTCAAAGGAGGAAGAGGGAAGCTCCACAAAACCTTTGTTTTTGAGATCTTTGTTAAGATTTGGAGTCTTCAAGAGGTATGGAACCCTCCCTAAAGTTTTTATGATGTTTGGTTTTGAAATGGGTTGGCTTTTTGTGTTTTATGTGGGTTTGTTCGGGTATATGTTATATATGTTTGGGGAATGATTTTTGAAGTGTTTTATATGAGTTTTTGTGAGTTATGATGATGTTGGTGTTGTAGGAAAGTTTGGGTTAGTAAGGATTGAAGTGGAGCTTGTAAAATGCTCAAAAATGGCGATTTTTCGTGGTTCAGGACTCGGCGATCGATCGCCCATTCTTGGCGATCGATCGCGAGCCACCAGTGCGCGCCAGTAGCATTTGGCGATCGATCGCCACCTTTGGGCGATCGATCGGCGAGCTGGCGATCGATCGCGCCAAAAGTGGCGATCGATCGCCGAAGACTCAAAATTTCAACAACGGGCAGTGTGATCTCGCGATCGATCGGGACAACCCAGCGATCGATCGCGAGACACATAATTATGGGTTTTTGATGTTTTTGTGGGATTTTTGGATATTGGACTATATTTAGCTTCTAATATCGATTTGTATGGTTATGTAGAACCATCCCAGGTACCCACAACTTCAAAGAGATAAAGTTCTCCAATCTCTCCACTTTTGGGAATTAAGGTACGTAAGAAACGTACGGGCATCGGACGGTAAACCATACTCCTACACTATGATAATGCTATAATTGCATAAGTATTTACGATGTTTATGATGATGTTTATAAGATGATGATGTTATATGATGATGATGTTTATAAGATGATGATGTTATAAGATGATGATGTTTATATGATGATGTCTATGATGAATAAAGACGACAAGATGTTTACGATGATGTTATGATAAATGAAGATGATTTCTATGATGAATAAAGATGACAAGATGTTTACGATGATGTTATGATAAGTAAGTTATGATGATGATGTTTATGATGAGTAAAAAGAATACGATGTCTATGAGGACGATTATGATAAGTAATGATGATGTTAATATGATGTTTATAGAATGATACGATATTTATGATATGGTAAGATGTCATACGATAGGGTAAGATGCCCACATGGTAAGATGCCATGCGATGTTTATGATATGGTAAGATGCCATACGAAAGGGTAAGATGCCCACATGGTAAGATGCCATGCAATGTTTATGATATGGGATGTCATACGAAAGGGTAAGATGCCCACATGGTAAGATGCCATGCGATGTTTATGATATGGTAAGATGCCATACGATAGGATAAGATGCCCACATGGTAAGATGCCATGCGATGTTTATGATATGGTAAGATGCCATACGATAGGGTAAGATGCCCATATGCATGAATATGAATCAGGGTCAACAAAAAGAAGTTAACGAATAACCAGCAAGTTTACTTAACTAAGATTTCGTACATTTACTGTTATATTTTGTTATGATGTTATAAGATGATGATGCTTATATGATGATGATGTTTATAAGATGATGATGTTATATGATGATGATGTTTATAAGATGATGATGTTATAAGATGATGATGTTATAAGATGATGATGTTTACAAGATGATGATGTGTATAAGATGCTATGATGTTTATGATGAATATTAAACCATGTTACTAGAAATGGTAGAATGTTCGGTGGTTGTTATGGGCAAGCGAGGAAGGTACTTGCTGCTAGCATAACTAGCGAGGAGATACATCCGCTATCAAGGCGTAGCGAGGGGTATCACAATTCCGCTTTATGTCGAGCAAGGGGACCAATTGTGCTGCTGCCATAATAGAACCAGGACAGTCCCATTTCTAATTAACATTGTTGATTATGAGCATATATGTGAAGTATGATTTTAATCATTTATGTCAAGAACTAATGATTATATGCATGACTATGAAACAGGGACAACCAAAGAGGGTTAATGCGATTAACCAGGAAGTATACGTTACCAATTACTTTCATGCATTTATTTTTATGCCATTACCCTATGATGTTAAGTGATGATGTACATGCTCATGATGGGTTGTTCCTTTAGGTACACTTTTGGACCGAAGGGCTAAGGGTCGGGTTGAGGCAGTGAGCTAAAAGGAGCATGAAAGAAGATAGGATATAGGACTTTTGAATAGTCTCTACTCTAGGAGTAGTATAATTCTATCGCTTTAACATTCATCATTGAGAATGTAATTAGTTAAGTTTTGAAATTTCATTTTTTGGCCTGTAATCTTATTAGCTCAAAGCTACAACCGGGACCCCAAGACGTTATTAATGCATGTTTAGTCCATTATATGTGTTTAAGATGATGTTAAGGTAGGAAGACCCTACATTAGTGGTATCAGAGTAGTGGTTAGATAACCCGGGAATGAGTGAAGGGTAGCCTTAGCAATAAGTTGGCTAGATGCTTACTTTTAAACATGTTTTGTGCATATGTTGCATATGAAGTTTATGATGTTATACTAACATGTTTTGTTTCTCTAACGATGTATTATATGAACTGCTTTTGGGTATTGTTGTTAACCCTTGTGTTACAGCATGGCAGCAAATATCGACAAGTTTTGTGGAAAGGCACCACATATGCACTTCTCCGTCGCCGCCCGAGGCGATGTCCGAGGCGATCTTGAAGTGATTCAATCCTTATGTGTAGCAACGGCTAGTAGATGCTTTGGGGGCCTTCTACACAATAAATATGGATGTTTGGGCTCAATTTGAAGACAAGTAACAAGATTATAAACTAAAAGAAAGTGTTGTTCAATCAAAATCATTCTAGCATTGCAAACTTCATACATTTGTGTTGTATTGGAGTTTGTAATTTATTACTTGTGTGAGAGCTTTTGATTCTTCGTGTTGTTACACCGTGAAGGTGTTATTTGATTTATTGTAAGGTCCTCCAACACAGACGCAAGTTGGAAATTGTATAAGACATCAACAAGTGAAGTTGGTGCAAGGTTGTGGCTCTTCTTGGAGCCCTTAAGGCCAAGAAGACTCCTGAAGAGTGTGTGTGACTCGGGAAGAGTTTGTGTGTGGCTCTCATTGGAGCCCTTAAGGCCAAGAAGACTCGTGAAGAGTGTGTTACTCGGGAAGAATGTGTTGTGGCTAACTTGGAGCGCTTAAGGCCAATATCAAAGTTGTTCTAGTGGAACCTCGGTTGGACGTTTTCTAGCCGGGAAGAGGAGATGTAGGCGATTCATCGCCGAACTTCTATAACAAATATTTGTGTCGTTTATCGCTTTATTTACTTTACGCATTTATTTATTTCTTCATATTGTTTATTTGTCGATTGACATCAAGTCTTCCGCAGCGCAAACTCGAGTATTAGCAAATTCATTTTAAAACGTTAAAGTAGCATATGAACCTCATTCACCCCACTCTTCGGTTCCAACAGTTTGTCATTTAATTTCATTTATTTGATAATTACTACTATAAATTGGAAAAAGATAATAATATTTTAACTACCTGATCTAATTCAAGAATCGCATGAAAATTTATTTTATAATATAACCTTGTATATTTAGAAATATAAAATATGACATATTTATTATCAGATGTATTTAGATCGCGTTAATTGCAAATACAGAATTGGGGTTTAATAAGCTTATTTATAAAAGCACAGGGGATTTAACGCTAATTAATATTACACGGAGGCTTTTGAGCGAATTTAACTTTTCATTGGGGTTCCTTGCAATTAGCCCGAAACTTTGACGATACATTATGAGAAACCTCGTCTCTATGAGGATCTCAGAATGGTACAAGTGCGGCTGTGAATAATCCATTAATTAGTAGGCTCTTAACTTTATACTTAGCCGTTAGACAGTATCTCTATCGATCTTCCTAGCTCATTCCCTTGACATTGTTCTGAGTGCCTACCACCCATCTTTTCAATATCTGGATGCTCAGCTCAGACCATCTTTAGTTTATTTTAGTTTTATGAGAAACTCTGACTTGTCACAATCATTATGGTACGGCTGAGCTTATGCTAACTGAGCCCTCATCTAGTTGAGCTATGATTTTTTTCTCAATGCTTCAGATCACTTACTGAGCATGCTCTCTACCGACTACCCTTAGTTGATAAAGGACCATCCTATCGACTGTTTGATTTACACATGCTTTCTAATGACATTTTTGAACATACTCTTCCCTGACCACTCAACACTCGCTCCTTGACTTCTCGCAGCTTGGTCAGCAAAAACTGTCGTGAAAGGCCGGAACGATAGTTTCGAAATGGGAACGGCAGCTGCCTCGGTGATTTCGTGGCCGAGAATGGTAGTTGCGTAACATTTTTAAATTTTACCAAATTTTTTTTTATTAATAATTTCTCCAAATTATCCAATTTTATTTTTAATTAAGCTCAGAGATAATAATTGCGATTGTTATACGAAATATCAATCGAACTGAAATAGCAGCCTCCGTGATGCCCTCCGCAATGGTGTCGGCGAACCATTGTCTTTATCGACTACTGCAAAATGAGCTATGTGCTAGCTGCTCCTCATTTGATAAATTTAGGATAATACTTGGGAAACACTGGTAAAATGAAAAGGGGGCAAGCAGGATCAGTTGACATTCTTATATTTAAGTTTTTTCTTTAATTTATTTTTTTATGTTTTTTATATACATAATTATGTGGAGTAAAACTATATTTCATTACTTAATATTGATTCGCATTTATACGTACAATGTTAAAATTGTGCAATTGTAATGGCAGTGGTCAGTGGACACCTAATAAATTGTGTATTATTTATGAGGCATGTGAGTTTTGAATTAAAGACAGGCTGGTATTTATTTCTAAACCTATTTTTAGTTGGTTGGCCATTGCAATTTGAGGAATGGGATGGGATTCGTTTTCATGGAGACGAATTAATTGGAATTTTTAGGGCTTGGATGAGAATCAAGTGTAAATATATTGGAAAAAATATAGTTGTCACCTCAAGTCTGAACAACAATAGATAGAGCATGTAGAATAACTGCATTACAATATCACTCTTTAGTTTGTAATATATATATGAAAAATTCCAAATATCTCTCTATAATTTGACATAAAAATAAAGAGCTTGAGATGGATGTTGATGGTATTGTTCAAATTAGAGAGTGAAATTGGTTATTACTCAAACTAAATGGGGTCTATATATAATTCACCCAAATATATATACAATTTTCACTTGTAAAATCAAATAATATTAACGTGTAACATTCACATTGGAATGAAATTGGTGTTCCCATTTTATTCTATATTTTTGTTAAACAAATATATATGATACACAGGGGTTGACCTAGGGGGCATGGGCTCTTGCTCAAAAAGACATTAAGAGAGGTTTAGCCTACTCGACAATGTCTTGTGTTATATGATGTTAGCTCTAGGAATGTGGTCTTATCAAAGTGCTTTATTTCATTTGATTACTCATGCTTATTCAAAAGCTTTATTATTTTAGGGCCTGGATCTGTTATTCATTCCACGGAAACTATTGTTGACTATTCTCCGGATAAAGGTCAGAATATAATTATTATGGGGGCCCAAAAAAAAACATTTTAAAAAAATGTACATTTTTTTATCCTTATTTTTTCAAAATAAATATTTGTTGCACTTGCAAAATAAAAAAATTTGCATCCCCAAAATTGTTTTTTGGTCCGCCCTTGATGATACTAATCTATACTATATTATAAAGTGTAAACCCCTTATAATAACTACTTTGGTCCGTCCTAATAAACCAATGTCAAATTACTTATATGTCCAAACAAATTACTTGACTTTTTATTATTAAGGGGCAAAAATGTAAAACAAAAAAAAACATCACATCTCTCCCTCCATATTCCATTACAGCTTCAGTTTAAAAAAAAAAGGAAACCTTCATCAATTTTAAAAAAATTGTGATATGATGCGCAAAGTATTACACATATCCAATACAAAATATTTATTTATTACGTTACACATGCAACGCGTGTGCCTCATCCGCTAGTATTTTTAATGTGTGAAGTTCTTATACCACATAAACCACATATATTTGTCTGATTAGAAAAATATTATTCTAATATCATTATAATTTAAAATTTTAATACAATTAAAATTCTATATATTTTTAAAAATTTCATGTACTTGCACCAATCTCGTGCTAGAAATACTTGTTATTTATTAAACGTGATGCCTTAGAGGCTTCAATAATCTATATTGAACACCAAAAACAAAATAAATAAAATAAACTTTATTAATAGCTAAAAAACAAAAAAAAAAACCTTTGAATAAAATTGAAGAAAAAAATTAACATATAATTATTTATTATATAAAAAAATATTCTAAATGTATGCAATACCCGCTCCAGTATACTATAATTGCATGAGCGGCGGGGATTAATTTTAGAGGTCGTTTGATCACTATCTTTTAAAAAGAAAAAAAATAAAATTTAATACTTATCTTCCCTCTGAAAAATACGAATTCCTCTAAGGGTAAACTAAATTGGAAATAAATTTCAATAATTTTAATAAAGTTGCTCTATAATGGCAAATATAGAATAAAATATAAAATAATAAAAGCCAATTAATTTGAATGCACAGTGCCTACTTTCACGGGCGAAGTTTTAATGCGACCACGAAGAAAAGGACTCTGCCTTGACTTTGGAAACCTCTCGACTTTCAATCCAGATCCTTTATTTCGTAGAAAATTAATTTTTTTTTAAAAAAATACACTATTATACATGTATAATCTAAAACTCCTTACATCCTACCGCTTATTTATCTATAATAGTGTACATCAGCACGCGTTGCGTGCTTACATAGTTTTTTTTTCAATTGGTATTTTAACTTCTTTTTTGAAATTTAATTACAAATAATATATGATATGATAACATTGTAATTGACAATATTATCAAAGACATTACAGATATTTTAATAATATAGTATATTAGGATAAATTGAAATCATTAAAAGTCTCAAGGATATTTCAGTCATTTTTCATGTTGGCATAATATTTGTGATTAATTAAAGATTTAGGGGAATTTTGGTAATTGTACGGCCATACCAAGAGCCAAGTAGTTTTTCTAGCATGCTCCTCTTTATAATATAACTAGCGGGCGACGCACACACATTACGTGTGTAACGTAATACATGAGGAATATATGTTGCTTATGTGTAACGAAATACATGAAGCATACACACTAGTTAATAATTAAAAATTAAATGTAGTATTCAACAATTATTAGATAAATAAAAGAACGAACCAACCAAAAGATGAAATATAGAGCCAAAACTGAAAGAATCAAATGTCATATAAAGTAAAATATACTGAATAACAAAGCAATTAAACCAAAGAAACAATCTATGGAACCACAAATTCATAAATGGCATGTATTAGAAGAATTACAGCTGGGAGACTCAACGATGACCGATAACAACACCTATGAGTCAGTGAGGAAGGACATACTGATAGTAAACTCAAATAAAGAGAGAGGAACCAAAATTAACATGAAAATAAGTCAGAAAACATGGTATACTTGATTTGAGAATCCATAAAATCTTTAATTTCAAGTGGAGCACCATGGAGGATAGAGGCTCAAAGTGGCCTACCCAACTAATTTGAAAATACGTCCAATGATGATGAAGATTATGCAAATGGCATAATAATTATAGCTTTCCATAGAATCCATGTAAGGCCCGATATTGATTAATGTTAATTAAATATAATTTGAGAAATTATTTATAATTAAATTGAAAATTTATTAATAATTAATTTAGAATTAATTAATTAGATGTGAAATTGACAATATAAATGTCAACTGACAATTTAGTCAGAACATGAAATATTTTTGAAATTGTAAAATATACTCCGATAATATTTTAGATATAAGTTATTAAAATGGAGAATTTAACTAAAATGAAGAATTTAATTTTGTGTTATAGTAGTGGGTATAAATCCCAATTATTGACTGTAAATTTAATTTATCAGTGCACAAGTGACACTCCGATGTACATAACTGGACTGGAAGTGATACACATTAAAATGCATATTCAGCTATTTTTTCATGCACTAAAACATGAAATGCACACACATCAAACCCGCTCCCCCTTTTTCTCTCGACTGTATCCCGCGCTCGTCCGACCTCCTCCGGTAAGAGCTGTGCGTTCGCCGCCTTCTACAACCATTCACTGAGCTCGACCCACCACCACCTTCCTCACTCAATGGCGCAACTTTCTACACCAATAATCGACGGTGAAAGCTTCGAGATTCGTCGGATTTCGCCCAAGAACGGTGAGTTTGCGATTTTAGGGTTCGTCGCGTTTTCGTTCGATTTCGGTTTTCTGACCTTAGTTTTGTTTTATGTTGTGCGAAATCTTCCCCTCACCATGATCGACGTTTCCCACCAGTCGCCGCCCCTCCCCGCCGCCGTGGTCGCCGGAAATCGTGCATGCAAGGCTCGGTTACTGTTCACGAAACAAAAAGGGGTAAATTTGAGTTCGATTTTCCAGTTTTTAATTCGAAATTGTTTCAGATTTCAATTGTTTGGATGATTTAGTATATCCCCTGAGGTTTTGTGGAGTTTGGGTTCAAATTTTCGATGCATGTTGAGGGAAGCGATTGATATTCTTGCATGTTAGATTATGCCTATCGATTTTCAGGTTTTGAGGGTAAATGATGGGTTAGTTATTTGTTAACTAACTGAAATCGTGTTTTAGATTGATATAATCTAGTATAGAATTTTCAGTATAATTATGGTTCGATTTTTGGAGTTGCTGTTGGGTTTTGGTCGATGTAGTCGAGGTATCAGTGTTTGAGGATGATACATGTGTAAATCCAGTTCTTGATAGAATTAACCCATTTAAATAATGTTGAGGGGATTGCATGTAGATTTCAATGTATTTTTGGTTGAGTTGTAGCTGTTGGATCGATCGAATTGTGCATGTAAATGTGAAACTGTTCCAACTATGTTGTGCTGCTGATTTGGGCAATGCAATCGATTCATGGTTTTAGGGTGCAAGTTCTAAACTCCCAGGCCTTTGTCGATTTTGATTCACTTAAATCATGTTTTAACCGGATATGTATGGGCGTTGTAGATGTATCTGTAGGAATCATGATAGGTTTGCATAAAACTTGAGAAACTAGAATAACAAATTAATGTTTAGGCCAAATATTTTATTGAATTGGGTGATTGGAATTGCATAGAGTTTATCACTGCACCATACTATCAAATTGAATAAGAAACAACATAGAAAAATATGGATTACTAGAGATACATAAAAGAAAGCTAATATTCCTCACTTTTTTTATATTGTGAATTAAAAGAAGAGTTTAGCATATAGGTATAAATGTTGCTATTGTATGGATTTTTAGATTCACATATGACACTGGAGCTCCACGAGCTACAAGGACGATATTCATACTTTAGAAAAGAAAGAAATATGTATGTTGCGATTGGTAACATGCGACAGGTACCCATATTATTTGATACATGATTTGCTGAAGTTACGTGAAATTACTTGGCTATGTGAGTTAAATTGAATTATGAGCATTCATAGCATTTATAATTGACATATAGATGTATGAAAATAAATGTTTTGTTAACACACATCATTTTGATAAATATACATCGATATATGACATACACATGAGATTGCATGACATATTGAGTTGCATATGTCATATTATGCATAGATGATTCATGGGCATATCATATTGATCTATCCATTTCTTTGATATCCTTGATGAACTGAGTTGATTTACTCTGAGTGTCGGGGATGACGGGCACGGCGATGACAGGCAGTATAGGTAGCGTCTGTAGTCACGCGTGTTGCTCCCGTACCTAGACACGAGGGATAACGAGCACATCACATGATGATTCTCCTAGCGCAAAGTCTGTGTGATGTTACCCTCTGCTCGAGCTTGATGTTGATTGTTGATACCTTTCTTTGGACTCCGATTTGGTATCTTGAGATTCGATCCATTGTACATTACATGCATTGCATTATATTGCACTGCATTACATCATATATCATATTTTATAGATACATGTTGTAATTACTTGATAGTTTCATATTGGGATTTGGCTCACCCCATGGGGGGCTTTTGTTGTTTTTGTGTGTAGGCAATGACATGTATTACAGGTGACTAGGATCCCAAAAAGGGAATGCTCGCTGGAAGTCTTACCTGAGGTTGTTTTTCTTTTGTCTATCCCAGTCGTAGGATAGTTAAATTATACAAGGGTGTGGCCTGGATAGTATAATTATGTAATTTGAGTTTATTTCAATCTAGTCTTGCTTATTTGTGATTATTCGTTGTTTTACTTCCTGCTGATGGTATTATTTAAACATTTTGAGTATGAAATGTGTTCTGGAGATATATTGTGCATGCTATTGTATGATGTAAATATTTTTAGTACGACTTATGTGTTGGGTGCCTATGATGCATGCTATGGTATTATATATTTACTTACTGCCCTAGGATATCATTTAGTGCTTTTCATTATTTTCTGGTATGTCATTCGTGCGCGGAGGTCATGTCAAAATTTTTAGAGTCACTTGTGGCAAGACCTTTAAAAAAAAAAATCTTCCGTTGTTTACAATTAATTATCATTGTGTGATAATTAAACACTTGATTAGGAACGGGTCCTCACAATCCATATATTTTTCTTCTCAATATGAAAAAAATTATATAGTGACAACATTGACCTCAAGTGTCCGTAGTTGCTCTTGATATTGAGTCACCAAGTTACCAACAGCTTCAATTGCTGCACCTCTTGGTTCCTCTCATCATGCTCCTTTGACGTTCATGCTGGATGGCTACTGCTCGTTTGAGGATGATATTCTCTCGAAGACGGGCCTAAATTTGTTCCTTCAGCATCATATTTACCTGGATTCATAAAAATACCAATAAACTTAGATAACAGTTGTTTCCCTATGACAACAAAATCTTTCCTGCAGGGAAAAATAATTTGACAACCAAAAAAATGCTTTAGATCAACCTATCGAGCACAAAGATAAGATGCCATCTTATAGTGGACACAACAACCATGGATGTATATGGTAAGGCTCATCAAGCAAGACATGAAAGCAATAACATACTTAATGGTTCATGCACGTTGATCAGTTATATCTTAAAACTCAGAAAACATCAAACATTCGATAGCAATTATATCATATATTTTTTTCATAATCTGAGATTTAGCATTACCATAGGTGTATATGATAGAAAATGACACAGAACTAAAAAAAATATTTGAGCTGCTTCAACACCAGCCTGAGCGTTGATATATTCCAAATCATGAAGCAAGAAAGTTGACATAAAAAAGCACTCGTGCAACTTGCGAATTAGTGATCAGAGGAAAGTAATGTAAATCAAAATTACCCATGTCGTCAACGTACTTACATAGCAATGCCATAAATTTCTGAAACACAAAAATTCATACCCTTTTCAATACCCAAATTAACGGCTTTGACATCTAACCCAATTAACGATTAAAATCCTAAAATCAAACCATTGTCGGTTACAGATCTTAGGAATCACCTTCCTCGGGATACACAATTAGGAAATTAAGGTAATCTTCCAAAATAAAAAGGATGAACAAAACTTGATACAATGGCAGAAACAAATCGATGCAATATATAATGATAAAACATCATACTTTGTTTTTCTCTTTACGAAATTCATTTATCTGAATCGTTCAATCACGGAATCAAATTGAAAAACTACAATAACAAAAAAAAAACCATTTGAATCTAATCAAATCACTGCATAAAAAAGCATCAGAAACTGAATCTACAACTGAAAACAGAGAGAATTAAACAAATAAAAAAAAGAAGATGCTTCGCTCACTAGAAAGCCCTTGATTCTTCAATCCATGAAATTTCCTGAGTTTCTCGGTGAGTTTTGGTGCCAGATCTATTGTAGGATGGGGTGTTGTAGGAATTGACTCTATCTCAATCTACAATCAAGCACAGAGAAGCAAAAAACCAAATGCGATTTTTGAAAATGGGAGACGAAAGGGTGAGAGATGGAGAAATGGATTTTCGATGATAGAGACGTGGGAAAGTGGTGGGAATAACGGGGAAGGGAGAAAACTGACTATCTATTGTGGTTAACTGTATATGATATAGTATATTTTGATAGATAATTTGACATGTATACTAGCTAATCGTATAATGGTTTATATGTAGGTGGGAACGAAGAAATCAAGCTAACAAGGGCGAATAAGGATCAAGAAATATATTGGAGTTAACAATCGATCAAAGTAGACCAAGGAAAATGCATAAACGTGGACAAAAGACTGATATTGATCGTCAATCAAAAGTCCCGATCGATCGTCAAAGGAAGAAATAAAGTCAACAAAATTTGTGTCTTCGCGATCGATCGGCGTTTTGTACCGATCGATCGCCAAATGTTACTGGATGAAAGAATAGAAGTCAGCGATCGATCGGCGAGAAGTTTCTGGCTGAAAAATAAAAGCTGGCAATCGATCGTCAGCTTGTCCCGATCAATAGCCAGTAGTGTTTTGGAAAGTTTGGAGACTTGATTTCTTTCCTTCCTACATGGGCTCTAACCTACCCCATCAGCCTCCACACCTCTATATACTCGAAAATCAGCCTCTTTAAGGAAGAATTCAGACTTTAGAACATAGTTTTCAATAGTAGAATAAATTTTTCTTTCAACTTTTGTGAAGAACGCTTGAAGAACGAAGACGGAAGCGATGCTCCGGAATCGTGATTCCTTTTAGTAATTTTTCTTTTATCATTAGTTTAATGTTTTCTAGAATAGATTTGCTTTTTTTTAATCCAATTATGAGTAGCTAAATACTTTTATTCTTGGTTGAGGGATACTTGGGTTTGAAATAAGAACACTTGTGAAAATTTTGGTTTGATTGTTGGATTTTTAATTCAATTTCAATTTGTTTTTCAGATTATGATTATTATGATTGTTGTGTTTGATTGATAGATTGATCACCTAGTAATCACATACACTATCTAATGCTATATAAGAAGCAATTAATATTGATAATTACCTGATGTTTGTGCTATTAAATTCTTAGGAAAAACGATTGGATGATTAATTCTAACGGCTGTAGTTTTTATTGACTAGGTTCATCAAACTTACTAGTTTTGAGGCTATCATTGATTTAATCTTAACGGCTGTAGTTTTGGTTAAAGATTTGATAAGAGTTGAATTGAATGATGTTTTCTATTTGACTACGATTAAGGTGATGGAGGAATTAAGCTTCCAATTGATGAATAATTGAATGAATTCAAATGTTTAGTGATTTGATGATCAAGTGAATAATTTTCAAAGGTAAAGTTGACCAAAAACCAAGAATTGCTTTTTAATCTTGATAATTTAGTAATTGCTTGCTTTAGTTTAATTTAGTTATAGTTAAAGAATTTCGAAAACCCCCCTATTTTGATATTTGTTAGCACAAAAATACTCACTTCCCTGTGGGATCGATCCCTACTTGCGCTGCTACATTAATTTGTTGTTAAATAAGAAGGGCTAATTTGGGCGTACACGATAAACACACACCAAATTTTGGCGTCGTTGCCAGGGAAGGCGTTTATGTTTGTGTTAACTTATATTTTTTCTTTTTTATCATTTTTATTGCTACTTTGGTTTGTTAATGAGTACAGGCGAATCATCTAATTACGAAGATAATTTTCACTACGATCCCGAGATCGAGAGGACACTACATCGGAGAAGAAGAGAAGCAAGGATGCTTGAGGAAGAAGAGGAGAGGAACAACATGGCTGCGAGTCAAAGCTTGAGACAGTTGGCGAATCTTAACTTGTATCAACAGCCTCTCTGCATCACTTTCCATGCACTTGCAAATAACGTAAATTTTGAACTTAAATCTGGTCTAATCCATTTATTACATCTTTTCATGTTCTGGCAGGTGAGAACCCGCACAAGCATTTGATGGAATTCCACGTGGTATGCACTACTATGAAGCCTGTTGGCGTAAAGGAAGAGAAAATCAAACTGAGAGCCTTTTCGTTCTCCCTAAAGGATGCTGCTAAAGATTGGCTATTCTATATACCCTCTTAATCCATCACCACATGGACTGATCTACAAAGAGTCTTCCTAGAGAAGTACTTTCCAGCTTCGAGGGCAACTAACATAAGGAAGGAAATCTACGGTGTGAAGCAATACCAAGAGGAGTCGCTGCACGAGTAATGGGAACATTTTAAAAAGTTGTGTGCAAGCTGGCCACAACATCAGATAAGTGAACACCTTTTGATTCAGTATTTCTATGAAGGTTTACTTTCTGGTGACAGGAACTTAGTGGATGCGGCAAGCGGATGAGCTTTCATTGACAAGACAGCGGAAGAAGCAAGAAACTTGTAGCCAACATGGCAGCCAACTCATAGCAGTTTGGTAACTTTAGAGATGACCCAACTCAAAGGAAAGAAGGAGAGGTAAATGTGTCTAACCTTGAACAACAACTTATTAGCCTCATCTCTTTTGTTCGTCATATGGCAGGAGGAAACAGACAGACAGTGAAGCCATGTGGGATATGTTTGGAGATGAGTCATAGCACAGATTCATGCCCATCTCTTCAAGAGACATCTGCTGAGCAAGTGAATGCAACAGGTGGATTTCCGGGGCAACCTCAACGGAAATATGACCCTTACTCCAACACAAACAACCCAGGATGGAGAGACCATCCTAACTTGAGCTATGGACCACAACAACAGCATAATTACCCTTCTACTAGTGACATGTTAGAGAATATTATTCAAGATCTTGCTCACAATGTTACAAAATTTGAACAGGAAACAAGATCAAGTATTCAAACCATGAACACTCAAGTGGGTCAACTAGCCACCGCACTCGTGTTGAAGCCCATGGATCGACCACATTACCATCCCAAACAGTGGTGAATCCAAGGGAAAATGCAAGTGCAGTCACACTTAGGAGTGATAAAGAATTAGAGTTACCGGAGAAGGAGAAGAAAGATCAACCCAAGGGTGATGAGGAAAAGGAAGCTGAAGTAGAGACATGACCACCATTGTGATATCCCCGAAATGGCTAATTGCATTTGGGCATTAATTACGATTATTATGATTAATTATGTGGTAATTAATTATGTGTTGGAATTTATTTACCTTATGGAAATGCATGGTCATGTGGATAGGGTGACCCGGGGTTGCATTTCAGGGTGCATGTGGTGCATGTTGGGTAAATATTATTGGAAGCATGATTTATTTGCCATTGGTAGCAATTGATTAGAAATCATGTGTTTAATTGATATTTGGTGCATTTTGAGTTAATGCTTTGAAAAATATCATGTTGGGGTGTTTTATACACCATGGAATTATTTTGGTATGCTTTTAATTAAATAAACTCATTTTATTACCCCACACCTTTACCAATCCATCACTTTTTAACTTTACCAAAACAACACCCAAACCCTTCCTTTCCCTTCCCATTTTCGAGCTTGAGCTCAAGGGTGAAGAGGAGTCTTTGCAAAATCTTGTTTTGTGGAGTTTATTGAGTGATTTGAGATCCCCAAGAGGTATGGATACCTCATGTTTAATTTTGTAAGGTTTTGTTTGAGTTTGGGTTGGTTTTGAATGATTTTGAAATGGGTTTTGTTGGGTTGTTGTGGGTTTTGTTATATGTTGGATTTATCCTTGTTTTGAAGTATATTTTGGTTGGATGTTGTATACATGGGTATTTAATGATGTTTATTGTTGGTTTTGAGTAGTTGGGTATGGATGTTGTTGAGTTATTTAAGGTTGTTTGAGTTTGGGAAGGAGAAGGGTGAATAGTGCCCGATTCTCGCTTGCCCAGAGCTCGGCGATCGATCGGCGTTTTTCTCGCGATCGATCGCGAGCCACAGAGCTGAGGCAGAGAGCTTCAGCGATCGATCGCGAGATGGGCACGATCGATCGGCGAGGCCGCGATCGATCGGCGCAAGCTCCGCGATCGATCGCGGATTGTTTATTTTTGTTGCCCGAGACAGTGAGGTCTCGCGATCGATCGGGGCCTTATGGCGATCGATCGCGAGACACCAAAAATGGTGTTTTTGGTTATTTTTGTGGGATTTTTGGTATTGGACTATTTTTGGGTTCTAATATTGGTATTTGTGAATATGTAGAACCAACCCAGGTGGCAACGCAGCCAAGGAATTGAGGTCCTACCACATCCTACATTTTTGGAAAGGTACGTAGTGGACGTACGGGCACCCCAACGGTACATGTATCTTATATACTTATTGTTTATGCATTGTGGATGCAAGTATATATGTGGTATTGCATAGTGGATGCAAATACATGTTATGCATGATGTTTATTGATGCATATGATTATTGGTGCATATCCCATGAGTCGTGGTCATCCCTTGATGATTTTAATGCTTGCCGCTATTTGGTTTGGTTCCGCTAAATGTGAAGCGAGGGGTGGGAGCGCCGCATGTCACATTTGAGCGTGGTTATCATATAGGGCGAGGAAAGGGTATTTGCCGCTCAATGAGAGGCGAGGGGTGGGAGTCCCGCAGTCCATTGAAGCGAGGTTATCCTATGCCGCCTATATGTAAATAAGCGAGGGGCATTAAAATACATTGTGATGGACAGACTAGGGATTGGTGATCAGTATTTGGTATTGATGAAATGGTATATGTTCATGGCATGTTTAGACCATTAAAAATAATCTATTGATTATACTCATGAGTTATGGTACAGGGACAACCAAACGGGAAGCGTTTGAAATGCATGGGAAAACAGGAAGTGTTTTATTATGATTATGCATTTACGCTTTATCTTCATATTGTATTGACTATGAATGATTATTATTGCTCATGTTTGGGGGTTGTCCTTGTAGGTACACGTTTGGCATGATAGAAGGGCTAGACGGGTTGAGATGGTGAGCTTCTTGAGGATGCTTTTGGGACTTGGAGGACGGGATTCCTATAGTGTCTACTCTAGGAGTAGCTTGAACTATAGTTAAACACATTCTTTTGATTGGAATGTAATTAATCCTTTTTGGTAGTCCTTATTTTTTTGGCATGTAATGGTTAAGCTCGTAGACTCAACACGTTCTTTTCTCACTCTGATTATTTATTTAGCTCTATTATGCCTTGATTCCGCACTTAAGGATTAGGGTCCTTACATTAGTTGTATCAGAGCAGTGGTTAGAGAACCCGGGAACGAGTGAAGGGTAGCCTTAGCATGATAGGCTAGGTGCTTACATTTGAAGCATGTTTATGCATGTGGTGCATATTGATGTATATTCTGTTATACTAACATGCGTATTCTCATTCCTGTTATCTAACGGCATAACATATATACTGCTTTGGAATTGTTGTTAACATTTGTATTACAGCATGGCTGCTAATGAGGAAGTTGGAGATGTTGGTAGTGTGAATGCAAGTATCGGACAGGCGAACCCTCTACCTCCACCGGCCGTAGGCATGGAACCAGTGGTTCAGTTATTGCTACCGGGTGAGATCAGTCTGACACAATTTCTATCTTATCATCCGCCCCGGTTTGAGGGGACAGAGTCCGGAGAGGAGGCTGAAGAGTGGCTGGAAAGACTTGAGCAGATCTTTGTATCGGCTCCTTGTGCTGTGACAGCTTGGCTGAGGCTGGCGGAGTTTCAATTAGCCAAGAAACCTCTGATGTGGTGGAGGAGCACGGTGATGGAGCTAAGAGCACTGGGTGCTGTGATTGATTGGACACTCTTCAGGACTAGGTTTCTGAATCGGTATTTCTCCGCTGCGGCGAGACAGACGAAGGAGGATGAATTTACAAGTCTGAAGCAGGGGAACATGTCAGTGGCAGACTATGCCACACGGTACTCTTCATTGCTGAGGTACGTTCCCCACATTGCCACCAATGGGCACGCTAAGATGAGGAACTTTATGAAAGGATTGCGACCGGAGCTCTATGACCGGGTTATCACTAATAACCCAACTTCTTTTGATGACGCTCTCACAAGGGCGGAGCTTGCCGAGCTAGGAGTGGGAGCTTATGCTAGTACTATGCCACCACCGGTACCGCAACAGAGGCAGACCAATGACAGCTTGAGGCCTCGGGGAGAACCATTTAAGCCTCGTGGTGCCTCTTCATCTTCGCGATATGGTGGAAAGAAACACTTTGGTCAGAAACAGGATAACAAGAAGGGTAATTGGTCGGCCAATCGAGGATCTTCACAAGGGGATAGGCCAGGAGAGCCGAGGTGCAACAATTGTGGAGGGCCACATTCTTCAAACAAATGTCCTGCATGTTATATCTGTGGCAAGATGGGCCACATCGCTCAGTATTGCCCCACACGGGGAGGACAGTCTGAGTTTCAGGGCAACAGGCCGAGGTTTGAGGATAGGACAGTGCAGCAGAGGCAGCAGTTTGGGCCTCGACCATCGGGAGGTCAGTAGGACCACCCCAGGGACAGGTGTATGCACTGACCAGGGAGCAGGCCCAGGCAGCCCCAGAGGAGGTGATTGCCGGTACGTGTCATTTATTTACGTACCCTGCTTTTATTTTGATCGATACAGGTGCCTCCCATTCTTTTGTATCGGTGGGTTTTGTGGAAAGACACCATATGCGCACGTCTTCTTTACCCACGCCTTTCTTTGTCTCGACACCCACTGGAAGAAATGTCGTTGCTGATCAGTTTATGGCAGACTGCCTCATTTATTTTGAGGGCAACGAGTTGAAGGCAGACTTGATCGTATTGGGCATGTCAGACTTCGACTGCATCTTGGGTATTGATATTCTGAACAGATATCAGGCAGTGGTAGATTGCCGGCAGAGGACAGTAAAGTTCAGACCTGAGTTGGGCAGTCAGTGGACCTTCTATGGCAACGGTTCTCGTGCGAAGATTCCGTTGATTTCAGCGATCAAGATGACTCAGTTGTTAGAACGTGGACACACGGGTTATCTCATCTATGCCGTGGACACGTCTGGGAAGAGTAAAGAACTAAGAGTTGAGGATGTACCAGTGGTAGCAGAGTTTGCTGATGTATTCCCAGAAGAGATCCCAGGATTCCCACCGGCTAGGGAAGTTGAGTTTGGGATCGAGCTATTGCCAGGGACATCCGCTATCTCTCGTGCACCTTATAGGATGGCACTGGCTGAGTTGAGAGAGTTGAAAGAACAGTTACAGGATCTCCTGGACAAGGGATATATACGCCCGAGCGTGTCGCCATGGGGCGCACCAGTTCTCTTTGTGAAGAAGAAGGACGGTTCGATGCGGTTGTGCATCGATTACCGGCAACTGAATAAGGCTACAGTGAAGAACAAGTATCCTCTCCCAAGGATAGATGATCTGTTTGATCAGTTGCAAGGTACTAGGGTGTATAGCAAGATTGATTTGAGATCCGGGTATCATCAGATTCGAGTCAGAGAGGAAGATGTGCAGAAGACAGCATTCCGGACCCGATATGGACATTATGAGTTCCTAGTGATGCCGTTCGGCGTGACGAATGCTCCAGCAGTCTTTATGAGTCTGATGAACAGAGTGTTTCAGCAGTATCTTGATCAGTTCGTCATTGTGTTTATTGACGATATTCTTATCTACTCCCGGAGCGAGGAGGAGCATGTGAAACACTTGAGGACAGTGCTTCAGATTCTCAGAGAGCATCAGTTATATGCTAAGCTCAGTAAGTGTGAATTTTGGCTGAGCAGTGTAGTGTTTCTGGGGCATGTCATATCGAGCAGCGGGATATCTGTAGATCCCAAGAAGATTGAGGCTGTGATGGAGTGGGCTGCCCCCACTTCTGTGCCTGAGATCCGGAGTTTTCTTGGTTTGGCCGGGTATTATCGACGCTTCGTCGAGGGCTTTTCGAAGATTGCCAAGCCGCTGACTCAGTTGACCCAGAAGGAGTGCCTTTCTTTTGGTCAGAAGCTTGTGAGGAGAGCTTCCAGGAATTAAAGCACCGGTTGACGACGGCGCCAGTGTTAGTGATCCCGACGGAGAACTCCAGATTTGTTCTGTATACTGATGCATCGCTGCAGGGCCTTGGGTGTGTTCTGATGCAAGATAAGCATGTGGTAGCTTATGCATCGAGGCAGTTGAAGCCGCATGAGACCAGATATCCAGTTCATGACTTGGAATTGGCGGCTATCATCTTCGCCCTGAAGATCTGGAGGCATTACTTATATGGTACTTCATTCACCATATACACGGACCACAAGAGCCTCAAATTTTTATTCACTCAGGCAGAGCTGAACATGAGGCAGAGGAGATGGATGGACCTACTCAAGGACTATGATTGCGAGATAGAGTACCATCCGGGGAAAGCCAATTTGACAGCAGACGCTTTGAGCCGAAAAGTGAGGAGTTCTGCTGAGGACGTCATTCATTTGTCGGCTATGATGACCTCTTATTGCCATCTGGGCTATGATTTTGACATTGATGCATCGCCTGTGTATGTATCGACTCTGTTAGCTGAACCAGACATCTATGAGAACATCAGGAGAGCTCAGAGGTCAGATGATGAGGTTCAGAGGTGGTTATCTTTAGTACATCTGGGTCAGCCAACGAAGTTCAGAGTGGCCGATGACGGGTCTTTGAGATTGGGTGACCGTTGGGTGGTTCCGAGTACGCCGGAGTTGCGTAAAGGGATCTTGGAGCGAGCTCATAGTAGCAGACTTAGCATCCACCCAGGCAGGAAGAAGATGTACAGAGATCTGCGTGGTCAGTTTTGGTGGAAGAGAATGAAGTCTGATGTCGTCGCTTTTGTGAAGAGGTGTTTGATCTGCCAGCAGGTTAAGGCAGAGAGGCAGAGACCTGGCGGCGAGTTGAGAAGCTTGGAGATACCGAAGTGGAAGTGGGAGCACATTTCCATGGACTTCGTGACTCATTTGCCGAGGAGTGCTTCAGGCTTCGATGCTATTTGGGTGATTGTGGACAGATTGACTAAGGTAGCCCACTTTATTCCCTATAGCATGACTTTCACATTTTTGAGGATGGCGCAGTTGTATATTAGAGATGTGGTGAGATTGCATGGGATCCCCGTTTCCATAGTGTCAGATCGAGATCCGCGATTCACATCTCATTTCTGGGAAGGCCTTCAGTCAGCTTTGGGAACTGAAGTCAGATTGAGCACTGCTTATCATCCTCAGACGAATGGACAGACCGAGCGCACTATCCAGACGCTCAAGGACATGCTGAGAGCTTGTGTTTTGGAGTTCGATGCCTCTTGGCAGGATTCAATGCCTTTGGTAGAGTTTTCTTATAACAATAGCTACCAGGCGAGTATTCAGATGGCTCCATTTGAAGCTCTTTATGGCAGACGGTGTAGATCACCCTTGTGTTGGGATGATTTGGACCGCAAATCGGTCGGAGGACCGGAGTTGATTCGGGAGATGGAAGAAAAGATAAAGACGATAAGGCAGAAAATGAAAGCGGCCCAGGACAGACAGGCAGCTTATGCAAATAAACGGCGGAGACCGTTGGAATTTCAGTTGGGAGATAAGGTCTTTTTGAAGATCTCGCCTTTCAGATGCGTTGTGCGATTTGGGATGCGCGGGAAACTGTCTCCGAGGTATGTTGGACCGTACGAGATTTTGCAGCGCATTGGCACCTTAGCTTACCGACTGGCTTTGCCGCCTTCTTTATCTGGTATACATGATGTGTTTCATGTATCTATGCTGCGGAAGTATGAGCCGGATCCGTCGCATGTTTTACAGCCTTCCGAAGTTCAGTTAGAGTCCGATGTATCTTATGTGGAACGGCCTGTCAGAATTCTGGATCGAGCAGACCGTAGACTTCGGAATAAGGTGATACCTATGATCAAGGTTCAGTGGGATCGCAGGGGTGTCGAGGAGGCTACGTGGGAGACGGAGCGGCATATGGTGCAGCACTACCCGGAACTATTCTCTGGTATGTGTTTATGTTTAGTTTCCTTTTTGGGGTAAGTGCATGTGATTTCGAGGACGAAGTCTTTTAAGTAGGGGAGTATTGTGATATCCCCGAAATGGCTAATTGCATTTGGGCATTAATTACGATTATTATGATTAATTATGTGGTAATTAATTATGTGTTGGAATTTATTTACCTTATGGAAATGCATGGTCATGTGGATAGGGTGACCCGGGGTTGCATTTCAGGGTGCATGTGGTGCATGTTGGGTAAATATTATTGGAAGCATGATTTATTTGCCATTGGTAGCAATTGATTAGAAATCATGTGTTTAATTGATATTTGGTGCATTTTGAGTTAATGCTTTGAAAAATATCATGTTGGGGTGTTTTATACACCATGGAATTATTTTGGTATGCTTTTAATTAAATAAACTCATTTTATTACCCCACACCTTTACCAATCCATCACTTTTTAACTTTACCAAAACAACACCCAAACCCTTCCTTTCCCTTCCCATTTTCGAGCTTGAGCTCAAGGGTGAAGAGGAGTCTTTGCAAAATCTTGTTTTGTGGAGTTTATTGGGTGATTTGAGATCCCCAAGAGGTATGGATACCTCATGTTTAATTTTGTAAGGTTTTGTTTGAGTTTGGGTTGGTTTTGAATGATTTTGAAATGGGTTTTGTTGGGTTGTTGTGGGTTTGGTTATATGTTGGATTTATCCTTGTTTTGAAGTATATTTTGGTTGGATGTTGTATACATGGGTATTTAATGATGTTTATTGTTGGTTTTGAGTAGTTGGGTATGGTTGTTGTTGAGTTATTTAAGGTTGTTTGAGTTTGGGAAGGAGAAGGGTGAATAGTGCCCGATTCTCGCTTGCCCAGAGCTCGGCGATCGATCGGCGTTTTTCTCGCGATCGATCGCGAGCCACAGAGCTGAGGCAGAGAGCTTCAGCGATCGATCGCGAGATGGGCACGATCGATCGGCGAGGCCGCGATCGATCGGCGCAAGCTCCGCGATCGATCGCGGATTGTTTATTTTTGTTGCCCGAGACAGTGAGGTCTCGCGATCGATCGGGGCCTTATGGCGATCGATCGCGAGACACCAAAAATGGTGTTTTTGGTTATTTTTGTGGGATTTTTGGTATTGGACTATTTTTGGGTTCTAATATTGGTATTTGTGAATATGTAGAACCAACCCAGGTGGCAACGCAGCCAAGGAATTGAGGTCCTACCACATCCTACATTTTTGGAAAGGTACGTAGTGGACGTACGGGCACCCAACGGTACATGTATCTTATATACTTATTGTTTATGCATTGTGGATGCAAGTATATATGTGGTATTGCATAGTGGATGCAAATACATGTTATGCATGATGTTTATAGATGCATATGATTATTGGTGCATATCCCATGAGTCGTGGTCATCCCTTGATGATTTTAATGCTTGCCGCTATTTGGTTTGGTTCCGCTAAATGTGAAGCGAGGGGTGGGAGCGCCGCATGTCACATTTGAGCGTGGTTATCATATAGGGCGAGGAAAGGGTATTTGCCGCTCAATGAGAGGCGAGGGGTGGGAGTCCCGCAGTCCATTGAAGCGAGGTTATCCTATGCCGCCTATATGTAAATAAGCGAGGGGCATTAAAATACATTGTGATGGACAGACTAGGGATTGGTGATCAGTATTTGGTATTGATGAAATGGTATATGTTCATGGCATGTTTAGACCATTAAAAATAATCTATTGATTATACTCATGAGTTATGGTACAGGGACAACCAAACGGGAAGCGTTTGAAATGCATGGGAAAACAGGAAGTGTTTTATTATGATTATGCATTTACGCTTTATCTTCATATTGTATTGAATATGAATGATTATTATTGCTCATGTTTGGGGGTTGTCCTTGTAGGTACACGTTTGGCATGATAGAAGGGCTAGACGGGTTGAGATGGTGAGCTTCTTGAGGATGCTTTTGGGACTTGGAGGACGGGATTCCTATAGTGTCTACTCTAGGAGTAGCTTGAACTATAGTTAAACACATTCTTTTGATTGGAATGTAATTAATCCTTTTTGGTAGTCCTTATTTTTTTGGCATGTAATGGTTAAGCTCATAGACTCAACACGTTCTTTTCTCACGCTGATTATTTATTTAGTCTATTATGCCTTGATTCCGCACTTAAGGATTAGGGTCCTTACAACCATAGAACATGAGGTACCAAAAGGTAAGTCTCCCTCCTTTTCCGAATATAAAGTACCACCCCCTTTTCCCCAAGCATTGAAAGACAATAGGAAAGAAGCTGGACTTAAGGGATTATATGAAACTTTTCGATGGTGCGAGGTAAACATTCATTTACTTGATGCTATTCAACAAGTACCTCGTTATGCAAAATTTTTAAAAGATTTATGCATTGCGAAAATAAATCATAGGTTGAACGGATCCCAAAAGATCGAATTGGGTGAAAATGTGTCAGCTGTGATACAAAGAAAAATCCCTACCAAGTGTAAAGACACATGTATGTTCTATATCCCATGCACAATTGGTAACACTCGCCTTGAAAGGTCCATGTTAGATTTAGGAGCATCAATCAATGTCATGACATATTCTGTAAGGCCGCAACACTTAAACTCGTCATTAGTTCATTTATGACGTTGTATGTGTATAAATTTTTCATTTTCTTTTGATTCTTTAAAAAGAATCGTTTCATGTTTCCAATAATCCCATGACATAAATAATGTTCAACATTATATGATCAACTCTACCAATAAATAGACTCAAAGATTTCACCCATACCAACCCCATTACACCACTTTTACATTGTGGGTTTTTGTAAAAATTTGGGCAGAGTCTCCCCATAAACTGAGCTATCCGGAAATAAAAACACATCACATATCATAACTCCCGACCAGGGACAACACAATACTAAACAGAATACAGAAGCACTAAGTGAATTCCCAGCCAGGGAAGACACCACACTAATAAGACAACAAAAGTGGGTTTCAACACCCTTATACAGTCCACATATAGATACAAGTGCTCACAGAAGAGCAACGAATAACGGATATTCATCCGGATGAATAATTAGTATATATACCAACCGCTCAACCTCGTATATCGGCTCAATCTCATACTACGCTTCTGGAAGCATCATCCAACAAGGTTCGAGCCTAGCACTCCAAGGCCGCATCGTACCTGTTGTACCTGTTTCAACAGAAACAGCCCCCACACAGGGTGAGCACACTCCCACTCAATATTCAATCACAAATCAGCATACAAAATCATAATGCAATAATTTAGATTATTCAAAACTCATAAAATATACTCCCTGTACAATTCCGAATTTGTATAGCTTCCACACACTGTTCCTGTTTCAAACTCACGCACCTTCATAATGTCAAGTTTAGTATTATCACTGAAAATGTGATACTCAACAACGCTTATGAATTCAATACAACGATAATATATTATTTATGCTCAAACATAAATAGTTCAATATCAATGTAAACCTGGTTATCCCAATGTAAACCTGGTTATCCCACCATCTCATTCTCGATACTTTCTCATATCGCTCATGCCCACAGCATCACTACTCAACAAGTATAATCGGATCACGTACCACTACGTGTCCCCCATAACTCGTATATGAAACTCAATTATTAAAGTCAAACACTTACGTGAAACATCATATTCAAAATTGCATGTATACATGAATGTATAGATACTAGATATACCTGCTCGTACGTCACCATGTACCTTATAGTAGACAACATGAACAAGCTATCATCAACGTCCGAAGTCTCCTGTAGAGTCTATATCGAATATCAATTCAATATTAGCTCTTAATCCAAGCAATGAATATCCATCAATAGTAGTTACTTTCATTTCCATATCACAAATCAATAACTCAATATTATGAATCAAATCATAATCAATACTTTGATGCACACATCTTCACATGAATCATGATATTTCATTGGTGACGCAAAACCCCATTTTCTCCCATCATCCGCTACATCACACACATGATGCAGGATACACACACCCATACGTGCAAGATCACGCCCAACTCACATAGCAATTCACTAGACACACCAGTCTAACAGAGGGAAAGGAAGTGCAAGGGTGTATGCATAATAACATCCAACTAGTGTCTAACTAAAACAATCCAATTAAGCCACTTAACATGTTCTAAACATTCAAACCCACACCGAGGTGATTCAACCCAAGACATGAAAGAAAGGATCCATGTAGATACAAGATTCTACCCTTTTAAATTTAACTCCCTTAATCCCAACATAAAGTCATTTATTGATTAAATTCAACTTTAACATTTAAAGATGCATTGGATTCCAAAATTCTTGATTTAGTACTATTAAGATTTGAAACTCAATAAAGTGACATAAATCATTAATACATGCTATGCTATCCATTTGAGCATAAATATCACCATAACTCTTTTCCACGTTATAATACATACTAGCATGCATCTAACCCATTTATTTACACACTACACATGCTTCCAATTGTAACTCATCTCATACCATAGCCCAACATCTACCAAATATCACAAAGGCTACAAGCCATAAAAGTTAGTCATTTTCACCCCACTAACAAGACTTAGACCCACACTTGAATCTCATTTAAGCATATTAACAAACACATTCCATGCATGATTTTAATCTTCATCTTTTAACCAATAATAATACTAAGCCAAGACATATTCCACAATTTATTTTCAACAATTAACCATTCAATAAAGTGAGCCCCAATTAACTTCCAACAATCAAAACATTCCTCATGCTATCCCATTCCCAATTACAATACTTCAATACATGAAGGAATACATACATAAACACCATCTTCACACACAATCACATGCTGGACACACACACACGCAGAAACACACTCACGCACACACACTGCTGCACACACACGAACACACACTAGCAAACCCTTCCAAAATGCTAGAAAAATCGAACCAAAGCTCCATCCAAATTCGAGGGATTTCAGGGGAATAACGACTGAAGGATGAGGAGGATTACCCACAAAAATATTGGAAGAAAATCGCCCCAAAATCGGACGAATGTGGAAATTCGAACCGCTGCGCTTCCTTGCAAGATCCGGACGCGATCCGAGACGAAACTTCAGATTCTTGGTATGGAAAGTTGCGCCTGGAAGAGACGAATACGGTGGTGGTTTGGACGCGCCGGAAGGAGGTCCGACGGCGGCGCGCGCACGACTTTAGCGGCGAGTGGTCGGATATGCGCGATGGTGCAGAGAAGAAAAGAGAGGATCGGGTTTTAGTGCGTGAGTTTACACATTTTACTGTGTGTTCCGAAAATGCCCAACATAACATATTTATTTTTGTATCCTGGCTCGGTTTTGTACATCGAAGTGTCACCGGTGCACTGATATATTATTTATAGACAACGATTGGGATTTATACACACCCCAAAAACCCAAAACTTAAATTCTTCATTTTAATTAACTTATCTCTAAAATATTATCGGAGTATATTTTACAATCTCAAATATTTTATGATCCGATTAACTTGACAGTTGACCTTCACTTGGTCAATTCCACTTCTAATTAATTAATTCTAAAATTAGTTATCAATAAAAATCCAAATCATATTTAGTCCAACAAATGATTATTAATAAATCTGGACGTCACATATTCTATTTATGCTTCTTTACAACTTGGTCCTTTGAACCCTACTAGAGTAGTTATTTAATCAGCGAATAGGTCTAGTGCATATCCTAGGGGTGTGATTGAAGACATGCTTGTGCAAGTAAAAACGAATTAGTATTTTCTGTTGATTTCTATGTGCTTGATATGGAGAATGGTGATAAGAGTAGTCCCATTTTGTTAGGAGGACCATTCCTCAATAGATGTGCATAATGGTACCCTTACTATGGAATTTGATGGTGAGATTGTTACTTTAACATTTATGATCATGAAATATCCTTGCAATAATGATAACACTGTGTATTCTATTGATGTTATTGACTATTTGTCACAAGAAGTCTTCGTGATTGTAGGGAAGGATGCACTGGAAGTGTGAGACCCCGTTATCTAAACAAGATAATAAGGTGCAAATAAGAGAACTAATCATATATAATCAGAGTATTAGGCCGTGTTGATATCCTGAGTTTATAGAGATTACAGTACCAAAAGAATTTCAAAAGGGATTAGTTACATTTCTTAGTAACAGCGTGCAAGACTATAGTTCTACTACACTCCTTGTAGAAACTATACAAAATGAAACCCTGTTCTGCTAATCCTGTAGCACTCCTTAAAGCTCAACGTGTCAACCCCGACCCTTGTTCTCTGTATTAAATGCACCTACAAAGACAACCCCCAACACATGAGCACATCATAATTCATATTCAACATAATATGAATGTAAAGCATTGTAAGGTCCCGATGCTAATTAATCCGGATTAACGATGATTAAGCAAACCCGGATAATTAAAAGTGCAAATTTGAAATAAGGAATTTTGGACTACGATGAGTCGACCAACTAGTGGAACATGTTTAGTGCATGAGCATGTGCATGATCACATGGCACTTGGAGAACACATGCCACTAATTAATTTAACTCATGTTTAATACATGATTTTGGACCATTAATCTTGCAAGAGGGTGATGTATTGACACATGGATTCCATAATACATCAAATATATTATAAAAATCACACATTTTGGCATAGAAGCTCACGCCACTCCATTTCAGATTTGGCTTGTTATTTTAGTGCTAGACTTTCTCTCCCTCCTCTTTTCCCCACCAAAAATCACACTCCACCTTCTCTCTTCTACAATTTTCGAAAATTGCAGCTCAACTCCTACCAAATTCCTCTTGATTTTGCAAGTGCATGTCACATGCAAAGATATATTTGAATGCTACTAAGCTTGAGGAACAAGATGCACCAAGAATTTTCAAGTTTGGAGAAAGTATATGCAAGATTTTCGAGTAGCAGCAGATTTGGGGTAGGATTTTCGAACTTGGCCTGGTTTTGTGGATGATCAAGCTTCAAATCTTGAAGATAAATGAAGGTATATCATCATCCTTGAGTTTTATCAACATGCATGTATGATTGAGGGTCGAACCATGGTGTCCATTTACGAAGAAGTTGCTGTCAATTATAGTCTGCTAAGAACAGTGCATGAACAGTCTGGTGTTTCGCGTTTTTAGCATAGTTACGTTTCGAATTGGAAAATAATGCTCCAATGAAAAGTTGTAGTATTTTGTGTTATCTTTAAATGGCCACCGAAATCAGCTAGTTTAGATTTAATATGAAAAAGTGATGGTCGTTTTACCAACATGTGTCAAATCTGGAAATTTACTGCATGCGAGCTTCATGCATTTTGTTATTCGTATTTCTGGGAATAAATGGCTACGAATATGAAGTTTTAGGCTCTAATACGTGTTGTAGTGTTCAAGGTTAGCTTGCATTTGGAATTGTCCTCACCCAATTTGGAGCTCATATGAAATAATTATGATAATTTTACCAGCAACTATACAATCTGGAAGCAGGGGATATACGAGTTTTCTAGGCTTGTACGTTTTTCACATAATGTACCTCAAGATGTACTCTTTTGCTTGACACTAATAAGAGATGTATTGTATAATATGGAGTTGTCTTGCATTAAAAACTGGCCTTACATGATTTGGAGTTGACGTGTGTAAGATATGCACGTTTCCCTAGAACCGCTCACTCTGTCAAAACAGAATATGAGTATTTTTAAATCTGGCATACTTTGCTTTGCATGTGCCTCAAGATGAGTGAACTAGTTCTGGACTTCAAATATGAACTGTATTACTTTGAGTTTTGGTGATTTTCCCACTAGCCTCAAGTTATTTGGACATCATATGAATTTAATATGATTTTTATACAAAAATGGGTCAGGCTGGAATTTGGTGAATTGTCCTGTTTTTCTAGCAGATTGTTCTTGGCCATTTTACCTAGGCTAAATGAACGAATTTGAAGATGAGTTGAACTGATGAAATGTTCATTTTTGAGTTAGCTTTGAAAATAAATTGGACCCATGTGATTTTATTAAGTATCGAACAAGTTATGAGCCGATCTCTACGGTTGCGCAGGCTGAAATTTAGAGAATTGGTTTTGGGTCTAAGTTTGAGTTTTAGTTTGATATGTTTAAGGCTAGTATGTGACTTTATGTTGTATTTGGAACTGTTATGTGCCAGGTTTATTAATCCTGAGATTGAGTCGAGGATCACTTGGTAATTAGCTAACGGTTTGAGGTACGTAGAAAACGGGTTTTATCACAATGTCTGGCAAAGACGTGATGTTCCCGGGTATGATTTACTTGTCATTACTTGCTCCTTATGTGACTATGTGATAAGTTGATCTGCAGTATGTGAATTACATGGTACATTGACTGCATGATATATGATGACATGAGATTTGAGGTGCATCACATGAGATTATGATATTGCATGATGCATTGACACGCATGGACATTGAGCATGTCATTTTGAGCCTATCGATTCGTTTCTTGGTACCTATATCTTTTCTTTGGTATCTGTGATGCGTGTCTGGGGATGATGGGCAGCCGTTGGCTCGGCAGGAGTGAGAGTGAGCTGAGTGATGCCGGAGCGACGAGCGTGCCGACGTCGCCCAGACACGAGGATGATGGACCGCCGATGGCTCGACTGAGAGATAGATCGGAGCGCGGAGCGTGTCACATCCTGCTCGAGCACTGATGAGTGATTGATGATTTCCTTTGGACCCTTGAGACAGGGATATTCGAGATTTGATACCCTTCATGTGCATTTGCATTCATGCACGGCATACATCGCATGTTATTTGTCATACACTGTGATTTTATCTGTTTCTCGTACTGGGGTTCTGACCCCCTTCGCGGGGGGCTGTCATGTCTTTGTTGGATGGACATGACAGGTATTGCAGGTGGACGTACTGTGGATGCTCGAGACGAGGCATCAATAAATACCAGAGCTCCTTGAGAGCGAGCTCAGGTATATGGTTCATGTTTTGAGTCCCAGTAGTTGTTTAGTATTTTTACTTATGTTTTAAATTACCGGGGTATGCCCTGAGTAACTGTATTTTTAAGTATTACTTTACTGAGAATTTATACGTAATGCTTATGCGATGAATATCATGTTAGATGTAAAACTGAAAATAAATATTTTCACTATTCGGAAATGTTTTAGAAACAAAATGCGAAAAATTTTGAGGGTCACTTTGATAAAGTTTTTAACTAAATCTTCCGCTGTTTACGTTAATATAACAATCGTGTGTTAATTAAACCTCTGATTAGGACCAGGCCCTCACAGTTGGTATCAGAGCATATATCTGGGATATACTCGAACTAGAGTTAGGACACTGAGAATAGACACAAATGAATTGTTTGTGCATGTGTCTGATTATGTGATTTTATATGCTCTTGCCTGCTATGTTTACATGTTCGATAATGAAGTTTTATCCATGTAATGGATTATTGAGCAGGGATAATTAGTGGTCATATCTCTGAGTATTTTAATATGCTGAGTTGCATATATTCTAGAGAATTTGAGAATTTTATCTGTTAGCACTGATAGTTGCTGATGGGATGATGATGTAGAATAAATGATGATAACATCTATGACTTGAGATGTATGAATTATGTTGGACAGTTAGTGTTTGGACAGGTAGCTGTGATATAGACTTTAAGAGCCATCTATTGAACCTGTAGGCACTGTAAACTGTTACTTGAATTATATCATAGTGATAATTATTGAGACTTGTATTTATCACTTTGGGATTAATCCTTATGATTAGTGGATGCCACTAGAATTATTTAGAACACTTTTTGTCGATTGACATCGGGAATTTAAGTCTAAAAGACCAAGGTTATACGTATGAGTTTACGTCAAAACCTATGTGCGCTAAGATGATAATTTAGAACTTGAGAATATTGAAACTAGCAATATTTCAACTGAAGAATGGAGTGTAGTTGTTGTGAGAAACAACGAGAATTGGTTTGAATGAGGACTTGGATTTAGGGACTGTCGTAATTCAGTTCTAGTTTATATGTCCAACTTATGAATAAATACTACATGATTAACTCTTCTAGATGAGAGTATCTAGAGTAATGGTAGTGATGGAAGAAGAGTTTTCCCTCTTGTTGACACAGGAAAGAATATTTACGAGAAAGTCATGTTCATTACATGGAAAATGATAAACGTTTATCGTGGACTTGAGAAATGGAAATATCTGCTTAATCTCAATAGCTATTCACTAGTGAAGAGATTAGATTTTGACTAAGGAATAAGACACCGATGTGGTGCGAATAATTAGAACTGGATTAAAGATTAATGAAGTGACTATCATTGGGATAATCCAAGTAATCATGGAAAAGTTTCAGAAGTATCACTCAAATTTATCCAGCTCTAGTAGTTCTAGAGGACTATGAAATTGTAGAACACCAAATCTTTTGAGATCACTGTGGATGTAAATATCTACTGATCCATTTGAAAGAATAATAAGAACTGATATTGATTGTGACCAGTCAGAGCATGTCTGTTACTTACTCGGGAATAGATGCAACCATAACAACAAATACTCTGAGCTAGAGGTAGATATCATGGTGGTTATTCTTTACGACCACTCAGTTTCAGCAGCAGTAAATTACCTGTAGACCAGAGAGTATACTTGACAATGGGATTGAGATGTCTCCAGGATATATAACCATTTCGATTTTGGCAATGATAGAGATGCTAGTGATCACAGATACATGTTGTGTATTGGTCACATGGCACGAGTTTGATTTGAGATAAAATCATTCGTTTCATATATTGCATCAAATGTGCATTAATAATGATGATTGGGAGAAAATACATCAGCAGTGATAATTATTCTATCCACACTTGTAATAGTGAACTGCAGATTACAGTTTGTTGATAGTGTTGTGGATTTGAATTAATGATGTTGTCGAAATATGGTTTTGATTGTATCAAGGGCATGGATACTCTGATAAATTTTGAGATATTGCAAGTTGATTTCAGAGTATAATGAATTTTTGATTATATTGTGGCTACAAATGAAATGTATATCGCCACGAATAGCAAGCTAAGATATTGATAGTATCAGCTATGAAAATATTGTGGTTGCAATACTTGGGAAACGAGGGATATTTGATAATAAACAGTTGATGCTTATCAAAAAGAGTCGAGGTTGACTGATATTATAGAGGTAAGAAAACCTACCAAGATTTTCCTGAGGAAATGAAAGAATTTTCACTAAAGAAGGAAATTGATTTTAACTATTCGTTGATGACAAGGAATAGATTTGATATCGAAAGTACTGTATGGAATGTCATCAGCAAAGTTGACAGATACAGAAGAATAGTTGCAGAATCTCCTTGATACGAGTATAAATGTCTGAGTATGTCACTTGAGGAAACATCAGTATTGTTCGTGAATAAGAAAGATGATATTATGAAGACGTGTATCGACTAAAGGTAGTTGAATCGGGCTATTGTCGAGAATAAATACCCACTGCCTAAGATCGAAAAGTAACTGATCAAGTTGTAAGGAACTTTAATGTATAAGAAGAACGATTTTTACTCTGGTTACCATCAGTTTGAGTCAGAAGAGAAAATGTTCTCTAGGCAATTGGTCAAACCAGATATAGACATTTTGAATTTTTGGAAATGTCGTGTGGTCTGACAACTATACCGGTAGAGTTATGAATTTGATGAAGAAATTTTTTCGTAACTTTTGGGCGGAAGTGTAATCATATTCATCAATGGTATACTAGTGTATACGAGATCCGGAAGGAACCACACAGAACACATGTGATTGATTTTTCAGACGCTTCGTGAAGCTCAAAGGTTGTACCAAGTTAGTGAAATGTAAATCTTGGTTGAATCAAGTGTTGTTTTGGGATAGGTGATACCATCTCACCAGATACCTGTTGATTCCAGTAAAGTAAAGATAGTACTAATTTGGCCAAGACCAATCATTGTACTCAAGATGAAAAGTTTTATGAATTTTGACAGATACTACAGGCTTTTACGGAAGGATATTCTAGGATAGCCTGTCTTATGAACTAATTGACCAAGAAGAAATTTGATATTCGTTTGGTCAGATGAATGAGAAAGCAGTTTTCATAACTGAAGCTGAAATGGACTACAACCCCAATGTTGTTTTGGTTTAACTGGTTCAGGGAGATATGTAGTTGTGCAAATACGTATGTCAAAGATTTGAAGATATGTTCTAATGTATCATGAAAAGATGATTGCATATTCTTGAGATATAAGCGATGACTAGATTTATTAAAGAATTTGACTTAGATAGTCAATATAAATCAAGGAAAATGAAACTAGTAGCAGATGCACTGAACCTAAAAGTGCAAGGTGCAATGGTAGCATCGATGGTTGCTTTGCAGTTTGATAATCTCTGATTTTGATGATCGGAAAGACTCGAAGGACAGACCCATACAGATATTGAGTTAAGAAATTGGTTCTATCTTATCAACAAAGTAAATTTAGTATGCCATTTAGTGGTGGTTGCGAATGAAAAATCAGTGTATATCATCGAATTTTACTGATTTGAAAGACGTATTACAGCAGAAAGCACACTATAGAGAACATAGTGTTATTCTGGGAATGATGTGATGTATCATTCCTGAGATCCTATTTCTGACGGGATGGTATACAGGAAGAAATTTTTGAATTTTGTGGCAATTTGTTTGACATGCCAGCAGGTCAAGATAAAAATACGAGACCTAATGGGATAGTACAGGATTTGTAAGTACCACAATGAATTTGGGAAATTTCTAGTTTTGGGTTTTATAGCTCAAATTGTTTAGAACAAACAGAGATTGTGAAATAAGTCGAATTGGAATTGATTGACTATCCAATACAAGATATTGATTTCATATGATAGTCTATATGTCTATGAGAGGACGAATGTTTAAGATATGGTTAATGTGGTTTAGTTACAGTGAGTTTCTGTAATAGATGTATCTGATTGAGATCCGATGATAATATCAGAATTCGAAACTATTTTCAGAATGTAATGGATACTAAGTTAGCAATGTGTATTGCTTAGCATACCCATACAGATGGATCAACTGAGAAAATATCCAGACTTTGGAATCTATGTTCCGATTAATAGTGGTGAATTTAGTGAGAACTGACAGAATCACTATTCACTAGTAGAATTTTCCTATAATTTAAGTTTCAGAGAACTTTTGGGATGGCATCGGTTCAGGTTTTGCAAAGCCAGAATTACCGATCGGTGATGTGATGATAGAAAATTGATAAGAAATTTTGGCATAACTTAAGATTGTTGAGAAAAAATGCCAGGAACGATAAAATTTCGGCGAAAACAATTAAAAAATTTGGCTTGAGGTGAGCAGATTTGCTAAGCCAAAGAGAAATATATCGTTAGACTTCGAGTTGAGAATCAGGTAAATATGGAAATATTACATTTGCGACGATCAATATGATTCGTTAAGTGAGGTTTGATGTTGTCTCGATATTTTGAACTTTGTGGAATCATAGAGAACTTTGATTAAGTGGTAGATCGTTGAGACGACCACAGCAGTTGTCATTGATACATGATGATCCTTAAGTATCTATGAATGAGATTGAGACAACTCGTATGTTTTGATTTATTGAGTTATACTCAGTTTTGCGATTTCGAGGACGAAATCTTTTGAAGAGGGGAAGAAATGTAAGGCCCCGATGCTAATTAATCTGGATTAACGATGATTAAGCAAACCCGGATAATTAAAAGTGCAAATTTGAAATAAGGAATTTTGGACTACGATGAGTCGACCAACTAGTGGAACATGTTTAGTGCATGAGCATGTGCATGATCACATGGCACTTGGAGAACACATGCCACTAATTAATTTAACTCATGTTTAATACATGATTTTGGACCATTAATCTTGCAAGAGGGTGATGTATTGACACATGGATTCCATAATACATCAAATATATTATAAAAATCACACATTTTGGCATAGAAGCTCACGCCACTCCATTTCAGATTTGGCTTGTTATTTTAGTGCTAGACTTTCTCTCCCTCCTCTTTTCCCCACCAAAAATCACACTCCACCTTCTCTCTTCTACAATTTTCGAAAATTGCAGCTCGACTCCTACCAAATTCCTCATGATTTTGCAAGTGCATGTCACATGCAAAGATATATTTGAATGCTACTAAGCTTGAGGAACAAGATGCACCAAGAATTTTCAAGTTTGGAGAAAGTATATGCAAGATTTTCGAGTAGCAGCAGATTTGGGGTAGGATTTTCGAACTTGGCCTGGTTTTGTGGATGATCAAGCTTCAAATCTTGAAGATAAATGAAGGTATATCATCATCCTTTAGTTTTATCAACATGCATGTATGATTGAGGGTCGAACCATGGTGTTCATTTACGAAGAAGTTGCTGTCAATTATAGTCTGATAAGAACAGTGCATGAACAGTCTGGTGTTTCGAGTTTTTAGCATAGTAACGTTTCGAATTGGAAAATAATGCTCCAATGATAAGTTGTAGTATTTTGTGTTATCTTTAAATGGCCACCGAAATCAGCTATTTTAGATTTAAGATGAAAACGTTATGGTTGTTTTACCAACATGTGTCAAATCTGGAAATTTACTGCATGCGAGCTTCATGCATTTTGTTATTCGTATTTCTGGGAATAAATGGCTACGAATATGAAGTTTTAGGCTCTAATAAGTGTTGTAGTATTCAAGGTTAGCTTGCATTTGGAATTGTCCTCACCCAATTTGGAGCTCATATGAAATAATTATGATAATTTTACCAGCAACTATACAATCTGGAAGCAGGGGATATACGAGTTTTCTAGGCTTGTACGTTTTTCACATAATGTACCTCAAGATGAACTCTTTTGCTTGACACTAATAAGAGATGTATTGTATAATATGGAGTTGTATTGCATTAAAAACTGGCCTTACATGATTTGGAGTTGACGTGTGTAAGATATACACATTTCCCTAGAACCGCTCACTCTGTCAAAACAGAATATGAGTATTTTTAAATCTGGCATACTTTGCTTTGCATGTGCCTCAAGATGAGTGAACTAGCTTCTGGACTTCAAATATGAACTGTATTACTTTGGGTTTTGGTGATTGTCCCACTAGCCTCAAGTTATTTGGACATCATATGAATTTAATATGATTTTTATACAAAAATGGGTCAGGCTGGAATTTGGTGAATTGTCCTGTTTTTCTAGCAGATTGTTCTTGGCCATTTTACCTAGGCTAAATGAACGAATTTGAAGATGAGTTGAACTGATGAAATGTTCATTTTTGAGTTAGCTTTGAAAATAAATTGGACCCATGTGAATTTATTAAGCATCGAACAAGTTATGAGCCGATCTCTACGGTTGCGCAGGCTGAAATTTAGAGAATTGGTTTTGGGTCTAAGTTTGAGTTTTAGTTTGATATGTTTAAGGCTAGTATGTGACTTTATGTTGTATTTGGAACTGTTATGTGCCAGGTTTATTAATCCTGAGATTGAGTCGAGGATCACTTGGTAATTAGCTAACAGTTTGAGGTACGTAGAAAACGGGTTTTATCACAATGTCTGGCAAAGACATGTGATGTTCCCGGGTATGATTTACTTGTCATTACTTGCTCCTTATGTGACTATGTGATAAGTTGATCTGCAGTATGTGAATTACATGGTACATTGACTGCATGATATATGATGACATGAGATTTGAGGTGCATCACATGAGATTATGATATTGCATGATGCATTGACACGCATGGACATTGAGCATGTCATTTTGAGCCTATCGATTCGTTTCTTGGTACCTATATCTTTTCTTTGGTATCTGTGATGCGTGTCTGGGGATGATGGGCAGCCGTTGGCTCGGCAGGAGTGAGAGTGAGCTGTGTGATGCCGGAGCGACGAGCGTGCCGACGTCGCCCAGACACGAGGATGATGGACCGCCGATGGCTCGACTGAGAGATAGATCGGAGCGCGGAGCGTGTCACATCCTGCTCGAGCACTGATGAGTGATTGATGATTTCCTTTGGACCCTTGAGACAGGGATATTCGAGATTTGATACCCTTCATGTGCATTTGCATTCATGCACGGCATACATCGCATGTTATTTGTCATACACTGTGATTTTATCTGTTTCTCGTACTGGGGTTCTGACCCCCTTCGCGGGGGGCTGTCATGTCTTTGTTGGATGGACATGACAGGTATTGCAGGTGGACGTACTGTGGATGCTCGAGACGAGGCATCAATAAATACCAGAGCTCCTTGAGAGCGAGCTCAGGTATATGGTTCATGTTTTGAGTCCCAGTAGTTGTTTAGTATTTTTACTTATGTTTTAAATTACCGGGGTATGCCCTGAGTATCTGTATTTTTAAGTATTACTTTACTGAGAATTTATACGTAATGCTTATGCGATGAATATCATGTTAGATGTAAAACTGAAAATAAATATTTTCACTATTCGGAAATGTTTTAGAAACAAAATGCGAAAAATTTTGAGGGTCACTTTGATAAAGTTTTTAACTAAATCTTCCGCTGTTTACGTTAATATAACAATCGTGTGTTAATTAAACCTCTGATTAGGACCAGGCCCTCACAAGCATAATGCACAATCATAGATATAAAATACTTCCTGTATTTCCAATGCATTTAAAACGCCCATTGGTTGTCCCTGTACCATAACTCATAATCAAATCATTATATGAAATTATGGCTTCTTTAAATAAATGTCATCGTTGGGATGCCCGTACGTCGCTTACGTACCTTTCCAAAATATGGTGTATTGCATGACTCTATCCCCTGCGTTGTGTGGCTACTTGTGATGGCTCTACACAAGTGTACAACACAATATTAGATGCATCGTTATAATCCAATACCAAAATTAAACAAATTCCACATTTTTCAAAAACAGGGCATACTGATCGATCGGCCCTCATCACCGATCGATCGGTGATCACTTTGAATTTCATAAAAATGCTACGGCTTTTACCGATCGATCGGTGTTCTTTACCGATCGATCGGTCGCTCTGTTTCAGTGCGATTTTCCAGAATTCGCGAACAGTCACTTTCATACCAATCAATCTAGCATATAAGGCACACCTCATGCTTGAACGAATGTGCCAAGAGCTACAATATATACCCTGAGTGCATTCATATCGAAGTTATACCCATACTTAAAACCCACATGCTTGAAAATTTCCCATTTACATCAGTACTCAACCAAGTTTCTCTGAAACAGGGTACCATATATTTTTACCTAGATTTTCGAACACATATATTCAAGCCAACAAATCTACCACATAACACATATAACATGCTCAAGTAAACATGTTAGGAACTTCATAAAAACACCATAAATGAACTTGAATCGAAGGTTTAATAAAACCTAAGCTAGCATGCCATTTTTACACCAAGTAAAAACATGAAGGTTTCTTGCAAAGAAAATTGAAATCTCCACCTTCCTACTTGCTAAGCTGGAGCTGGACGTTTTTTGGACGAAAATGGGGCGAGATTGGAGTGATGGAGGTGGAGTGGAAGAGTGGGGAAAGTGAGGGTATGGCCAGCTGTGGCAGCATGGGTCAAGGGGGGTGGTTGGGTGTTGGGTGGGTTGGTGTGTTATGTTTTGGTCCCGGTATTTAGCACGATATATTAAAATATCCTCACATGATATTTTATAGTATATACTCAATAAAATACTTCAATTTCCAATTAAACATGCTTCACCAAAACAATTAACACCCACCCCAAATAATCATGCCACAACCCAAATTCCCAACATACTTCACATACACCCTGAAATAAATTTCCCCAATATAATTAATTCAACACAAAGAATTAATACCATAATCTTCATAACATGATTAATGTTTAAAATAACACATAATCATTTCGGGGATATCACAGGAAGTCACTCTCACAAGAGCTATGGCAAAGGAAAACGTGGAGTTGTTTATCATGGATGAGTTGAAAAACACCATCGATACCTCGGATGATGCACCTGAGCTAATTCAGTCAGGTAACGTTTCTTTTATATCACAGCTTGTTTCTAACACTAGAATTCTTCCATCTGTTTTACAGGCACCAACCATTGAGGTGAAGCCATTACCTAGCCATCTCAAGTATGTATTCCTTGGTGATGGAGATACATTACCAGTGATCATCTCTAGTAAATTGGGGGATGATCAAGAGAAAGATCTCATTCTTGTGCTCAATGAGCACAAGACCGCAATAGGTTGGACCATCGCTGACATCAATGGAATCAGTCCCTCCATATGCATGCACCGCATTCTACTTGAAGAAGGAGGAAGCCCTACACGTCAACCCCAAAGGAAGCTTAACCCACCCATGATGGATGTGGTGAAGGAAGAGATTTTGAAGCTTTTAGCAGTTGGGGTGATCTACCCTATTTCAGACAGTCAATGGGTCAGTCCAGTCCAAGTTGTGCCAAAGAAGACCGGTATCACTGTGGTAAAAAATAAAGATGATGAACTTGTGCCCACACTTATTCAAAATGGATGGCGAGTGTCCATAAACTACCGGAAGCTCAACGCTGTGACTAGAAAGGACCACTTTCCTCTACCCTTCATTGATCAAATGCTTGAGAGGTTAGCTTGCCATTCATACTATTATTTTCTTGACGGTTATTCGGGTTCAGATTGCAATTGCACCGGAGGACAAAGAAAAGACTACTTTCATGTGCCCTTTTGGCACATTCGCCTACCGACGCATGCCCTTTGGACTATGCAATGCCCCAACCACGTTTCAACAGTGTATGGTTAGCATATTTTTCTGAGTTTATTGAGCATATTTTAGAGGTGTTCATGGATGATTTTACTGTCTACGGTAACTCATTCAATGATTGTCTAGCTAGCCTTACACTCGTGTTAAAACGATGCATAGAGACTAATCTTGTTCTAAATTCTGAAAAATGTCATTTTATGGTAGAAAAAGGTATAGTTGTAGGGACCCTAGTTCCTTAAGTGCGGATTAAAGGCGTAAATAAAAATTTCCATGCATAACAGAGTATAAAGGTTGTGTTGATACCCTGAGTTATTAAATTATAGTGCCAAAATAAAGTTCCAAAAGGGATTAGTTACATTCTCAACCAATGAATGCTAATCCTATAGCTTTACACTACTCCTAGAGTAGAGACTATACAAAAATTTAGCCTGCTATGCCAAAAGCACTCCTCACTGGCTCACTGCATCAACCCGCCTTAGCCCGTCCGCCCAAAAGTACCTACAGGAACAACCCCAAACCATGAGCATGTATATAAATCATATTCACAATAATATGATCATAATTCAATGCATAAACCATAAATACAAATCACTTCCTGTACTTAACACATACAAAAGCTCCCTTGGTTGTCCCTGTACCATAATCACAATTAATTGATTATAACACCAATAATATATGTCATGACATGCATCCGTTCCATGTATACCAATGGCCAATCCCAGTCTTATTATATCCGTGGCATAATACCCCTCGCGTTACATGACAGCGGCATTAATACCCCTCGCTTCGACATATTAGCGGCATAATATCCCTCGCATCAACATGACAGCGGCATGATCCTTCGCTTCGACATGTTTGCGGCAAATATTCTTCATCGCTAAATATGACAGCGGCAAGTATTCTATCATCGCCTCGACATGAGGGCGGCAAGTATTCTTCATCACTGTGATATAACCTCGACTCACAATTACATGCAACCATAATGCATGTTCCAACTATATATGCAACCATAATGCATAAATAAGATCACATGTGCAACCATAATGCATAGCCAATTCAAAGCGTAATAAATACGTTTTACCGTCCGATGCTCGTACGTCTCACTACGTACCTTAGTTCCAAAAGTGGAGATGTCGTGGAACTTTATCTCCTTTGATGTGTGGCTACCTGGGATGGTTCTACACAATCACATGAATCCATATTAGAAGCCAATAAGTGAACCATTACCAAAAATAACATCATTTAAAACAAAATCCCAAAATCCACATTTTATGCCTTGCGATCGATCGGTCCCCAAGCCCCGATCGATTGCCAAGCTAAGAAAAATAGGTATCCAAGTACTGCCTCCACCGATCGATCGAACCATTTTACCGATCGATCGAGACATCTCACCGATCGATCGGGAAAAATTACCGATCGATCGGTAAGCTCATTTCACGCCTTGTTCAGGCTCTGCCTTGCTCGATCGATCGGACCCTAATCTCGATCGATCGAGCAGCCCTGTTCCAGCAAGAAACTTCCATGTATGAGCTTCCAACAACACTTAAACTCATATACAACCAAGAACAACTCCCATGCTCAACATATAACCACAAAACAACCTTAAAATACAACCCCCAAACATAAACAAGATGTTGGAACAAGATCTACCCCCTTTAACCCCAAAAACAAGCTACAACCCAACCAAAACTCAAACCACTTGAGCTCCAAGTTTCAAGCAAGAAAACACAAAAAGACTCCTTTTCCAAAGCTTTCTCCTCTCCTCTTGTTTCAGAAACGAAAATGGGAGTTCTTAGGTGAAAGGATGAGGTTTTGGGGACAAAAGCTGATAGGGAGGGGGTGATGGGATGTAAAGATGCAAGTGGCTCCTTTGCCAACTCACATGAGATTTAAATGTGTAGCCAAAACATAAGCATGGTATATAGAATATCCCATCATGATATTTTTAAAGCATTTTACTACAATGCACCAAAATCACCATTAAAATCATGCTTTACCAAAAATTACAAACCAACACATTTAAACCATTATAACACCCAATTTCCCAACATGTATAACATGCACCCTGAAATGCTCTACCGGGTCACGCCTATCATGTGACAAGCATTTTACCAAGATAATTAGTCCCAACACATAATCTAATTATCGCCATAATATCACATAAACATAATTAATGCCCTAATTGCAATTAATTATTTCGAGGATATCACAATAGTGTTGGGTCATGTCGTTTCTGCTAATGGTATAGAGGTAGACAAAGCTAAAATTGATGTTATGCAGTCTCTACCTTATCCTACTTGTGTTCGGGATGTGCGCTCTTTTCTTAGACATGCAGGTTTCTACAGGAGGTACATAAAAGATTTCGCTAAGATAGCTACAACGTTTTGTAAGCTATTGCAAAAAGATATCGCTTTTGAGATGGATGAAGCGAGCAAGAGAGCTTTTGATAGACTGAAGGAGTCATTGACTTCTACCCCCATCATCCAACCACCCGACTGGAGTAAGCCTTTTGAGATGATATGCGATGCCAGTGACTTTGCAGTTGGTGCTGTTTTAGGCCAAAAAGAGGGGAATGCGTCACATGCCATATACTATGCATCAAAGACCTTAAATGATGCTCGGCGGAACTATAACACTAATGAGAAAGAGCTTTTAGCAGTTGTTTTTACTCTTGAAATATTTTGATCTTATTTACTTTGTACTAAAGTCATTGTTTATTCTGATCATGCAGCTCTTCGCTATTGATGACGAAGAAGGAGGCAAAACCAAGGTTGATAATATGGATTTTGCTCTTGAGTGTGTTTGACATACAAATCAAGGATAAGAAGGGCAACGAGAACAAAGTAGCGGATCACTTAAGCCGTATACCGCATGTGGATGAGGAGCTTTGTTTGAAGGAGGAATTCACGGATGAGCATCTACTTTCCATTAGCGACGATCTACCATGGTATGCTCATATTGTGAATTGCTTAGCTTCTAATGCATTACCTTCTGAACTGTCTATGTCTCAAAGAGCTAAGATACGGAGTGATGCCAAGTATTATGTATGGGATGATCCATACCTATGGAAGAACTGTGCGGATCAAATCATTAGAAGATACATCCCCGAGACCGAGGTAAGTGACATTCTTAAGTTTTGTCATTCATATGCTTGTGGAGGACATTTTGGTGCGAAGAGAACAACTAGGAATGTCTTATAATGTGGGTTCTTTTGGCCCACCCTGTTCATGATGCCTATCATTTCTGCAAGAACTGTGCGCAATGCTGGTAATATATCCCAAAGAAAGGAGATGCATCAACAACCCATTCTAATTTGTGAAATTAATGACGTATGGGGCATCGACTTTATGGGACCCTTTCCTATCTCTTATGGTGATGTTTATATACTTCTTGCTGTTGATTATATCTCGAAATGGGTGGAAGCTATTGCCACCCGGATTGATGATTCCAAAGTTTGCAGATTTTATCAAACACAACCTTTCTCTAGGTTTGGAATCCCGAGAGCCATAATTAGTGATCGAGGTACACACTTTTCAATCGGACAATGGAAAGTCTATTCAAGAAGTATCATGTGACCCACAAAGTCTCCACCGCCTACCATCCACAAACAAGTGGCCAAGCTGAGGTCTCTAACCGAGAAATAAAAGCCATATTGGAAAAGACTGTCAACCCAATAAAGAAGGATTGGAGCCTAAGACTGGATGATGCACTATGCGCCTACCGGACTACATATAAGACTCCAATAGGTATGTCCCCATATCGATTAATTTTTGGAAAAACCTGTCATCTTCATAGAGTTGGAGCATAGAGCATACTGGGCTGTGAAGAATTTCAACATGAAATATGATGAGAGTGGCGTGCATCGAAAGTTGCAATTGCAAGAATTAGAGAAGATAATGTATGAGGCATATGAGAGTGCAAGGATCTACAAGGACAAGACGAAGGACTTACATGACAAGATGATATCCAGGAGGAGCTTTGAAGTTGGTCAAAAAGTTCTCCTTTACCATTCACGACTTCAACTCTTTCCAGGTAAGCTTCGTTCTAGATGGAATGAACCTTTTATCGTTACTAATGTTTATCCTCATGGTACAGTGGAAATTCATAGTTTGGACACCACTAAGACATCAAGGTCCAAACCGAGGAAGGTGGACAAATGAACATCAAGGTGGCCCTGGAGGATACACCTAACTTCGACTAATTGCGAGGGCTGACGTCGGGCCACCGACGTTAAACAGAGGCGCTGCTTGGGAGGCAACCCAAGGAGAGTTAGTTTCCCTTTTCCTTTTTAATTTTTTTTTATTGCCTTTAGTAGTTAAACTTTTCTCTTTTCTTATATTTTTGCTCTACATTAGGGACAATTTAAGATTTAAGTATGGGGGAGAGATTAGTGGTGTGCTATTGCTTTCCTATTACAAAAATACAAAAACAAAATCGAAATTTTTGAAAATTTTGAGCTCATAGGTAAGTAACGAACGCATGCTTAGAATCACTAGCCCATGTTGAAACCTAATTGATATCATGCATACTTTTGAACATAGGTGTTTGTTAACATTGGAACACTTTGAACTCTAATGCAAATTTTACTTTATCATAGTAGGTGAATATTTTGAGCACATTATTGTCATGACTTGTGAAGTGTGCATAGCTTAGTGAAGATTGTGTAATTGTGATAGTCTTAATAAGTCTCGAATACATGATAGAACTTAATCTACATGCTCTTTGAGGCGTATGTCTAGACTACTTGCAAACATGAAAGTGATATAGGCAATCTTTGATGCGTTTGAGCCTTTCAAGCCTACCATGTAAAGAAAATCAATCACTAGTACCCTTTTTGAGCCTTAATGCAAAAGAATGGTTGTATGCTAAGCATACAAACAACCCCCATTTCGACATTCTTTGGCTAGCCTATCATCCTTCCCTAATAAGCCTCAATATGAATTCTATTCATACCTTTGAAGGGAGTATGATGTTTTTCATTCACATGCACTTATGTTATCAATGATTCAAATGTTTTGTGAGCTTTATTGTCAAAAGAATGGAATGCATGAAAGAAAAGGGATGCCTTGAGAAATTTGATAAAAATATGACTCCAAGGGGAGCCAATGCACAAAATAAGTAAAGTGTTGAAATAAACCTTGCAAAAATTATACAAGGTGTGAAAAAGAACAAAGTTGAAAAATTCATGCAAGAAGAGAAGCTTTTAGTGTGCATATCATCATACTCTCTTGTTTGATATATCTTTTCCTTTCTTTCATAAGCCAATACCTAGGTCAAGCTACAAGCTAATAAAGACCTACTTGATTTGTGTTTGAGAAGTGGCTAAGATAGTGGAGAAGAGTGTCCACGTGAGCCTATACTTGTGTTGATATATGACTTGAACTATTGTGAGTTTACATTAGTTAGATCTATAACTTGTGCATGACACTTGTTTATGACCACACACTCACGTTCACTACTTTGTTGAGTATGAAATGTTTAGGGATTGAAATTGTTCCACTGTTTACTTTTCACCGCCTTTCATTACTATACATGTTTAGATTGTTGAGGCACTAAAGTGAGGACAAGTTAGTTTGTTATGATGCTATGAGACAAAGCAAAAAGATTGTAATTTTGTCTGATTTACTCGAGATCGAGTAAAGATAAGTATGGGGGAGTTTGATGTGACTAGAAATAGACACATCTATTGCGGTTAATTGTATAAGATATGGTATATTTTGATATATAATTTGACACATGTACTACCTAATCGTATAATGGTTTATATGTAGGTGGAAACGAAGAAATCAAGCTAACAAGGGCGAATAAGGATCAAGAAATGCATTGGAGTTGACAAGGGATCAAATTAGACCAAGGAAAATTCATAAAAGTGGACAAAAGACCGAGATTGCTCGCCAATCAGAAGTCCCGATCGATCGTCAAAGGAAGAAATAAAGTCAACAAAATTTGTGTCTTTGCGATCGATCGGCGTTTTGTACCGATCGATCGCCAAATGTTACTGGACGAAAGAATAGAAGTCAGCGATCGATCGGGGTTTTGTCTCGATCGATAGCAAGAAGTTTCTGGCTGAAAAATAAAAGCTGGCGATCGATCGCCAGCTTGTCCCGATCGATCGCCAGCAGTGTTTTGGAAAGTTTGGAGACTTGATTTCTTTCCTTACTACATGGGCTCTATCCTACCCCAACAATCTCCACACCTCTATATACTCGAAAATCAGTCTCTTTAAGGAAGAATTTAGACTTTAGAACATAGTTTTCAATAGTAGAATAATTTTTTCTTTCAACTTTTGTGAAGAACGCTTGAAGAACGAAGACGAAGCGACGCTCCGGAATCGTGATTCCTTTTAGTAATTTTTCTTTTATCATTAGTTTAATGTTTTCTAGAATAGATTTGCTTGTTTTTAATCCAATTATGAGTAGCTAAATACTTTGATTCATAGTTGAGGGATACTTGCCTTTGGAATAAGAACACTTGTGAAAATTTTGGTTTGATTGTTGTATTTTTAATTCAATTTCAATTTGTTTTCATATTATGATTATTATGATTGTTGTGTTTGATTGATAGATTGATCAACTAGTAATCACATACACTATCTAATGCTAATTAAGAAGCAACTAATATTGATAATTACCTGCTGTTGGTGTTATTAAATTCTTAGGAAAAACGATTGGATGATTAATTCTAACGGTTGTAGTTTTTATTGATTGTTCATCAAACTTACTAGTTTTTGAAGCTATCATTGATTTATTTTAACGACTGTGTTGGGAAAACGATTTCTAAGTTTTGGTGATTACAAACACCTACCGGATGTCAAAGACCAACTGGATGAAGTCCCACCGGGTAACAAAGACCAACTGGAAAAGACTCCTACCGGATAAAGACTCCTACCGAATGAAGACTCCTACCGGATGAAGACACCTACCGGATGAAGACACCTACCGGGTGAAGACATCAACCAACTGGATAGCTACCAACTGGACAAGACATAAACTGGATGACTACCAACTGGATAGACACCAACTGGATAGCTACCAACTGGACAAGACATAAACTGGATGACGACCAACTGGATAGACACCAACTGGATAGCTACCAACTGGACAAGACATAAACTGGATGACTACCAACTGGATAGACATCAACTGGATGGCCACCAACTGGACAGACATCTACTGGACAACTATCAACCGGATAGTCCCACTGAACAAAGACATCAACTGGGATGAACGACCAGTTGAACACAGAAAACCAGCAGAAGTCTAAAATTCCAGTAAGAGCACTAAGCAACGAGACAAAATCAGTACAACATTATCTGACAAAGGTACAACAGAGCGGCGCACCCTGCTATATCTCCGCCACCATTACCGTCAGAGTGAAAAGAGTCGTTGCTTAGACAAAATAGGAAAGAAGACAATATGAATTTGGAAAGCTAATCTCTTCCATATACAGAAAAGCTACCGTTGGACAACCAAACCTATAAATACGTCCAAGCAGAGAATGAAGAGGTGCTGAGCGATTTTCAACAAAGAGATATACTTCAAAGCAAACAAGAAAATCATTTTACTGATATTCCAAACGTTCATCAAAGAGCAGACAAACAGCGAAACTGAATCTGTGATAGATTATTGCCAATTGAAGTCTGCTGCTCAAAAACTCTCAAAGCTAGAAAGTTTATTCTGTAAAGAGTGTTATAGAATCCCTTGTAATCAAAAGTTAAGAAGATTGTGATTGCTAGGAGTTTAGGCCAAGTGTGTTAGTGCCTAAGAAGGTTGTATACTGTAAAGTGTAAACCAAGTCTTCTAGTGAATCCTTCCTGCAAAGGAAGAAGGGGAGACGTAGAAGCGTTGTGCTTCGAACTTCCAGAAACAACTCTTGTGTTATTTGTTCATTACTTTATTACCTCAGTTTTATTCCTCACAAGTTCAGTAGACGTCTTCCGCACTGTAATAAGTGTCTGCTGACTTGCCTGATATTGAGAAGCAACTGTAATACTTAACAGCTTACAATTAACTAGAAGAAGAAATCGAAATTGAATCTAGTGTTTATTCAACCCCCACTTCTAAACACTACCCCGATCCTAACAAGTGGTATCAGAGCTTAGGTCTTCTCAATCTTGAGAAATTACCATTTACCAAAAACTGATGGCCTCATTCAGCAAGATCCCAATGTTCAAGAAAGACGAATATGATGACTGGAGGATTCGTATGCAAGCACATTTAAGTGCTCAAGATGATGATATGTGGTATGTAATCACTGAAGGACCGTTGAAGATCATGAAAATCAATACAGCTGCTTCTATCACAAGTGGTGATCCACAAATGGTAGAAAATGAAAGATCTCAATGGTCAAATGAAGACAAGAAAAAAGCAAATCTAGACAACGTTGCTAAGGACATCCTGTTCAAAACTTTGGACAAAAATATGTTCAACAAAATAAAAATGTGCTCAACAGCCAAAGAAATCTGGGAGAAGATTGCCCAACTCTGTGAAGGAAATGATCAAACCAAAGAAAACAAGCTTACTGTGGCTTTACAGAAGTTTGAGCATATCAAGATGATGAATGGAGAAACTCTCAACGAGTATGATGAAAGAGTGACTGGAATAATTAATGAACTAAGCAGTCTGGGTAAAGATTACCCAACATAGAAGTCACTCTCAAAGTAATGAGAGGTCTCCCAAGAGAATGGGATGTCAAGACCATTGCTATGAGAGAATCGAAGGACATCAACAAGATAGATCTAAATGATCTGTTTGCTGATTTAAAAGCCTATGAATTCGAATTAGGCATTCGGGTTGAAGATGAACCAAATACCAGCCAACCAACCAAAGCTCTCACTGCATCGGAGTCTCTGCCTACTTCTACAGAGATGACTCCAGAAAAGATGTGTAATGATGCTATGGCAATGTTTGTAAAGAAATTTGGGAAATTCATGAAGAAGAACCAGAGACCTTATCAATCATATCCTCGAAGGCAGAGTTCCAAAGGAAATTCAGAAGAAGAAGAGAGAGTATGCTTCAACTGCCTCAAACCAGGGCACTTCATTGCGGACTGTCCTAAACCCAAAAAGGATGATCACAAAAGAGGATCCAAGGATTACAGAAAATCTAAAGAAACCAGAAGATCATCCAAAAGGGACAGAGATCAAAAGGTTTTGATGGCAGAAGAAAGTAAGATCAAATGGGCTGATTCTGAATCAGAATCAGAGGAGTTAACTAGCTCATCCAGCGAGAGTGAAGACGAGGAAGTTCACTGCTTAATGACAAATGATGAAAATGAGGTACATGAATCTAACCTATCTGAATTTACACACAGTGAACTTACCAATGCATTGCAGGACATGATCAATGAGTATCGGACGCTATATGAATCCTTTGAAAGCTATAAGACTGAGCACACAATCCAAACTGAAAAGCATGAAAACAAGCTTGATTGTGAACAATCAAGGGGGTTGAACTGCTTAAGGGAAACAACCAGTCTCCTAGTGAAAGAAAGAGATGAAGCCAAGTATGCTTACCAGAAACTTAGCAAACTGGTTAGCACTTGGAATGCGTCGACTACCAGAAAGGATGAAATGCTTGAGTCTATAAGGCTTGCTGGTAATTTAACAGGCATAGGCTATAATAGCAATGACGGCAGTTCATCTGGTAATGAACCTCAACTGTGTCTAACAAAAAGCAAGGTTCAATCAATGAACTTTGTAAGATCTAGCACAGTATATGACCCTTATGAACTGGTTAAAGAACCTGTTAAAGCAACACTCATCAAGGAACAGGCACAGCACAGAGGTATCAGTTATGTAGAACCACTCAAAGAGGCTAAACCGAGGCAAAAGTTCAGAAATGAACTTAAACCCACTGGTCGAGCAGCTAGAGAGGTTAAACCCAACTGGTACTACAACTGTAAACCTGTCCAGAAGAGGTATATGCTAAATAACAGGAACTACAAACCAAAAGCACATGCATACACAGATTATCACACTTCACAGTCAAAATCATCACCAATATTCATAAATGCACACACATTTCAGAACACACACCGACCTAAGTCATTCAGGGTCATACAAGTGTTGGTTCCGAAAGGACTAATCCTACCTGGACCCAAGTAGGATTGGGTACCAACATTCTATCGCTTTAATTGCAGGAAACTAGAATGCATCCAGTTCGGAGCTCAGAATGGTTCCTGGACAGCGAATGCTCTAGACATATGACAGGAAATGAGAGCTTATTGTCTGAACTGGTGGACTCCACCGGACCCAGAATAACTTTTGGAGATAACGCGAAAGGTAGAACCATGGGTAAGGGTAAGATTATCTACGGTAACATCATTTAAAGATATTCTTTTAGTTAAAAATCTATGCTATAACTTGATTAGCATAAGTCAACTGTGTGACAATGGTCATTCCGTAGAATTCAATCAGCACTCATGCACAATTAAATCTACTGATGGCAGTATATTACTTGTAGGTAGAAGGCATGATAACACCTATAAAATTGATTGGAATCTTAATTATCCTACTTCCTCTACTTGCTTAGCTGCCCTGAACTCCTCCAAAAATTGGCTTTGGCACAAACGGTTGAGTCACTTAAATTTTAAAACTATTGCCAGTCTGCGTAAACTTGATCTAGTTATTGGACTGCCTCAAATTGAGTTCTCAAAAGACAAGATCTGTGCAGCATGCCAACTTGGTAAGCAAATCAGATCCTCCTTTAAGAACAAAGGGAGTAAATCTTCTTCTCGGTGCCTAGAGTTGCTGCATATGGATCTGTTTGGTCCCATACCAGTAACAAGTCTAGGGGGAATGAAGTATACCCTAGTGTTAATAGACGATTACACTCGTTTCACGTGGGTCTTGTTCCTAAGTGTCAGGCTACTCCAAAGCTGATCAAATTACTGAAAAGACTCCAAAATGAGAAATCGTGTGGGATAGATAGAATTCGCAGTGATAAAGGTACTGAGTTCACCAATCAATCACTCGAATCATATCTAGATGACCTTGGTATTAAACACGAATACTCTGCAGCTAGAACTCCTCAACAAAACGGAGTTGCTGAGCGTAGGAACCGCACTTTGAAAGAAGCTGCGCGAACTATGCTCGCGGAATCAGAAATATCGCAGAGATTTTGGGCAGAAGCTGTCAACACAGCATGTTATACGCAGAACAGATCAATGATTAATAAGCGAGCAAATAAAACCCTTATGAGATCTGGAATGGCAGTAAGCCAAATATTTCCTATTTCCATGTGTTTGGTTGCAAATGTTTTATTCACAACAATGGAAAGACTCATCTCACCGCTTTTGATGCCAAATCTGATGCTGGAATATTCCTTGGCTATTCTACAGTTAGTAAGGCCTTCAGAGTATTTAATAATAGAACTCTTACTGTAGAAGAATCAGTGCATGTAAAATTTGATGAACCTACTGACTGTACACTATCTGATATACAAATCAACAACTTAAGTAATCGACTGGAAAGCACTTACATTGACAAAAATATTGATGATGAGATTGATTACGGAAGCAGGACTGACTGCTCCTTAGAACCAGAAGTTCCTGAAGCTCAAGCAGAGGAGTTTGCTGGCCAACAAGCACTGCAGCCAGCTACCAATGAAACAGTGGCATCTACCTCTACTGCAGTAGAAGGAACAAATGAGAAAGATGAGTCTATCAGAACCTCTAATTTGCCTACTCACATCCAATCATCTGAAGAACTCAACCCTCTTGGACCTTCGCTCCGGTGGAAGAAGGATCATCCACCCGAGCAGGTCATCGGTAACCCTCTTGCTCCTCTACGCACCAGAGGACAAATGATTAATGAATTTCTTCATGCTGCATTCATATCTCATATAGAACCTAAGAAGATTGATGAAGCTATATTAGACCCAAGTTGGGTAGAAGCAATGCAGGAAGAACTAAATCAGTTTGAACGACACAAAGTATGGTATCTTGTACCACGACCACAACATCACACTGTAATTGGCACCAAATGGGTATTTAGAAATAAATTAGACGAAAATGGTACAGTAATCAGAAATAAGGCAAGATTAGTTGCACAGGGCTACAGACAGGAAGAAGGCATTGATTTTGATGAAACATTTGCCCCTGTAGCTCGACTAGAAGCAATTCGCATATTTCTTGCATTTGCTGCGTTTAAAGACTTTAAAGTCTATCAGATGGATGTTAAGAGTGCATTTCTTAACGGCAAACTCCAGGAAGAAGTTTATGTTGAACAACCTCCTGGATTTGAAAACCATCAGCAGCCATCTTATGTTTTCCGTCTCAATAAAGCTTTGTATGGTCTAAAGCAGGCTCCCCGTGCCTGGTATGAAACTTTATCAAAATATTTGACAGAGCACAATTTTATTATTGGCACGGTGGACAAGACCCTTTTTAAATTTACAAAGGGAGATCATACTCTGCTAGTTCAAATTTATGTTGATGATATTATCTTCGGAAGTACTAACTCAAAATTGTGCGAAAGATTTTCTAAAATTATGCAGGACCAATTTGAGATGAGCATGATGGGAGAACTATCATTTTTCTTAGGATTGCAAGTCAAGCAATCTAGTGAAGGAATCCTGATAAATCAGTCTAAATACACTAAAGAGCTGCTGAAGAAATATGGAATGAATACCAGCTCAGCTGCTACTACACCAATGAGCTCATCTGCCAAACTCGACTTGGATAATTCAGGAATACCAGTCGAAGTTACAATGTATCGAGGCATTATCGGATCTTTACTATATTTGACAGCCAGCCGACCAGATATCATGTTTGCTGTGTGTATGTGCGCCCGGTTTCAAGCAAATCCCAAACAGTCGCACTTCACTGCTGTCAAAAGGATCCTCAAATATTTGAAAGGCACTGAGAATGTTGGTCTATGGTATCCCAGAGACTCAACTTTTAATCTTATTGGATACTCAGATGCTGACTATGCTGGATGCAAAATTGACAGGAAAAGCACCAGTGGGTATTGTCAATTCCTTGGTGATCGATTGATATCATGGGGATGCAAGAAACAGACATCCATAGCAACTTCCACTGTAGAGGCAGAGTACCATGCTACTGGAAGCTGCTGTGCTCAACTGCTCTGGATTCAGCAACAACTCAGAGACTATGGAATTGAGTCCACAGAGGCTCCCATTTTTTGTGACAATACGTCTGCCATTGCTATAACATACAATCCAGTTCTTCATACTCGTACTAAACATATTGACATACGTCATCATTTTATCAGAGATCATGTTATGAAGAACGAAATTTGACTGGAGTATATCTCTACCGAACAACAGGCAGCAGACATTTTCACAAAACCCCTACCGGACGCTAAGTTTTCTTACTTTCGAAATATTCTTGGTTTAATTGAAATTACTTCTTGATTATTTCGTTTGGGTAATGATTTCATGGGGAATTAGTTAGTTTATTTGCATAAATTTAGGGGGAATTTCAGTTATAGTCCTATCATGGTTATTTAAGCTCAGCTGGTAATACAATGGTCAGCTGCAGTAGGTGTATCCGTACCAGTAGGACTCTACATCCAGTAGATGCTTTCCTACCAGTCGAACCCTACATACCAGCTGATGTTACCAAATATGCTTTGACAAAAATAACCTTCGATACTTATTAACCTAATGAACGTCGGAATTCAAAATTACTTTTGTGTAAAATAAATTATTCAATCCCGCCTAAATCCTGTCCTTTTATTTATTTGCTAAATCTTTTTAAATCGTTAGATGATCGCCACGTATACATGTGTCCGCTCATCTACAGTACGACGTTATATATACTTCCATTTTCACCGCCATTAATTTCTCTATTCTTCATCTTCTCCAACAATTCACTGCAATTATCTTTTCTTCCAGAAAACTTTACTCTAACAAGATTGCTGCTGCTTCTTCCTCATACTCATCCAAAATGTCAAAGAATGTTCAACCGAGCTTCATCACCAATGCTGTTCACATCGATTTTCATTCTATATTCACATCATCTGATGAGGAGACAAAGGAGTTGATACAAAGACTGGATACCTCCGGACTCCTGGTAATCCTGAGCCAGGCCCCCTCATTTTACAAGGACGAGCTACACGAGTTCTTTGCTACGGCCAAGGTTGTGGATGACACCGTGGTGGCATCCGTATCTGGACAGTCGGTTACCATCACCCAATCTGAATTTGCCACACACCTGTGCCTTCCCTCCACCGGACTCACTGATTTTTCCACTGTTCCAGCGGAACTAAGAGAAGAGATGCGTCTCACAGTTTCGGACTCTGCTCATCGCCTTCAACGTCCTCCTTTCAGGAAAGTATTAATGAAGAGCCATTATCGACAACTGGCAGACATCATCTCCAAGGGGCTTCTATGTAAAGCTGGATCATTTGATATGATCACCCCTGAAAAGTTTGACGTTATGAGTGCAATATGCAAAGGATTGGAGATAAACTGGTCAGTTGTGTTATTTCAAACTCTGACTAGTCTAGTGGTCTCGGGCAAGGGTCAATCAGGCTTTGCTCTCCCACTAAGCAGCCTTTTTGACAGCAAACACATTAAACCAGGGGCTCTCTCCAACCTTCATCCAGGGAGACTTATCACTGCCAAGTATCTTCAGCTTCATCGACAACGAAGTGGCAGAGAAGGTGGGGTGACAAAGCGCCGTTTGACTCAAGTAATTAGTGACTCTGAACAAACTGTCTCGGAATCCGCTGAGTCTTCTCCTCCTCCTCCCCCTCCTAAGAAGCCCAGAACAAGAAAAGATGCTCCTTCAGCTATCCGACAGCAGGTCATTGCCGCTTCTGATACCATCTCCTCCGCCAGCCCTACAAACGTTATTCCTGGAGCGAACCCAGCCCTGCAATTCCTCCAACTGAGGAACCAACTGCTTCATTAGCCATGGTGCCTGCTCCATCAATGGTTCCAGTTGACACTCCGTCAGCTCTGGTGAGCTCTCAGCAAGCACCAGGCACTATCAGCTTTAGGACACCCAAGTCCTTGTGTCCATACTGTCATCCAAAGACCACCCCTGCTGGCAAAGGAAAAACTCTTACGGCTCCAGTGTCCACTCCTGTTGCCTTCGAGATCCAGATGGTCATGGATACAGTTGAAGCCAATCTGCAACCACAGCTGGAGATTTTTGATCGTTCGGTAAAGGCTCGAATAAAGGTTCGATTTGATGATTTTGATCCTATTCTGGATCAGGCTAGGGAAGATGAGAACAAAATCCTGGCATATCTTCAAATCTCAGACCCTGAAACAAGCTTGAAGCTGCGAGATGTTTTTAGCCTGATGATCTATGTGGGCGAACTTCAAGCCCTGGTTGAAACCCGTCTTCAACACTTCAACGGTAATTCAGGAACAGCGAATCATGATAGAGCTGTTCTAAATGCTCTTGGACCCAAGCTGGAAATGGCTGGGCTTGCTCTTCATGATATTCACATATCCACTGGGATTCACTCATGCTCCACTGTTGAAACTGTTGCAAGCCCTGATCAGCCGGATCTACAAATGGTCATTGCAAATTTGGAGATTGTCCCCTCTTCTGTGGAGCTCACTTCTATTGCTCTGGAGACCACTCCCACTGTGAGGGCCCGATCCTAATATGGTGTTTAATTATCACACAGTGATTAATTTACGTAAACAGCGGAAGAATAATTTCAAACGTCTCCTTAAATGGCCCTAAAAATTTTTCGCTTTTAAGATACATATATATTTATATCAAAATATATATATATATATATAATTCTAGTTAAGCCATTCATTCGCAGATAATAAAACAACATAAATCAAAGTTATTACAAAGTCCCGAAAAAATATCAGATCCCGAGTACAACATACACGGGGCATACCCCGGTAAATTTATTTTGTTTTTTTTTTTAAAAATCCATAGCATACCATACGATTACTGGGAAAGAAAAACCAACATAACCTGAGCTCTTCATCATGGAGCTCGGGTATCTCTTGATGCGTCACCAAAAGCATCATCAGCACGTCCTCCTGTAACGCCTGTCATGCCCGAACAACAAAAGACATGACAGCCCCCCGCAAAGGGGGTCAGTACCCCAGTACGAGAAATAAATAGATCATGTCAAATGACAAAATATCATGCAATGCATACCATGTATGAATGCGATGTATGAATGGTACAAGGGAATCGAAATCAAGATACCAAAATCGGAGTCCAAAGGAAGGTATCATCAAATCATCATAGCTCGAGCAGAGGGTGACAGTATACGTACATTGCGCTAGGAAAACTCATCCTATGTACGTTACTGCATCCAGCCCTCGTGTCTAGGTCCGCTCGCACCTGCACGTGACTACAGTTACTACCTATACTGCCTGTCATCGCCATGCTCGTCGTACCCGACACTCAGAGTAAGTCAACTCAGTCAAAATCATGGATATCAAGGAAACGATAGCTCAATATGATATGCCCATGAATCATTATGCATTAATGACATATGCAACTCAATATATCATGCAATCTCATGTGAGAGTATATACAAATCATGTAATTTCACATATCATGTACTCCAAGACATTTATCATGTCAGATAGTCACAGAATCATATATTGACAAGAAAATCATATCAATCAAATAATAGCAAGGTCATACAGTAGTATCATTACACGCCTTTGCCAGACGTCATGATACAACTCATTTCAACGTACCTCAGACCGAGACTAAACTACCGAAACCTCCTCGAGTAAACCTGGAGTCTATTAACCTGGTCAAATAAAATCCAAAATGACACTAAGTGCTCAAAAAGTGTATTGAATCAAACCTAACTTAAAAATATGACCCTTAACGATTTTTCCTACATTTTCAGCCTGACCCATTTTTGTATAAAAATCGCTATAATTCCATACGTCATCAAAACGACTTGATTCCAGAGCTCAAAGTTCAGAAACTCAAAATATTACATTTCATCAGAGAAGTTGTCAAGCTGGTTCGACCATCTAGGTGGTGTTTGAACACTAAAACCGCAACATTTAAAAAATGTATTTTCCAGCTTGAGCAGTGTTGGCAAAAGTGTTATAACTTCTTCATTTAAAACCCAAAATTAGTGATTCTAGTGGCAATTTACAGCCAACTGGAAATCCTATAATTCTTGTCTCTAGACATTTTTCAAAATTCCTGGCCAAAAATGCTCAGGAACCCGAAGAACACACTGCATGGCATTTTCTCCCACATGCAGGACATAGATTGAGCACTTAATTTCAAAAATTCATAACTAATACGAAAGAAGCCCAAATTAAGTTCTCTTTTTTTTTTAAATTCAAAATAAAACAAAGACCTACAATTTTTATTTGAATACCGACAACAAATTCGGAATAAAATGTGCCCAGAATGCCGAATTACAGTCCACCTGCAACACGCATGGACATGCAGAGGCGAAAATGAGCACTGAACGAAAAATCGTCATTACTCCTACTCAGGAGACCTAAATTGCATGCTTCTTTTTTTTAAAATGCATAAATTTGAAAGATCTACAACATTGATTTGAAAACCAAAATCAAAATCGAAAGTATAATTTGTCAAAAGTTCGGATTTCTACACTGCATGTGCATTCACAGCACATGCAGAGTCGAATCTGATGCCTCTTAGTAAAATGAGTATATCTCACTCATTTCAAGTCCAAATAGTCTCAAATTTTAACCACAGGACGACAACACCTATATCTACAACTTTTGTTTGAGGCTCAAAGACAGATTCGGAAGTTACAGAACTCGAAAGTATGGAACAACTTTCTGCATGTAACCTTAGTTTCTGCTGAAACTTAGGATAGCATGAGTTCTTCTCTTTTTACAAAACAAGACTCACAAATTCGAACCCTATCTGTAAAAATTCGAAGATTAGGAATAAAAAGAGGATGATATACCTCTCAAGCTTTCAAAAACACCACACCCTTGAAGCTCTTTGTGATGCCCCGAAATTAATTAATGGTAACTTGGACATTAATTATGTTTATATGATGTATCATGTATTGATAGATTTATGTGTTGGGTATTAAGATGTTAACATGATTAATTGTGTTAAATTATCAATTATGAGGAAGATATGATTTTAAATGAAGTTTAGAGCATTGTTGTAAAGTGCCTTTAAAATACCAAGTTGGGTATTTTATACATCATGTTCAGTTTGGGGTACACTTTTTATTAAGTCATTACAACCCCTTTTTAATCCCATACCCATCACTTTAAACCCCCCACTTTACTCTCACCTTTTAAAAATCCCCAAATCACTTCCCAACCCCAAACCCTACCCCCCATTTTCGAAACTCACCAAAAGAGGAGGAGGAAAGTCCCACAAAATCCTTATTTGTGTGATCTTTGCTAGGATTTGGAGCCTACAAGAGGTATGGAACCATTCCTATAAGTTTTATGATGTTTGGTGTTGAAATGGGTTAAGTTTTTGATGTTTTATGTGGGTTTGTTTGGGTATGTGTTGTGTATGGTTGGGGTATGATTTTTGAAGTGTTTTATGTTGGTTTTGGTGGGTTATGATGTTATTGATGTTTTATGGAAGTTTGGTTTTGGGGTGGTATGTGAAGGAGCTTGAAAAATGAGCATTAATGGCGAAAATTCGATGTACAGCACTCGGCGATCGATCGCCCGTTCTTGGCGATCGATCGCGAGCGTCCAGTACCAGCCAGAAGCATTTGGCGATCGATCGCCACTTTTGGGCGATCGATCGGCGGGCCTGGCGATCGATCGCGCCAAAAGTGGCGATCGATCGCCAAGAAGAAGATTTTGGCCCCTCGTCCAGTGCGATCTCGCGATCGATCGCGCCTGGGTGGCGATCGATCGCGAGCTGAAGAAAAGTGGATTTTTGATTTTTTTGTGGGATTTTTGGATATTGGACTATGTTTAGCTTCTAATATCAATTTGTATGGTTGTGTAGAACCATCCCAGGTGCCCACAACATCCAGGAGATAAAGCTCTCCAAATTCTCCACTTTTGGGAATTAAGGTACGTAAGAGACGTACGAGCATCGGACGGTAAACCATGCCCTTACATATTATGATGATATTTAAGATGATGTTTACGATGATGACGTTTAAGATGATGTTATGATGATGATATCTATGATGATATTTATAATGATGATGCTTATGATGATGTTATGATGATGATGCTTATGCGATGTTATTTGTGGTAAGATGCCACGGGGTAAGACGCCCCACATGGTAAGAGGCCATGCGATATTATTTGTGGTAAGATGCCACGGGGTAAGATGCCCCACATGGTAAGAGGCCATGCGATGTTATTCGTGGTAAGATGCCACGCAATGTTTATGATATGGTAAGACGCCATATGATTGGGTAAGACGCCCACATGGTAAGATGCCACGCAATGTTTATGATATGGTAAGACGCCATATGATTGGGTAAGACGCCCACGTGGTAAGATGCCACGCAATGATTATGATATGGTAAGATGCCATACAATGGGGTAAGACGCCCCAATATATGAATAAGAGTCAGGGATAACCAAGGAGGTCGGAGGACGACCAATAACTTTTACTTAACTAAGATGTTACGCATTATTGTATGCTTTTATATAATGTTAAGTAAATTTATGAATGCTCATGATGTGTTATCCCTGTAGGTACACTTTTGGACCAAGGGCCTAGGGTCGGGTTGAGGAAGTGAGCTAAAGGGAGCATGATGAACGTAGGATGCAGGATTTTTGATAGTCTCTACTCTAGGAGTAGTGTAAATCTATAGCTTTAACATTCTTTGTTGGGAATGTAATTAAATAGCTTTGAAAACTTTATTTTTGGCCTGTAATCTCCCTAGCTCAAACTACAACCGGAACCCTTAAGAGGTTATAAATGCATGTTCTATCCAATTTATGTGTACTATATGAAGTTAAGGTAGGAAGACCCTACATTAGTGGTATCAGAGCAGTGGTTAGATAACCCGGGATGAGTGAAGGGTAGCCTTAGCAATAAGTTAGCTAGGTGCTTACTGTTGAACATGTTTTGTGCATAAGTTGCATATGAAGTATATGATGTTATGCTAACATGTTTTGTTTATCTAACGAAGTATTATACGAACTGCTTTTGGATCTTGTTGTTAATCCTTGTGTTGCAGTATGGCAGCAAATGTGGAGGTAGGTGACGCAGTGAGCGTCAATGCAAGCGCGGGGCGTACGAATCCCCTACCCCCGCCAGCTTTTGATGATGAACCGGCCGAACAACAGCTGTTGCCAGGGGAACTAAGCCTAACTCAGTTTCTTGCTTACCGACCCCCAACCTTTGAAGGAACTGAAACTGGGGAACGAGCTGAGGAATGGTTGGAAAGAATAGAGCAGATCTTTGTGGCAGCCCCATGTGCGAAGACAGCGTGGATACGGTTGGCAGAGTTCCAATTGGCCAAGAAGGCGTTAATGTGGTGGAAGACCACTGTGGTAGAGCAAGAGGCTCAAGGTCATGAAGTGAACTGGAAAATGTTTCGAACTCGCTTCCTGAACCGTTATTTCTCGGCTGCAGCACGACAGGCTAAGGAAGATGAATTCACTCACCTCAAGCAAGGTAATATGTCGGTATCGGATTATGCTCTTCAGTTCTGCTCCTTGCTCAGATATGTGCCTCACATTGCTACGAGCACACAAGCAAAGATGAGGAATTTCATGAAAGGATTGAGGCCGGAGCTATACGATAGGGTGATCACTTATGGCCCTACTTGTTTTGATGATGCACTCTCAAGGGCTGAGCTAGCCGAACTAGGAGTGGGTGCATACCCTGATGTTGTACCACCGTCGGCACCCTCTCAGAAATCCACTCCGGATAATTTGAAGCCGAGGAATGATCAGTTCAAGTCAAGGGGGAACTCCTCAGCGTCAAGGTTTAGTGGTAAGAAGTCCGACAACAGGTGGAAAGGAAACCGAAGAGGTGATGCCCCATCTGGAAGGGGGCAGTCTCAGGGAGACAGATCCGGGAGGATCCAATGCACTCTTTGTGGGCAACCACATTTGGCAAAAGACTGTATAGGGTGCTATGTTTGTGGCGACAAGGGCCACTTTGCTAGACAGTGTCCCAACAGGGGGAGCCAACAGGGTTCTGCGGGGAGGCCTGCAGATAGGACAGCACAACACAGACCACCCTTTGTACCGAGACAGCATGGAGGTCAGCCCATGGGGCCACCTCAAGGACAGGTCTATGCACTGACAAGGGAGCAGGCTTCAGCGGCTCCGGAGGAGGTTATAGCGGGTACGTGTCTTTTATTTACGCACCCTGCTTTTATATTGATCGACACAGGTGCGTCACACTCTTTTGTGTCGACAAGTTTTGTGGAAAGGCACCACTTATGCACTTCTCCGTCGCCCACGCCTCTTATAGTCTCGACCCCCGCTGGAAGAAGTATGATTACTGATCGGATCGTCTACAATGGCCTCATTTATTTTGAGGATAAGGAACTAAGGTCAGACTTGATTGTTCTGGGAATGTCAGATTTTGATTGCATTCTGGGCATTGATGTTCTGAACAGGTATCAGGCAGTTGTGAACTGCAGGCAGAGAACTGTACGGTTTAAATCCGATATGGGAGTCCCATGGACGTTCTATGGGGATGGTTCTCGCTCTAAGATTCCGTTGATATCTGCTGTCAAGATGGCGCAGTTGTTGGAACGAGGTCATTCAGGATATCTCATTTATGCCGTCGATGTTACGGAAAAGAAAGGAGAAGTGAAAGTTGAGGATGTGCCCGTAGTGGCGGAGTTCCCTGATGTCTTTCCGGAGGAGATTCCCGGATTCCCACCGACGAGAGAGGTCGAGTTTGGGATTGAGTTATTACCAGGGACGTCGGCCATTTCTCGTGCCCCTTATAGGATGGCACCAGCGGAGCTAAGGGAATTAAAGATTCAGTTGCAAGAGCTCCTTGATAAGGGCTATATACGCCCTAGCGTATCGCCCTGGGGAGCACCAGTTTTATTTGTGAAGAAGAAAGATGGTTCGATGCGTTTGTGCATCGATTACAGACAACTGAACAAAGCTACGGTGAAGAATAAGTACCCACTCCCGAGGATCGATGATTTGTTTGATCAGTTGCAGGGTACGAGGCTCTACAGTAAGATCGATCTGAGGTCGGGGTACCATCAGATTCGAGTAAGAGAAGAGGATGTCCAAAAGACAGCCTTCAGGACTAGGTATGGGCATTATGAATTCCTAGTCATGCCTTTTGGGGTGACAAATGCCCCGGCTGTTTTCATGAGTTTGATGAACAAGGTGTTCCAGCCGTATTTGGATCAATTCGTCATAGTTTTCATTGACGACATACTCATCTACTCTAGGACTGAAGAAGATCATGTACGGCACTTGAGGACAGTACTTCAGATCCTTAGGGATCATCAGTTGTATGCTAAGCTTAGCAAGTGCGAATTCTGGTTGGACAGCGTGGTGTTCCTAGGCCATGTCATATCTAGCCAAGGGATATCTGTGGATCCGAGGAAGATTGAAGCTGTGATGGAGTGGGCAGCACCCACTTCTGTACCCGAGATACGGAGTTTTCTGGGCTTAGCAGGTTATTACCGACGTTTTGTCGAAGGATTTTCTAAGATCGCTAAGCCATTGACACAGCTGACTCAGAAAGGAGTCCCATTCTTTTGGTCCGAAGCTTGTGAGGAAAGCTTCCAAGAATTGAAGCGTCGTTTGACGACAGCGCCAGTGTTGGTGATTCCGTCTGAGGACAAGAGGTTTGCTTTGTACACGGATGCATCATTGCAAGGTTTGGGCTGTGTACTGATGCAAGACAGACAAGTGGTAGCCTATGCTTCGAGACAGATGAAGCCTCATGAGACCAGGTACCCAGTCCATGATCTGGAACTGGCAGCTATCATTTTCGCCTTGAAGATTTGGCGTCATTACCTTTATGGTACTACGTTTACCATTTTTACGGACCATAAGAGCCTGAAGTTCTTGTTCACTCAGGCAGAGTTGAATATGAGGCAAAGGAGGTGGATGGACTTACTCAAGGATTACGACTGTGAAATTGAGTACCATCCTGGTAAGGCAAATTTGATAGCAGACGCCTTAAGTCGGAAGGTGAAGAGCACCGCTGAGGATGTTATGTGTTTATCAGCTTTGATGATTTCTTATTGCCATCTGGGCTATGATTTCGATGTAGACACGTCGCCGGTGCGAGTGTCGACCTTATTAGCCGAACCAGACGTATTTGAGGCAATCAGGAAAGCCCAGAGGTCGGATGATGAAGTGCAGAGATGGTCATCAATAGCACTTCGAGGCCAGCCAACAAAGTTTAGTGTGGCTGAAGATGACTCTTTAAGATTGGGCAACCGATGGGTGGTCCCAGATGCGCCAGGATTGCGTAAAGGAATTTTAGAACGGGCTCATAATAGCCGGTTCAGTATCCACCCCGGTGGAAGAAAGATGTATAAGGACCTAAGTGGTCAATTCTGGTGGAGACGCATGAAGCGTGATGTGATCAGCTTCGTTAAGAGATGTTTGATCTGCCAACAAGTAAAGGCAGAAAGGCAGAGGCCTGGTGGCGAGCTGAAGAGCTTGGAGGTACCTAAGTGGAAGTGGGAGCATATATCTATGGACTTCGTGACCCACTTGCCAAGGTCGGCCTCTGGATTTGATGCGATCTGGGTGATCGTAGACAGGCTGACGAAGGTAGCTCATTTCATCCCTTACAGTATGACTTTCACGTATCTAAAGATGGCCCAATTATATGTACGGGATGTAGTGAGATTGCATGGGATTCCAGTCTCGATCGTGTCTGACAGAGACCCAAGGTTTACTTCTCATTTCTGGGAGGGTCTCCAGACAGCTTTGGGCACCGAGGTGAGACTAAGTACAGCTTATCACCCTCAGACTGATGGCCAAACGGAGCGTACTATACAAACGCTCGAAGATATGTTGAGGGCATGTGTTTTGGAGTTTGATACTCCGTGGCAAGAGTCTATACCTCTGGTGGAGTTCTCCTACAATAACAGCTATCAGGCGAGCATTCAAATGGCCCCTTTTGAAGCTCTATACGGACGACGATGTAGGTCACCACTGTATTGGGAGGACTTGACGAGTAAAGCGGTCGGAGGACCGGATATGATTAAGGACATGGAGGAAAAGATTAAGATGATACGCTTAAAGATGAAAGCGGCCCAAGATAGGCAGGCAGCCTATGCCAATAAGCGGCGACGACCGCTAGAATTTCAAGTGGGAGACAAGGTCTTCTTGAAAATCTCACCCTTCAGGGGTGTTGTTCGATTTGGTATGCGGGGGAAGTTATCCCCGAGGTATGTTGGACCGTATGAGGTATTACAGCGTATCGGCACTTTGGCTTACCGATTGGCTTTACCGCCGTCCTTATCTGGAATTCATGATGTCTTCCATGTTTCTATGTTGAGAAAGTATGAGCCAGATCCGTCTCATGTTTTACAGCCTACTGAAGTGCAGTTAGACTCAGATGTATCCTACGTTGAACGACCGGTCAGAATTCTGGATCGTGAGGATCGCAGACTACGAAGTAAAGTTATACCGATGGTCAAAGTTCAGTGGGATCGTCGGGGTGTCGAGGAGGCTACGTGGGAGACGGAGCGGCATATGATGCAGCATTACCCCGAACTATTTTCTGGTATGATTTATGTTTAGTTTCTTTTGGGTAAGTGCATGCGATTTCGAGGACGAAATCTTGTAAGTAGGGGAGTAATGTGATGCCCCGAAATTAATTAATGGTAACTTGGACATTAATTATGTTTATATGATGTATCATGTATTGATAGATTTATGTGTTGGGTATTAAGATGTTAACATGATTAATTGTGTTAAATTATCAATTATGAGGAAGATATGATTTTAAATGAAGTTTAGAGCATTGTTGTAAAGTGCCTTTAAAATACCAAGTTGGGTATTTTATACATCATGTTAAGTTTGGGGTACACTTTTTATTAAGTCATTACAACCCCTTTTTAATCCCATACCCATCACTTTAAACCCCCCACTTTACTCTCACCTTTTAAAAATCCCCAAATCACTTCCCAACCCCAAACCCTACCCCCCATTTTCGAAACTCACCAAAAGAGGAGGAGGAAAGTCCCACAAAATCCTTATTTGTGTGATCTTTGCTAGGATTTGGAGCCTACAAGAGGTATGGAACCATTCCTATAAGTTTTATGATGTTTGGTGTTGAAATGGGTTAAGTTTTTGATGTTTTATGTGGGTTTGTTTGGGTATGTGTTGTGTATGGTTGGGGTATGATTTTTGAAGTGTTTTATGTTGGTTTTGGTGGGTTATGATGTTATTGATGTTTTATGGAAGTTTGGTTTTGGGGTGGTATGTGAAGGAGCTTGAAAAATGAGCATTAATGGCGAAAATTCGATGTACAGCACTCGGCGATCGATCGCCCGTTCTTGGCGATCGATCGCGAGCGTCCAGTACCAGCCAGAAGCATTTGGCGATCGATCGCCACTTTTGGGCGATCGATCGGCGGGCCTGGCGATCGATCGCGCCAAAAGTGGCGATCGATCGCCAAGAAGAAGATTTTGGCCCCTCGTCCAGTGCGATCTCGCGATCGATCGCGCCTGGGTGGCGATCGATCGCGAGCTGAAGAAAAGTGGATTTTTGATTTTTTTGTGGGATTTTTGGATATTGGACTATGTTTAGCTTCTAATATCAATTTGTATGGTTGTGTAGAACCATCCCAGGTGCCCACAACATCCAGGAGATAAAGCTCTCCAAATTCTCCACTTTTGGGAATTAAGGTACGTAAGAGACGTACGAGCATCGGACGGTAAACCATGCCCTTACATATTATGATGATATTTAAGATGATGTTTACGATGATGACGTTTAAGATGATGTTATGATGATGATATCTATGATGATATTTATAATGATGATGCTTATGATGATGTTATGATGATGATGCTTATGCGATGTTATTTGTGGTAAGATGCCACGGGGTAAGACGCCCCACATGGTAAGAGGCCATGCGATATTATTTGTGGTAAGATGCCACGGGGTAAGATGCCCCACATGGTAAGAGGCCATGCGATGTTATTCGTGGTAAGATGCCACGCAATGTTTATGATATGGTAAGACGCCATATGATTGGGTAAGACGCCCACATGGTAAGATGCCACGCAATGTTTATGATATGGTAAGACGCCATATGATTGGGTAAGACGCCCACGTGGTAAGATGCCACGCAATGATTATGATATGGTAAGATGCCATACAATGGGGTAAGACGCCCCAATATATGAATAAGAGTCAGGGATAACCAAGGAGGTCGGAGGACGACCAATAACTTTTACTTAACTAAGATGTTACGCATTATTGTATGCTTTTATATAATGTTAAGTAAATTTATGAATGCTCATGATGTGTTATCCCTGTAGGTACACTTTTGGACCAAGGGCCTAGGGTCGGGTTGAGGAAGTGAGCTAAAGGGAGCATGATGAACGTAGGATGCAGGATTTTTGATAGTCTCTACTCTAGGAGTAGTGTAAATCTATAGCTTTAACATTCTTTGTTGGGAATGTAATTAAATAGCTTTGAAAACTTTATTTTTGGCCTGTAATCTCCCTAGCTCAAACTACAACCGGAACCCTTAAGAGGTTATAAATGCATGTTCTATCCAATTTATGTGTACTATATGAAGTTAAGGTAGGAAGACCCTACACTCTTCTAATTTCCTATCCAAAACCAAGCTTGCATGCAAGTTTTGGGAAGATTTTGATGTAGGAAAAATGGTGGATGCTCTTCGAATTTTATAGGCTGAAAGGGGAGAAAGATTTCTTGTTGGGGATGAGAGAAGTAATCTGATTGAAGAAGAAGGACAATCCCATGACTTAATAAAGAGGAAAGAGGCGTTAGTTACAAGGTGGTCAATTGGGATTTTTTTATAATTTCTTATCCCACTATGTCCATGTGTCCCAAAATGGTGCTTCATCATTTTTAATGTAGGTGCATGGTTGAAAATGGTATACCATTTGGTATGATTTTGATGTATATTAAGTTGGTTAAAGATAAAGTGTTGTGACCCGGAACACATCAATTCAAATTCTTCACTTTTAATCACCCGGGTTTACTAACTCAAGGTTAAGCGTACTTAATTAATAACGGGGCCTTACACTTCTTCCCCTCTTAAAAGATTTCGTCCTCGAAATCAAAAGGTAAGAATTCATTCAACTTATATTATTTCATGCGATTACAGATACATCGGATAATCATAAGTACAAGGCATGGAATACAAAAGAGTATCTTCAAATAGATGTGGCCATTCTTGTCTCATTTTGGCCTCTAATTCCCATGTCGACTCTTCTGTACCATGACGACTCCATTGTACCAAAACCAATGGAATGGTTTTATTTCGTAGCACTTTCTCCTTCCTATTCAAAATCTTGACAGGTTGTTCAACATAGGACAGAGAACTATCTACTTCAATCTCTCCTGGCTGAAGAACATGAGAGGGATCTGGTTCATACTTCCTCAGCATTGATACATGGAACACATCATGAATTAGCGATAAATGTTGTGGCAATTCTAAACGGTAAGCCAACGAACCAATCCTCTCGAGAATCTGATAAGGTCCAATGTATCGAGGTGACAATTTCCCCCGACGCCCAAAGCGCATTGTTCCCCGAAAAGGCGATACCTTAAGAAAAACTCTGTCTCCGACTTGAAATTCTAAGGGCCTTCTTCGTTTATTAGCATAACTGGCTTGTCTGTCTTGAGATGCTTTCATACGTCTTCGAATCAATTCTATTTTTCCTTGCATCTCATCAGCAAATTCGGGTTGAGCCAACTGTCTTTCTCCAATTTCATCCCAACATACCGGTGTTCGGCACTTCTTGCCATATAAAGCCTCAAATGGAGCCATCCCGATAGTTGCTTGGAAACTATTATTGTAGGAGAATTCCACCAATGGTAGTGATTCTTGCCAATTACGACCAAAATCCATCACCACAGAACGCAACATATCTTCTAATGTCTGAATAGTTCTTTCAGTCTGTCCGTCTGTCTGTGGATGATAGGCAGTACTCATTGCCAATCTGGTACCCATGGCGTTTTGAAAACTGCTCCAAAACTTTGATAAAAACCTCGGATCTCTGTCCGACACAATAGAAACTGGAACTCCATGTATCCGAACTATATTATCCACATATAGTCGTGCCATCTTCTTGTAGGAGTAAGTACGATCAAATGGGATAAAGTGTGCTGACTTGGACAATCGGTCAACTATAACCCAAATCGCATCACATCCCCTGTTTGATCGGGGTAAATGGGTCACGAAATCCATTGCAATATGCTCCCAATTCCATTGAGGTATTTCCAAACCTTGAAGTAAACCACCAGGTCTCATTCTCTCTGCTTTGACTTGTTGACAAGTCAAACATTTTGATACGAAATCAACAATATCTTTCTTCATACCTTTCCACCAAAGATGTGGTCTTAGTGTATGGTACATTTTTCGGCTTCCTGGATGGATACTAAAATGACTACAATGAGCTTCTTGGAATAGAGCCTCTTTTAATTCCACTAAATTTGGCACTACTAATCTATTATCCATTTGTAACCAACCACCTTGTGATATGCTAAATCTCGTGGTTTGGTTTGACATTACCAGTTCCTTTAAGTGGTGAATGAAAGGATCTGTCTCTTGGGCTTTTCTGATCCTTGAGATAATTTGCGGTTCCACTTGTAAAGTCGACACAACGAAATAATCCTGTTGTGGTTGATATGTCCATCCTGAAGTGCACAACTCATCATAATTTTGCCATATATGAATGGATGCTATCATGGCATTTTGCACTTTCCGACTTAACGCATCTGCTACTTGATTCATTTTTCCTGGTTGATATTGTATGTCACAATCAAAATCTTTTAGTAAATCCAGCCATCTTCTCTGTCTCATGTTTAACTCGGATTGAGTGAATATATACTTCAAACTCTTGTGGTCAGAGTAAATAATAAATTGCTCCCCATATAGGTAATGACGCCATATCTTCAAGGCAAAAATGATGGCGGCCAACTCTAGGTCATGAACAGGATATCGTGTCTCATGAGGTTTTAATTGTCTTGACGCATAAGCGATCACCTTTCCTTGCTGCATAAGTACACAACCCAATCCTTTAATTGATGCATCGGCACAAACTACAAATCCTCCTGATCCAGATGGCAGGGCCAACACTGGGGCTGTAGTCAATCTTTGTTTCAACTCTTGAAAACTACTTTCACAATCGTCTGACCAGATGAAACTCTGATTTTTCTTGGTCAAATGGGTGATAGGCTTGGCTATTTGAGAGAATCCCTCGATAAAACGCCTGTAATAACCTGCCAAACCCATGAAACTTCGAATCTCTGGCACAGTTGTTTGTCTAGGCCAATTTAATACTGCTTCCACCTTACTTGGGTCTACAGATACTCCTTGAGCAGATATCACATGTCCCAAAAACATGACTCTGTCCAGCCAAAATTCACATTTCGATAGTTTTGCATACAACTGGGCTGAACGAAGAGTCTGGAGTACCAACCGTAAATGTTCTTTGTGGTCTTTCTTGGTTTTGGAGTATACCAAGATATCATCAATGAATACAATCACAAATCGATCCAAAAATTTTCTGAATACTCTATTCATCATATCCATAAACACTGCTGGTGCGTTCGTCAGACCGAAAGGCATTACCAGGAATTCGAAATGTCCATACCTGGTTCGAAAAGCCGTCTTTGGAATATCCTCTTCCCTAACTCGAAGTTGATGATAACCTGATCGTAAATCAATCTTTGAATAGACCGAAGTTCCTTGAAGTTGGTCGAACAAATCATCAATTCTGGGTAACGGGTATTTATTCTTGACGGTAACCCGATTGAGTTGTCTGTAGTCGATACACATTCGCATTGTACCATCTTTCTTCCTTACGAAAAGTACAGGTGCTCCCCAAGGTGACATACTCGGTCGTATATAACCTTTGTCAAGAAGATCCTGCAATTGCTCTTTTAATTCTTTGAGTTCTGCTGGTGCCATTCTGTAAGGTGCTTTTGAAATTGGTGCGGTACCAGGCATCAACTCAATGCTAAAATCAATCTCTCTCTCCGGTGGAAAACCCGGAATTTCATCTGGAAATACATCTGCAAACTCTCTTACCACAGGAATGTCTGACAAAAGTGGCTCTTTCTTTGTACCATCGATCGCATAAATCATATATCCCTCATTTCCTAGGGATAACAATTTAAACATTTCCATTGCTGATACCAAGGGTATTTTAGACTGCGATCCTCGGCCATGGAAATTCCATTTGGATCCATGATAAGGTCGAAATCGAACCACCCCCTTAAAGCAATCAACGGTAGCCCGATAGTTTGTGAGAGTATCCATACCAATAATACAGTCAAAGTCGATCATGGGTAAAACCATCAAATTAGTGATCATAATACTCTCCTCAAATTGTAGTATGCAGTTCAACACGACATAGCTAGATAGAATAATTCTACCAGCTGGTGTAGATACAGATGAAGTTTCTTGCAGTGATACAGTTTCTAAATTATTCTCATCAACAAATCTAAATGAAATGAATGAATGCGATGCTCCTGTATCAAACAAAACTCGTGCAGTATTACCAAAAATAGTACAATTACCTGCAATCACACCTCCAGGAGCCTCTCTAGCTTGATCCTCTGTCAAAGCATAAACCCGTGCTTGTTGGGGACCTGGAAAAGTAGGAGTAGTACCCCTAATCTGTGGGTAACTGGACTGCTGAAAGGACTGTGCAGGTCTAGACTGTGAACCACCCTGAAACCTTCCCCTAGCATGAGGCATTGTCTGCTGTGGCTGCACTGGTCCTTGATCCCTTAACGGACATGCTCGTGAGTAGTGTCCAGTCTGTCCACAAGTATAACAAGTTCCTCTCATTCCTAGACACTGGTCAGTGGAATGTCTGCCTCCACATGATGCACAAAGAATACCAGGACTTGGTGCTCCCCCAGAACTCCATGAACCGCTGGAACTTGAAGAGCTTGATCTGAACTTCTTAAATTTCTTACCCTTTGGTTTGAAACTTTGTTGCTTATGAAACTGATGTGGCCTCGTCTGCTGCTGGCGCGGTGGGGGATGTTGCTGGAAAGGACCCAGAGAAGAAGGTATATTTCCCTGAGGTAATTGGGGAACAAACTGCAAACCCCCTCTCTTCAGTCCAACTTCAGCTCTTTTTGCCCTCTCAACTGCCTCAGGATATGTGGTGATGTCCCCAGAAGTTACAAACGTATAGATAGAAGGATGCAGTCCTTCCACAAATCTAGTATACATCGCCCTAGAATTTGTTGCCACATAAGGTACATAGCTCAAAAGTGCAGAAAATTGTGATGCATACTCGGCCACAGACAAATTTCCTTGAACAAGATTATTGAATTCGGCTTCCTTTGCAGTGTAGTAAGATGGAGGGGAATACTGTTCCAAAAATTTCGTCTGGAATATCTCCCATTTGATAATAATCCCAGACTCAATCAATCCTTTCCTCGCAGCTTCCCACCACAATTGTGCTCTCTCTTTCAACTGATAGACTGCGAGCTTCAATCGTATTGATGGCGCATAGTTGACAAGGTCAAATAAATATTCCATCTCTCGGATCCACGATTCAGCTTTTTCACCAGAATCTATTCCATTGAATCTTGATGGGCGCATGTTCTGGAAACGAGCTACTACTGACTCCATATCCAGCTCTTGAACTTGTTGCGCTAAATCATCCACATCATCAGCATGATGAGTGTTAGATGCAGATTCATGCACCACACCCTTGCCCTTGCGACCTCTAGTTCCAGGTGCCATGTCCTTATCCCAAAAATCTATTCCTAATCAGAATAGTATAGCATAAAAGGTTTTATAGGAAGTTCAGCTATAATTTGATGCAAATAATTTCATAACATAATGGAATTCAGCATATATATCATGTACGGAACAGGTACAATCATAAAAGGACAAGTAGCCAATCACATGCACAAACATTTTATTTGTGACTAAACTCAGTGTCCTAACTCTATCTCGAGCGTATCCCAAACCTGGCTCTGATACCATAATGTGAGGGCCCGATCCTAATATGGTGTTTAATTATCACACAGTGATTAATTTACGTAAACAGCGGAAGAATAATTTCAAACGTCTCCTTAAATGGCCCTAAAAATTTTTCGCTTTTAAGATACATATATATTTATATCAAAATATATATATATATATATATATATATATATAATTCTAGTTAAGCCATTCATTCGCAGATAATAAAACAACATAAATCAAAGTTATTACAAAGTCCCGAAAAAATATCAGATCCCGAGTACAACATACACGGGGCATACCCCGGTAAATTTATTTTGTTTTTTTTTTAAAAATCCATAGCATACCATACGATTACTGGGAAAGAAAAACCAACATAACCTGAGCTCTTCATCATGGAGCTCGGGTATCTCTTGATGCGTCACCAAAAGCATCATCAGCACGTCCTCCTGTAACGCCTGTCATGCCCGAACAACAAAAGACATGACAGCCCCCCGCAAAGGGGGTCAGTACCCCAGTACGAGAAATAAATAGATCATGTCAAATGACAAAATATCATGCAATGCATACCATGTATGAATGCGATGTATGAATGGTACAAGGGAATCGAAATCAAGATACCAAAATCGGAGTCCAAAGGAAGGTATCATCAAATCATCATAGCTCGAGCAGAGGGTGACATTATACGTACATTGCGCTAGGAAAACTCATCCTATGTACGTTACTGCATCCAGCCCTCGTGTCTAGGTCCGCTCGCACCTGCACGTGACTACAGTTACTACCTATACTGCCTGTCATCGCCATGCTCGTCGTACCCGACACTCAGAGTAAGTCAACTCAGTCAAAATCATGGATATCAAGGAAACGATAGCTCAATATGATATGCCCATGAATCATTATGCATTAATGACATATGCAACTCAATATATCATGCAATCTCATGTGAGAGTATATACAAATCATGTAATTTCACATATCATGTACTCCAAGACATTTATCATGTCAGATAGTCACAGAATCATATATTGACAAGAAAATCATATCAATCAAATAATAGCAAGGTCATACAGTAGTATCATTACACGCCTTTGCCAGACGTCATGATACAACTCATTTCAACGTACCTCAGACCGAGACTAAACTACCGAAACCTCCTCGAGTAAACCTGGAGTCTATTAACCTGGTCAAATAAAATCCAAAATGACACTAAGTGCTCAAAAAGTGTATTGAATCAAACCTAACTTAAAAATATGACCCTTAACGATTTTTCCTACATTTTCAGCCTGACCCATTTTTGTATAAAAATCGCTATAATTCCATACGTCATCAAAACGACTTGATTCCAGAGCTCAAAGTTCAGAAACTCAAAATATTACATTTCATCAGAGAAGTTGTCAAGCTGGTTCGACCATCTAGGTGGTGTTTGAACACTAAAACCGCAACATTTAAAAAATGTATTTTCCAGCTTGAGCAGTGTTGGCAAAAGTGTTATAACTTCTTCATTTAAAACCCAAAATTAGTGATTCTAGTGGCAATTTACAGCCAACTGGAAATCCTATAATTCTTGTCTCTAGACATTTTTCAAAATTCCTGGTCAAAAATGCTCAGGAACCCGAAGAACACACTGCATGGCATTTTCTCCCACATGCAGGACATAGATTGAGCACTTAATTTCAAAAATTCATAACTAATACGAAAGAAGCCCAAATTAAGTTCTCTTTTTTTTTAAATTCAAAAGAAAACAAAGACCTACAATTTTTATTTGAATACCGACAACAAATTCGGAATAAAATGTGCCCAGAATGCCGAATTACAGTCCACCTGCAACACGCATGGACATGCAGAGGCGAAAATGAGCACTGAACGAAAAATCGTCATTACTCCTACTCAGGAGACCTAAATTGCATGCTTATTTTTTTTAAAATGCATAAATTTGAAAGATCTACAACATTGATTTGAAAACCAAAATCAAAATCGAAAGTATAATTTGTCAAAAGTTCGGATTTCTACACTGCATGTGCATTCACAGCACATGCAGAGTCGAATCTGATGCCTCTTAGTAAAATGAGTATATCTCACTCATTTCAAGTCCAAATAGTCTCAAATTTTAACCACAGGACGACAACACCTATATCTACAACTTTTGTTTGAGGCTCAAAGACAGATTCGGAAGTTACAGAACTCGAAAGTATGGAACAACTTTCTGCATGTAACCTTAGTTTCTGCTGAAACTTAGGATAGCATGAGTTCTTCTCTTTTTACAAAACAAGACTCACAAATTCGAACCCTATCTGTAAAAATTCGAAGATTAGGAATAAAAAGAGGATGATATACCTCTCAAGCTTTCAAAAACACCACACCCTTGAAGCTCTTCTAATTTCCTATCCAAAACCAAGCTTGCATGCAAGTTTTGGGAAGATTTTGATGTAGGAAAAATGGTGGATGCTCTTCGAATTTTATAGGCTGAAAGGGGAGAAAGATTTCTTGTTGGGGATGAGAGAAGTAATCTGATTGAAGAAGAAGGACAATCCCATGACTTAATAAAGAGGAAAGAGGCGTTAGTTACAAGGTGGTCAATTGGGATTTTTTTATAATTTCTTATCCCACTATGTCCATGTGTCCCAAAATGGTGCTTCATCATTTTTAATGTAGGTGCATGGTTGAAAATGGTATACCATTTGGTATAATTTTGATGTATATTAAGTTGGTTAAAGATAAAGTGTTGTGACCCGGAACACATCAATTCAAATTCTTCACTTTTAATCACCCGGGTTTACTAACTCAAGGTTAAGCGTACTTAATTAATAACGGGGCCTTACACCCACTGGAGCGGAGGCCGCACCAACTGCATTGGAGGCAGCCTCCTCGGTTAAAGAACTCTCCTCTCCAACTGCTCCCAGCGTCTCCTCTACTCCCAGCTCTCATAATGATCAACAGCCCCAACCAATGGTTGTTGATCACACCAATGTGGATGCAGTCATTCAAACAGTGGTTCAGCAGGTTACTATATCCTCTGCCAATCATGAACCTAGTGAGTCTTCACACTCCAATGATCACACCCAGTCGTCTGCTGCTGCGGTTGATCAAGCCACTACTGCTTTGGCTGTCCCACAAATTGAAGAAACTGCCACTTTGGCTGTAACTATCTCAGACTCTACAGCTGCCCCAAATGTTGAAGCTACTATTTTGCACTCCACTGCAGTTGAAGATGCTCATCCCAGTGCTCTTGTCCCTACTACTGGTACTCCAATGATTGCCGTAGATCCGTCTATGGTTCAAGAGCTTTCTGAGGATTTTTTTGTCTTTACAAACCCTCTGGACGAGCCACCGAACATTGCTGCACAGCTAGCTAATCTCTCCAATGCAATATCAGCACTAGCCAGCGATGTTCATAAACTTAAGCAGGAAGAGCGAACTGCAACTCTCATTCTAGGCACTCATCAGCAGCACACAGACTCTCAATTCCAGCAAGTCTACCGGGACTTAAGTAGTTTAACGACTACTGTCACCAGACTTCAAACCTTTGCTGAACATGCAGTGGCGGACGCCTTCTCTAGAATTGGCCAGGCGCGTCTTCAGATCACTCAAAATAATGAATCTCTTCATGCTGCCACCTCAATGGCTCTTGGAGAAAAGATTGACGATGCCAAGAAAATCTTGACCGATCAGTTGGCCACCATGCAGGCAGCATTTGCTTCTCAGATTCAAGATATATGCAACAGCCTGCCTGCAGCCCCTCAAATAATTCGCAGACTACCTGAACCCAGCCGGACTGCTCCCTCAACGCAGCGAGCTTCAAGTTCAGCTGCTCGTTCATCCCCTGCAACTGGAGCACTCACTCAGTCCAGACCAACTGCTCAACCCAGATCTCGGAGTCCGCATCAACCGCCTGCCGAAAAACGCTACTATTCTAAACATTGGTTCGGGCGAAAATAGTATCGTTTTCTGACTCCTCCTTTAATTACTCTTATCTATTTACTTTTTTAGTTGACTTTTTCTTTGTATTTACTGATCAACATAAATACATTCACATTAATTGAAACCTTTTCATTTCTATAAATAGCGACTCGTGTTTGTTCACATAACACACATTCACTCATCATGATTAACTTCAAACCTTTCAAAATTCCTTGGTTTTCTGTTAAAAACTTTTCCGATTCATGGGTTTATTACTTATCTAAATCAACCCCTCATGGGTTGATTACTTATCTAACCCAGCTCCATTAAGCTTCAGCGTTTTGGATCCTGCTCTGATGCTCATCATCAGTCAGGAACTGCTATCAGGAGTTATCTAGGTGCTGATGACAAAAAGGGGGAAGACAGAGATAGAGTATTCTGATAGGTGAATCCATGAACCATGGAAGCTGCCTGATGAATATACATATGACTCTTCCCGACCTTCTCTCTGAAACAAGGTAGACCGGCAGAGATAGAGTATTCTAATTAGGTCATCTCTAAAACAAGGTGGATCGAGCTCTTCCTCTCTGAAATAAGGTGGATCGAGCTCTTCCTCTCTGACATTAGATGGATCGAAGCTCTCCAGGTCTACAGTGCTTGTTTAAAAACATGTCATGTATCAGCTATATTGTGTAAAACTAGACTTGTCTTAGATTCTAATCAAGTTATTAGAATTTATCTTAAATGAAGATGAATCTCTCTCAATTGTCCAGTTTGATTACAACTTGTAATCTGCTTATATTAATAACAAATGAAAATTTCTTTTCCATTATGTCTTCAAGTATTTTCAGGATTCTCATCTTATTTACTCAAGTAGGAAATCAATTATTGCTTAGTTTTGTCATCACCAAAAAGGGGGAAATTGTTGGGAAAACGATTTCTAAGTTTTGGTGATTACAAACACCTACCGATGTCAAAGACCAACTGGATGAAGTCCCACCGGGTAACAAAGACCAACTGGAAAAAGACTCCTACCGGATAAAGACTCCTACCGAATGAAGACTCCTACCGGATGAAGACACCTACCGGATGAAGACACCTACCGGGTGAAGACATCAACCAACTGGATAGCTACCAACTGGACAAGACATAAACTGGATGACTACCAACTGGATAGACACCAACTGGATAGCTACCAACTGGACAAGACATAAACTGGATGACTACCAACTGGATAGACATCAACTGGATGGCCACCAACTGGACAGACATCTACTGGACAACTATCAACCGGATAGTCCCACTGAACAAAGACATCAACTGGTCATAAGAGGATGAACGACCAGTTGAACACAGAAAACCAGCAGAAGTCTAAAATTCCAGTAAGAGCACTAAGCAACGAGACAATCGAAATTGAATCTAGTGTTTATTCACCCCCCCCTTCTAAACACTACCCCGATCCTAACAGACTGTAGTTTTCGTTAAAGATTTGATAAGAGTCGAATTGAATGTTGTTTACTTTTTGACTACGATTAAGGTGAGGGAGAAATTAAGCTTCCAATTGATGAATAATTGAATGAATTCAAATGTTTAGTGATTTGATGATCAAGTGAATAATTTCCAAAGGTAAAGTTGACCAAAAACCAAGAATTGCTTTTTAATCTTGATAATTTAGTAATGTGTTTACTGTAGTTTAATTTAGTTATAGTTAAAGAATTTCGAAAACCCACCTATTTTGATATTTGTTAGCACAAAAATACTCACTTCCCTGCGTTCAATCATGATTCTGCCTGCATGGATTTAAACTTAAACAATTGTACCCTTGTTATAAGAACTTGCTTAATATCATACCCGGCCAATTACAATAAAATTTTGACAAACTGATATGTACCTTTCACCAAACTATTGTAGGTTATCCCACCAGGTTTTACGATGGCTCCTTACCATCAATCACATGATCGCAACCGATGGTTCTGCAATGGGTCTTCAACAGTAGGCATCACATTACTAATACGCTTCCTACCTTAGGGTATATAGTATAACCAGATATATAAAAGATTTAAAGTAATCTGGGAGATAGATGAGCAACAGTTTTTCTTTTATTTTGGAAATATTTATAATATTTATTACATTAATACATCTTCTTTTGGGAGGAGACGAACTTGTTTAGCCTCTCATATAATGATGCTTGACTCTAAATACATGAACTAGCTGAACAAAATATTACAAAGATAGAAAAATTACCAAGCTTAAGAAAGTTGATCTTTTTACAGCTTGGAGAATACATTATTTATTTTGTAAGAAAACAGAGGGGAATGGTCGATGCCCTCAGCTTCCTCAATGACTGGCCTTTTATAGGCATGAATCCGGACTTCAAATGTGGATTCCAAATCTTGAATAATGTTTATTGCACCCATGAGTGCGCTTTCACGTGGTCTGGCACCTTTGTTTGTGTACGCCATAGCTTTCTTGTGAGTGCTGTTACCTTTTTCATTTTGTACCTAACTTTTCTTGTGAGTGAGGCATTATTGTGTCTGAGTGCGTTGAATATTAGTCGCACTAACTTTAATGGTACACACGTCTTCTTTTGTCTGAGAATCTTTACATTATTGGTTTCTGTGGTCCCCGAGCTTTAGGAAAGCTTTAGGAAAACATGATCTCTTGTCAGTAGGTCCTTAGTCCTTTCCTGCATATTCTCTGTCGGGTTTGGATCAAAATCCTTTCCGGAATTTTGGTTCTTTCTGCTCTGGACACGCCTGACAGATCCGATCTTTCTATAGGCCAATATGCACCATGTTGTGGAATTTTCGATAAATTTCTTTACTTGCCGATTCTTATTTTCTCAATGAATTCTCATTTTTGTTTCGAAGACTTCTTCAGCAAATCCCGTGGTCGTTCCCGTCATGGAATTCAGTAAGAATGTCACATTGGCTGAATTTTTAAAGAACTTAAATTAGTATTTGACTTTGTCCATTTAAGTTAGACAAACCCAAAGTCCACATGCTCGTTTGGTTGAAGCTTCATCTTCCGTAATTGCCCCAACTAATACTGGTGCATCCTCTGGGAACGCTGTTTTGATATTTTTCAAAGTGTTCCCGTCTAGCCGTCTGAGCTTGATAAAATGAAAAGCTTCAATGAAGCATTTCTTTGCTAGTTCAGGAGCCGCACTAATGAAATACAACTTCAAAATATCACCTCTGGACAAATGTGGATTATTCGCCCAGTCTCGTGAACTACTTCTTTGATCCACTTGGATAGTTTTGAAATTTCAGAAAAAGCTTGTGCAACATTAAAAACCGAAGCAAGAGCTCCAAAATTATACCGTTCATGTATATCGTTTGGATGGCTACCTGGTTTCATCCAAGCCCTTGGATACTTTCCAGAGATATTAACAATTATTTTTTTCTGGGTTGATACCCCGTCTGGTTATTAGTTTCTCCCAAGTGCGTTGATATTCCTGCATAGGAGAAGAAACTAAATCATCATTAGTTTGAACCCTAGAATTGCCGGTCATTGGTCTATGGTTCAACTCTCCCTCTTTTATCCCAGAGGTGTTGAGCTGACTTGAAGGTTCAAGCGGTTTCACCTGACGTTCAACATACGGTACACCGTGTACATCCACAAGGAATGCATCATCTGTAACACTTATGACAGGGGTATGTGAATCCCTTGCCTCTGAGTTAGATGAGTGTCGTTCTCTAAACAGTCCTTACACACCATTGGAGATGTGGCCTTGAGGATAGGCCCCTTCAGGACATCGAACAATCATTCTTAGGCCTGAAAGGAAGCTCGTATATGACTGGAAACCGGTTCTTGATCTGCTCGTTGAACCATCCCGCGACTTCTGTATTGAGTCAAAGTGCCCCAAATTCTTGATCAAGGATCTCCAGGTTCTCCCTGAGATGCCTCAGCCTTTTGAGGGTATTGTGAACAATGTGTCCCTCCATCTTATGTAAAGAAATCTGCAAGAACATTTGTATCAGATTTCACAATGACAATATCATAATCATAATATTGATATCCATCTTGCAGTCTTAAAATTCTAGCCTTTTCCGGTTTAGATTGAAATTTATTTTTGAGAAAAAACTTGACACTCGTATTATCAATTTTAAGGATAAATTTCTTTGCTCATTGAAATAATGACCATTTTTTAAAAGCCTTTTGAATTGCAAAGAACTCATTCTCGTTGATATGCCATCTGATAACTTCACTGTCTTGTATAGACCGCTACAGTGTCTCAATGACACTTCTCCATCTGGTGAGGCCTTCATGAGAACTGATGTCCACCAATGATAATTGGCATCTGTGTATAATATCATATCATCATCGTCGTTTGGAATTGCAAGCTTTGGTAGTTGCCTACAAACCTTCTTAAGCTGTTTAACAGCTTGTTGGTGATTTTCATTCCACTCAAACTTTATATCTTTTTTGAGCAGCGGACTGAACACCTTTCTATGCATTGCTAGATTGTTGATTAACATTCCAACAAAATTAACAATTCCAAGACAACTCTGAAGCTGATTCAAATCCTTGAGATCATCCAGATATCCTTGCATCTTTTCAACAATATGTTTCTGAAGGATGATTCCAGATTCATCGATTTCAATTCCAAGAAACTCAAGTCTTGTAGAAATTAATGTCTTCCTTTCGGACAACATTAAACCTTCCTTGTAGCAAACATTGGAAAAGATTTCCAAGTGTTTAAGATGTTCCTTCATGTTTTTTGATTATTCGAGGATGTCATCGCTGTATATGAACATGAAACTGAAATAATCTTTGAAGAGATTATCCATCTTTCTATGATATATCTGGGGAGCATTTACCAATCCCATTGGTATGACATTCAAGATATAGTGTCATTGTGGTGTGCAGAATGCTGTGAATCTTTTGCTAGCTTCCTTCATCCTTATCTGGTAGAATCCAGACTTGTAGTCGAACTTAGAAAACAATTTGGCTTTTTTATACAATTTACCAAATGTCCTTTTCTTAGGATATCCCTAGCTGCTGTATAAAGAAATACCTGCTGAGATTAACATAAAGTCAAAGTGCTCATTAAGTATAATCTGCATGTCTTTCCGATCTTCTTGGTTCATGGGGATCGGTTTGTACCTTACGAACTCAGTTTCTTTTTTGGCTTTCACCTTCAAAGAAGCTCTGAGCTCATTCCCGTCTCACCAAGCCAAATGATCTTCATTGTAGTTCCCACGAATCTTTTTTTTTCCATCTTTCACCTTCAAAGTATTATCTGCTCTAATGCCTTCTTTAGTAGCAACAGTCTCTAGGTTCGTCTTCATCCTGTGCTCTGAAGGACATAACGTTCTCCCCAGCAAAAGTCTGAGTATCCTTTTGACTGTAACCTTGTTGTCTGAATTGAAGAATTGTCGCACCGAATTTCCGCTGATCCTTCATCTTCGAGTGTCGAAGTTTTCCTTGATCACCATGTTTGCTGCGAAAACTAATGAGGAATTTTCTGTAAAATGCCTCCCTTAGTCTCTGGACAACGATCTTATGAATCGATATAAGCTGCAAAATATTCTGGTCGATATTTCTATTATAACATCCAGATTGAGATGTATATTGAGAATGGACTGGTGGTCATCGGATTCTGTATTTTTGCCATCCACCGTGAATTCCATCAATCCTGTAATATTTCTCAAGGTTTATGTTACTCGAGAAACTCAATCCCAATAATAAGTTGTTGTGGGATTCTTCATGCGGTTCCAGCAATTGTTAAATCAATTTCATCAATTTTCAGGTTTCCTTAATATCTACCAAATGTAGGTTGTTGTAAATAATATAAGATATCACAATGGAAGATGTTATTCTTTGATATCAAAGATTATCTCGACTTCTTGCCAGCCTTTTGGGCACTCCAGTACTCCTGTTGTTTTGAATACATCTTAATGAAGAGCAAGAACCTTGTTGAAATCTCGATCTCCCAAAATGTATGAAATTCTTGGATGATAGATGTTGAAAGCCATCTTTCCTGCATATAGATTTCCAGCAACAGCTCCCAAACAAGAATCTTTGAGGTTCGGGATCCTTGGCGAATCAATTCCTTCCTTGAAAGTTGCTTTGATGATAACTCTAATGACTCTTATTATGAAACCGTGAGAGTGTATTAACAACTTCTCTTTTAACCTTGTTCTTAATCTCTTGTATTTCTCTGTAGGGGATTAACTGCATCTCAATTTGATTTCCCGTGAATTCCATCGGGATCGCAAATTCTCCTAATGTTACCTTATGGATAATGTAATGCTTTCTGCTTCGAAGACCAATCATATCCATGGCTCTTTCCATTGCTCCAATTGTAAATCCATCATACATCTGAAGCCTTGGTTCCGCTTTCATGATTCTCATGAGTGTTTTATGAGAAACCGTTGTGTGAGAAAAGAATAATGTTGTATCTTCTCTGATCATGTGTTGAAGGAATTCTCATTCACTCAGATTCTGAGCTGGATCCACTTTCATCTCCAGAATAGATATCTTCTTCATATATGCTCTCATATAAGGGAATGTCCTCAAATTGACACACTTGCACCAAATCTTGGAAATAAACAGCATCTTCGAACTCCTTGGTATGCTCAAATTGTTCCATTCTTCAATTTTTAGTTCTCTAGACAATCTGTAGATATATGTACCCTTGCTCCACACGTCCAGCAGTTACAATCTTTAAAACTTTCACTCTCTCTAGAGTTCATCTGAAAGTTCTCTTTGTCTGTGCTCTGCTAGTGCTTGCTTGATTAGAACTTGTTGATGTGGTTCTACTCTTGGTTGGTCCGATATTTGCCCTGATTTGTAACATCGGGCTTTCTGCTTTGGCCAGAATTTTCTAGGACTCCATGAAGACCTAACTCTTCTCGAAGTACTTCCTCAAACATATGGATAATTTCTCTGTTTCTTCATCTTATGCCTTTGGGGGTAGCTTCCAACGACAGTAGGGATCTCGTTCTCGACACAACAAAGAGGAATGTTTTGTTTATTCCTCTTAATCTTTTGTAATTCTTTTGGAGTGCTGCTTGATGACACCACTCTGCAAGTTTGACTTTGAGAAATGACATTCTCCTGCCACAATTTATGTATCTCCTGGTGTGTACTCCTGGATTAGCATTTCTCTCCATTGGCTTGGAATTTTGGCAAAGAATAGATCCCACGCATCTTTGTCATTAATCTCCGCCATCCATATTACTATGTGAAGAGCTTGATGTATTCATTTACACGACAGATGTCATGCAGCTCGAGGCTATATAAGGTTTATTTATATATTTTAACCTTCTCTTGCTCCATTCCTTCGAAGTATCAAACTCCTATGAAATGAACTAAGAAAAGTTTGGCCACCATGTCTATTCTCCTTTCAAACTTTCTTCTTTTAATCCTTGACGAGGGGAGGGAGAGGGGGGGGGGGGGGGGGGGGCGGGTGCGCTCCCAGACTATTTTGGTTGATCCTTTCAAGCTCATATTAAGAAGTAATATGAACCCTTCTTTGTTGAGGTCAAGCGTCCCTGCCGCAATTCTCATGGCAGATGCCCACTCATCGATTAGTACCTCTCGATTTTTAAAATCCAAGATATTCATATTGAGCATAACACCATATGGAGGTATCGAATCTAGCTGAGATATCCCGTATGTCGTTTGATGTATATCTGGTCTACGGGAATAGCTCCTTGTTCCAACTGGGGAATCTAATCCTCCGGTGGTGAAGTCTTCATTTTGAGGAATGTTTTGAAATCCTGGTGGTGGATTTTGAGTATCTCTGGTTACCGGTTCTCTCGATCCATCCACCTGGTTCATCTTTAGGTTTACGAGATTAAGTCCCGCAAATGACTCTGCAAGATCATGTAGATCCTCTAGATTAATTCTTTCCATTACTATCTGGAAAGTATTGGTTCCCCTCGAATGATGGTGATCATCTTTTCAGTGTCTGTCATCGGTCGTTGTACCTCCTCGGCTTTCCCTTTTTGATATAAAAGGAGTTCCGTTCCATAGGATGGTGGTAACCACCCTCCTTTTCGCCTTCCTGGAGGACTTGCTCGTGATACCAACTCCTTGACTCGGGTTTGAACATCTCGAAGGTTTTCGAGATTTCCTCCTGATGTTTAATCATGATCTCCATCTGAGTTTGGATCTGATGGATCCGTGCGTGGAAATTGTATTGTAAGTATCCATAACGCTGCACTGCCCTATGCATTTCTCTAAGATCTTTGGAGATCTTTGAGCTATCCGGCTCGATTTCATGAAGGGTTGGTTCTCCCATCTTATTCTTCTGGTCCAGATCCTATTGGGATGTTCGGATTTGGAAACATGTAGTCATGTTCAGGATGGTTGTGAGGTCCTCGCTACTTAATCAATCATTACAAAATTATAAAGTAGGATTAATATACAACCATCTCATTCTTATTTGAGTCCCTACAGAAACAGTCACACAACATGAGTACAACCATCTCATTCTTATATCAACAATAAACATGATAATATCTCAACTGTGATTGTCTATGCATCATGCACCACAAAATGCAAATACGTCATGACATGTCTCATCTATCATCCTGTTATAACGGGACCGATATGATATGCCTCTCAGTTCAATATCTCCGTGGCTCGGCCTTCAAGTCCCATATTAATAGATATCATATTTTCGTCCTCACACGTTATAACAGCTCAACTGTATGCTCAACAATAGCATACTTCTCATTGCATCAACTATATGTCTCAACATGAATGTGATAAGGATGAATATTACGTGTATTTTTGCAATGATATGTATATATTTTCGTGTTGATTCCTGGATGATGTTACGCTTTTTGGTATTTATTTGTTAGTTTCAGGAATCTAGATGGGAAGTGGAAGAATTAAGCTAGAAAGACAAAAAAACGGATCAAACCGAGGCAGGAAATGAAGAAGTTGGAATCTGACATAACCAATCGATCGGAAGCGGAGCTAGATCGATCGAAGGAGGCAGAGATTTGGACAACAAGAAAAAGTAATGCTAGATTGATCGGTAATTTTAGCTCGATCGATCGAGCATGGCAGAGATTTATTAAGCGAGATTGAAGAGTGCTCGATCGATCGGAAGTTTAGCTCGATCGAACGAGCGTAGCAGAAAAAGTAAGGGACAAGAAATCAGAGGGCTCGATCGATCGAGACAATTAAATGATCGATCGAGCAACAGAATTTTCAGAAAAAAATAAGACTTGATTGAGTTTGATCTATTGGGAACACTTCCATCCACCTCCTCTTCTATAACTAAGATACCTAGGGCAGGAAATCAGGGAGACCAATATCATATCACACACCATAAATCAGCCTCCTATCATCCTCCAACATCCATACAATTTAAGAGAAAACGCCTTTGAAGTGCAAGGAATGAAGCAAGGGAATAAGTAACGTTTCAAAGCACGGATTCAACTACTAAGTTATCGTACTTCTAAACTTTAATTATTTTGATTTTCGAATTTATTGATTTTTATGAGGTTGAGAAACAATTATTCATCATGTTAGTTTGATTTGAACATAACATAAGTTTATTTTGTCAAGGTTAGGGAAGCTTGTGATTGAGTTAATGATTTGAATGCTTATAGAGTGGATTAATTCTTTTGTGCATGATTTATACTTTTAATGCTATCAAAGCCTTGCTACCTTTGATTGATTTGTGAATTATAATTGAGATCGAGAGATAAAATTATAATACGCTATAATAAATCATGTTGTATGCTAACGATTTAGATCGAGAGACATATGTGATCACTTTGAATTGAAAGATTTAAAGTTAACGGTTTTTATCGAGATTTATGCAATATTAAATTGGTTTCAGTGAACGAGAATTACTTGTTTCCAATATAATATTAGTTTTGATATAGCTTGAGAAAGTGTATTGATTATTTTACGGGAATCCATCACCTTAAGAATTGATTGGTTAGTAATTGTTTTTACAAATAAATCATTGACGATAACACAAGTGAACAAACACCTTGATAAATATCTCGAGTGGAATTCCTTAGCATCTTCAAAGGAGTTGATTTAATTTTAAATTTTTATTTTAATTAGATAATTATTCATATATTTCGTAGGCTAAATATAATTTTTCTAATTTTATTTGGTACTTATACGTTAGTCCTTGTGGGTACGACATCCCTATTCCTAAATCACTATACTAAAACTTGACACCGTGCAGTTGCGGTATAAAATCGTTACGCTGGAATTAATTGTTTAAAATAAAAGCGATCAAGTTTTTGCACCGTTGTCGGGGATTAATTTGTATAATATCATACGAGATTAGTTAATTGTAATTTAGCCAAATTTTTTTGTTTTGTTTGTTTGTCAATTTTGACTATTTGGTTTAGTACATTTGTGTTTCTCCTTTTGGGTTGATTTTTACAGGTAGTCATCTTCTTGGTGCATGTAACGGAGTAGCAATCCCATACTCGAGCCTTTTGACCCAGAAATTGAGCGAACGTTTCTTAGGAAAATACGGGAAGCTCGAACAATGGCAGATAACAATCAAGAAGGGGACGGAATAATGAAGCACTGAATCCAAGATCTATGATGGACTTTGCTCAACCAGCCTTCCATGGATCACTGTCAAGCATTACGAGGCCAAGTATTCAAGCTAACAATTTTGAGATAAAGCCTGCAATAATTCAGATGATCCAGCATTCAGTAATGTTTGGGGGAGTAGCCACTGATGACCCAAACGCTCACATCTCCAACTTCTTGGAGATTTGTGACACCTTCAAACACAATGGCGTTTCTGACGACGCCATCAGGTTACGGTTATTTCCCTTTTCATTAATAGATAAAGCTAAAGAATGGTTAAATTCTTTACCTACATGATCTATTACCACTTGGGAGGGGATGACTCAAGCGTTCTTGTCTAAATATTTCCCCCTTCCAAAACTGCGAAGATGAGAAACGATATCACCACGTTTGGGCAATATGATCCGGAAACTTTATATGAGGCGTGGGATCGTTTCAAGGACTTTCTTAGGAGATGCCCTCATCATGGTCTTCCTGTTTGGTTCCAGGTACAGACCTTTTATAACGGTTTATTTTCATCTAACCGTTCTATGATTGATGCAGCCTCAGGAGGATCCATCATGCGAAAAACACCGGAAGCAGCTTATGAACTCTTGGAAGAGATGGCTTCTAATAGCTATCAATGACAATCATATAGGAATTTGCCAAAGAAACCGAGTGGAGTTCATCAAATTGACGACATCACCGCTCTTTCGGCACAGTTGGAAGCATTGAACAAAAAGATAGATAGCATGAGCATGACAACAATGCAAGTTCAAGTTATCACTTGTGATCTATGTAGAAGCAATCATCCAAGCATCGAATGCCAGGCAGGTAATCATTTACTCAGTCTAATGAGTCTGCTAATTATGTAGGAAACAGGCAGCCCAATAACCCGTACTCAAACACTTACAACCCGGGATGGAGGAATCATCCAAATTTGCAATGGTCCAACCAAAACAACGTGCTGAACCTACAACATCACCGGGATATGTACCCAAGCCGAGTATGGAGGAGCTTTTGACCAAGTTAATATCATCGACATAAACTAGGATGTAAAATGAGGATGCATCTATAAAAAACTTGGAGGTACAAGTGGGGCAACTTGCATCAATAATTCATGGACGAGCTCAAGGAACACTACCTACTGATACAGTGAAAAACCCGAAAGAGCAAGCAAAATGGACCACTGAGAAGGAGGTGGCAGTCCAACTTGGGACTATAAATTAAGAACTTTCTTCTCTCTATCTCTTGATTGTTTTACAATTTTTTTTTTTAGTTCATCTTTTCATATTTTGTCTTATTACCCAGTAATCCCACCGGAGCATGATGAGGACGACGATCACTGACGATCGTTGTCAAGGTACGTGTTTTGCTTTTGCGCTTATTGGTTACTGTACATTGAGGGCAATGCACATACTAAGTTTGCGGGGGTGTCTACTGATATCTGCTGTTTTCTTTTGGTACTTATCTTGCATGCTTATTCTATCATGAGATTAGATTGTTTTTTAGTATAAAAAAAAAATATTTTGAAAAATGAGTTCATCATTAAGAAATAATGAATTAGACCTGCAACAGTATTGCATGATGATATTAATCCCCATCTCAACTAGAATCTTGAAGATTTTTTTGTGAATATCTATGGTTGAGTTAATATTTCAAAATTGAGGAACATCTTGAGCACTTTTGAGTCATGGTTGAGGGAAATATATATTGGAAAGATTTTGTTAACTATGATTTGTCTTGAGCATCTTAAAGCACTCTAGAACCTATTTGAGGGCACTTTGAGGTGAAATTTTATAATTATGAACTTGACTTGGACATGATTTAGGCGATCTTTGGAACGTTTGAGCCTTTCAAGCTTACCCAATCTATATCAATCTTTAGTGTCCAACTTTGAGCTTGATTGAATAAGAATGGAAAATAGCCACCATTCGATTTTTGTTGATAAACTCATTATACCTACCTTGTGTAGCCTAAATGAAAAAAATTCGTCTTTACCCCAAAAGAGTATAATGAATCTCATCAGATGCACATAAATGACTATATTTTAAGGAGCTTAATGTGATAATGATTGAGGATTGAGAAAAAGAAGAAAAAAAAAAGAGAAGAAAAAGCCTTGAAAAAACAAGTATAGAAAAAGAAGGGGAGTTTGAAACGTGTGAAAATTTGAACGGTAAATAATTATTTATCTCTTCTTCGCGCTTATCTTATCTTTTCTTTGAAGCCGACACCCAAGGCCTGACATTATAAGCTTAAAAAGTCATTTTGATCAAAGTCTAGGAAATAATTATATTAGTGGAGAAGTGCTTGAAAAGTAGACTTATAGAGTGTTTAATAGTAATCTTGACTTCGAGTTTAATAGCATTATTTGATCAAAAAAATATATATGAAACTCAAGATTGACATTAACACACACGCACGTTCCGATTTTGCGATGTATTGCTTGGCTTAGGAGAAAACACTTCTTGTTGATTTTTGGATTGACTTATGGTTGATGTGTTAGTGGGATTTCTGAGCTTTTACATTTGAGTTGCTAAGTTAATTCATTTAAAGTATTAAAGATGAACTTTGCATTTTGATCTTAATGCTTGCTCGAGGACGATCAAGTCTAAGTTTGGGGGAGTTGATAAGGATGGATATTACGTGTATTTTTGCAATGATATGTATATATTTGCGTGTTGATTCCTGGATGATGTTACGTTTTTTGGTATTTATTTGTTTGTTTCAGGAATCTAGGTGGGAAGTGGAAGAATTAAGCTAGAAAGATGAAAACGGATCAAAACGAGGTAGGAAATGAAGAAGTTGGAATCTGACATAACCGATCGATTGGAAGCGGAGCTCGATCGATCGAAGGAGGCAGAGGATTGGCCAACAAGAAAAAGTAATGCTCGATCGATCGGTAATTTAGCTCGATCGATCGAGCATGGCAGAGATTTATTAAGCGAGATTGAAGAGTGCTCGATCGATCGAGCGTAGCATAAAAAGTCAGGGACGATTGATCAATCGAGATAATTAACCGATCGATCGAGCAACAGAATTTTCAAAAAAAAAAGACTGGATTGAGTTTGATCTATTGGGAACACTTCCATCCACCTCCTCTTCTATAACTAAGAGACCAAGGGAACGAAATCAGGGATACCAATATCATATCACACACCATAAATCAGCCTCCTATCATCCTCCAACATCCATACAATTTAAGAGAAAAAGCCTATGAAGTGTAAGGAAAGAAGCAAGTGAAGAAGTAATGTTTCAATACACGGATTCAACTCCTACGTTATCGTACTTCTAAACTTTAATTATTTTGATTTTCGAATTTATTGATGTTTATGAGGTTGAGAAACAATTATTCATCATGTTAGTTTGATTTGAACATAAAATAAGTTTATTTTGTCAAGGTTAGGGAAGCTTGTGATTGAGTTAATGATTTGGATGTTTATAGAGTGGATTAATTCTTTTGTGCATGATTTATAGTTTTAATGCTATCAAAGCCTTGCTAACTTTGATTGATTTGTGAATTATAATTGAGATCGAGAGATAAAATTATAATACGCTATAATAAATCATGTTGTATGCTAACCATTTAGATCGAGAGACATATGTGATCACTTTGAATTGAAAGATTTAAAGTTAGCGGTTTTCATCGAGATTTATACAATATTAAATTGGTTTAAGTGAACGAGAGTTACTTGTTTCAATTTAATATTAGTTTCAATATAGCTTGAGAAAGTGTATTGATTATTTTACGGGAATCCGTCACCTTAAGAATTGATTGGTTAGTAAATATTTTTGCAAACAAATCACTGACGATAACACAAGTGAACTGACATCTTGATAAATTTCTCGAGTGGAATTCCTTCGCATCTTCAAAGGAGTTGATTTAATTTTAAATTTTTATTTTAATTAGATAATTATTCATATATTTCGTAGGCTAAATATAAATTTTCCAATTTTATTTGGTACTTATACGTTAGTCCCTATGGGTACGACATCCCTATTTCTAGATCACTATATTAAAACTAGACACCATGCACTTGCTGTATAAAATCGCTACACTGGAATTAATTATTTAAAATAAAAGCGATCAGAATGTACAACATTCATATATCGCAATCTCAACACATGTAATCAACATCACAGCATCAATAAGATCAACACTCGTACGTCAACACGTACCTGTCGTGCTGTACAAAATAAAGCAAATCAGGAGTTAACGCTTAACCTCCTTTCTGACCCGTCCCCTGTGATGGTTCTAGATGAATATCAACAATAATCATGTTAAATAGGCTTCACCATCAAATTCCACAAAAAAATACAACATTTGTCAAAATTCAAACCCTAGCGATCAATCGTCCATTATCACCGATCGATCGCCAAAAAGTTCTGTCTCATCGCGATCGATCTCTATGTCTTATGCCATCGATCGCCTTGCCCACAATCGATCGACCGAGACACGCGATCGATCGCTACATCCTTTACAAAACAATCTATCCAAGCGCGATCGGTCTCCTATCATCACGCGATCGTTCAGCCAAAGTTTAAACCGCCTTATTATTTTCTGATCATCGGCGATCGATCGCCCTCTGGCTAGCGATCGATTGCGATGCTCTGTTATTTTCAAAACATGGCGATTTTGAGCTTATCCTCATGCTTCACCTCCTACAACTCAATTCATACCAAGAAAACTTGTTCAAAGGATTACCTAACATCATATAACCACATTTTCATTATGTCTACACCTTATTTCATGGAATTCAATATCATATCAATGCAAACATGCAAAATTCATGTCCAACTTCATATCCAATATACATCTATGTTTATCCTTCAAAACCACAGGCACATATCACATAAAATCCTTACCAAATAGCTAGATTCCCTCTTCACAACACTTTACCACAGATTTCCAAGTCCAAATCAAGCACAAGTTGCAAGCAAGAGTAAGGGTTTGAGAGGAAAGTGTGTAGAGATTTTGTAGGTGTTTTATGGTGTTTCTATGTATTTTAATCTGATTTTGTATATATATAGTATCCAACAAACTCATGTCACAATAATTACATGTGTTCTATGATGCTTCAAAGCCATGCCTTCCATGTAGAGTTACTACTACACAATATATAACTCATAAAATGCATATACACAACAATATCCATTTCATAATCACACATGTGTTACACAACTCCATATAGTTATTTTACATTTCATTTAGTCACATACTTTCTCATATCAAATATGACTATCATTCTCTTTGCCATTGCCATATAACCATACTTCATATAATATTTCATACTCGATTCAACCCAAACCCGAGTCTACAGCATGCCGTGATTATCACATAATTACACAATCATCACATCAAACATATATTATTCATATCGAGGCATTACAATGGTCTTCTTCCCGAGCTTCGGCTAACTCGAAAGGTAGTTTGAGGTTCATCATGTAAAGGCTCATCACTATTTTCTACAGTTGTTGATACTGGTTTATGCTAGCTTGGCTAGCGTCGACTCCTCGTAGCATTTTTCATTCTGGTTGAAGCGTTGAGCTTCAGCCAGATGCCCCTGATTTAGTTCTTCCAATTTTTGGAAGTACCACATGTATGAGTAACACCTCGAACATTTTCGGATCCATAGAACTTGAATTGTCTCCTCCGTTTGGAATAATACTAATGTTTATTAATATTATTATAATATTTCAAAATAACTCTAGACTCTGATACTATTTTGGGGGCATGATCTAAGATTTTTAATATCTAATGGTCTTTGTAGAGAAAAAAATAATGAGAGAGGGGGTTTAAATGCTCCTAGGCAACAAACATAAGGATATATTAGATAATAATATTACATAGAGGTGTATATGCTCATAAGGCATCTCACAAGGTTGTATTAGACAATAAACATTATGTAGGGATGTTTGTGTTCTTAAGGTTTTCACAACGAATGAGGATGCAACTAGCCCGATTGTAGTACTTAGTACAAGATAGATGTATAATTATATATTTTTATGTATTTTAAATAATTAAAAATAACATGGTATATTACTAAAAAAGGTGAGATGCATTTTAGAAAATTAAAGAAAAGCTTAACATATCGAGAGTGGTTATTTATATAGGGTACTTTACGAAGCACATATAAAATACATCAAGAGACAAAATTTGTTTTCTTCATAATATAGTAAAGATTGTTATAAAAGTTGAGATATAACACAAAATGAAACAGAAGATATGTATTACTCACAAGCGACCAAACGCTTAAATTGAGGAATGATGACTTCATATATTTTATATATTTCAAAAAATATAAATAATATATATTTTGACAAAATTAAATATAAAATATAAAATACTTTTTGAATGTATAGGAACAATTATAACTTTTTGGTCTATGAGCCCCGACTCCTAATGGTTAAAAAATGTTCAATAAATTTTGCTTCATCTCCAAAATTATTTTGGGGAATTTGCGGCCCAATATCCCTACCAAATAGTAATTGCACATAAATCTTCATTTTAAAATGTCTACAAATAAATACATGGTGAAGAAATCTTTATTCATTTATGTCCAATTTAACTTATGCTTTAAAAATGTATATTTTCATTCCTAAAATACCCTTATTCAGAAAAACCCTAAAATGTAACTGAAAATGGGAGGATTCATTGGGCAACACTTTTCTCCACCTCAAAACCTTGAAAATCATTTTAATCGAATCATTTCAGCGAGGAGTTTACGAATGGTTGCTGGTTTTTGTCGCTACTAATCGATTTAGAGAAGTCAGAGAAGGTATTTTTTTATTTTTGTGATTTTCTTTGCGTTCGTATCTGCTGCGATGGATTTGAGATTTATGATCCTCTTGAAATGTAGAGATGAAACACATGTTTTGAACTGAATCCCATATTTTCATACAGTGAGTTAAAATCTATTGCAATCGGTAAATGTCATGATTATAACTTTGATACAATGTCTTTCAAATATTTTATACCTGGACACCCTAAATGTTGTTTGAGTAATGAGGATGATATGAGAAATATGTTTCTTCTGTGTAAGATTATAGATGTTCATTTGGTGAAAATTGATGTTTATGATGAAAAAATGGATATGATTGAGTTTCCGCGAGAATTAGGAATTGGCAGACTGTTCACGGTGGTGGTAATGCGTCGTTTCAATGTGGTGATGCATACGAGACAGATGTGCTCACATATATTAGGCAATATAGTGGTGCAGGTGAAGCATGTTGGTATATAGAACATGTCGATGTAAGTGATTTACGTGCATAGGGACATAACTCATCTCCAGGATATGATTTCAACCATCGAATATGTTATTCTAAAGCAAAGAGAAGTTGTTGTTGTGTTCTGGTTGGTCATTAAACATTAGAAGGATTGGTCAACAATTTAGTGGTGCGTAGAAGAGTTTCGCTGTGAAATAAGTAACTATTCGGTTCAGGTTGGGTTTGATTTCAACTATGTAAAAAATAAAAAGCATATGGTAATTGTCGAGTGTGCTAAAAAGCATGATGAGGGATGTGGTTGGTTTGTGAATGCTAGTGTATCAAGAGTAGATAGGTCTTTCTACATAAAAAAATTGCAAAACATGCACACATGTGGGTTGAGAGTGACGAAGGACAAATCAAAAAAGGATGAGTTCAGTTTTGATATCTGAAATTATTGTGGAACGAGTGTCTTCAAATCCAACATTCTCTGCAATTGATGTATGTGAGTTAATGAAGAGAGATTACGGTTGGATATAACGTACAGTAAGGCATGGAGAAGTGTGGAAATGGGTATATCTATTGCTTTCAGAAATTATGATGAGTCGTTCCAAGAACCGAATTCATACGTTCACGTGGTGAAAATGATAAATGTTGGAAGTTTTGTAGAGCTTGATGTTGACGACGACAACCGATTTTTGCCATTTGTTTGTTTCAGTTCGTGCTACAAATTTAATTTTTGACGAGTTTAAATTTTGTCGCCAAATGTTATTCCCTGATGGAACGTTTCTTAAACCCAGATTCAATGGCACCCTTCTATCAGCCACAACTAAAGAAGGGAATCAAGGTAAATTAATGGCACATGAAATATTAACTTAACATTTTCCATGCACCAGTTATTTTAAAATGTCATGCATCGGTTATTTGTTTCATGCCCCAGTTGTATTTATTTTCATGCACCAATTATTTTTTCTTCATGCACCAGTTATTTGTTCATGCACCCACTGTACTTTAATTCATACACCATTTGTTTTTAAAATTTTATGCACCGGTTATTTTAAAATTTCATGCACCGGCTATTTGTTTCAGGCACCAGTCATACACCGGTTATTTTTTCTTCATGCACCAGTTATTTTTTCTTCATGCACCCGTTGTATTTTAATTCATGCACCATTTGTTTTTAAAATTTTATGCACCGGTTATTTTAAAATTTCATGCGCCGACTATTTGTTTCAGGCACCAGTTGTATTTATTTTATATAACAGTTATTTTTTCCTCATGCACCAGTTATTTGTTCATGCAACCGTTGTATTTTAATTCATGCACCAGTTATTTTTAAAATTTCATGCACCGGTTATTTGTTTCATGCACCAGTCGTATTTATTTTCATGCACCTGTTGTAATGCAATATCATGCACCATTTATTTATAGCAATGTCATTCACCCGTTATAACTTATGGTTTTATCTCGTAGATTTGTTCCCGTTGGCTTTTGCTATAGTTGACTCCGAAAACTATGATAACTGGCGTTTGTTTTTATCTTGTTTGAACAATATTTTAGATAACAGGGAAGATGTTGTATATATATATCTGATTGGAATGTTGGTCGATGGAGGCGTTGCCTGTTGTGTTTGGAAATTCTCTAAAACACTTTTTTTGTTTAGTACCATTTAAAGTGCAACTTGCGTGAAAGATATTCTGACAAACACTTTTCAAACAATTTTCGTGAGAGGTTATGTTTCATACTGGATGAATGTGCATACTCAACGACAGTGACTATTTTTTAATGAGAAACTTGTTGCATTAAAACGAGAAGGCGGACAAACTATGGAATATTTTTGGTAGGGACTTTCATTGGATAAGTGGACAAAAGCATATTCTACTGGGATGAGATATCGAGAGATGTACTCAAATCCAGCTGAGTCCTTCAATTCATGGATATTAGATGCAAGTCTTCGTATTACGCATATGGTTGATTGTAATTAAGCTGATGTCTTTGTCTTCTAATAGAAAATTAATGACATCCAAATGGAGTCGGGTGTTGTGTGCTCAGATGGAAAAGAAATGTGCATATTATGTAAATCAAGGTCGTGCTTGGAATGTGAAGATGTCTTCGGACTGCTACTTTGAAGTGTTTTCCCTCCCTACAGTTAGTGTTTGCCGTGACAATCAAACATGTTCACGCTACAAGTGGCAGTTGGATCGATTCCCATGTCCTCATGCGATTGTTGTATTCATGAGAACTGCCAATGGATGAAGTAGTTGAAAGATATTTCCATGTTAGTACATACATATTGTGCTATGAAGGAGTCATTTTACATGTTCCAGGATATGCAAAAGATGTTGTTCCTCCAATGGAAATGGAAACAATGTATTACCACCGCAAACAAAAAGGCAACCACGTTGTCCAAAAGAGGAATTTGATCTAAAGGTGAAAACATTAGACATTTGCGTTGTAGTCGTTGTAACATATATGACCACAATAGAAGAACTTGTACCTATTGGCTGATTTTGAAAAATAAATTCACTCACCTGTAAGTTTTATTTAAGGATCGTTTATCAATTATAAGTTTGACAATTTTTCTGTACCAGTTTATTTTCCATGCACATGTTAAAAGTGCATGCACCAGTTAATTTCTGACTTCATTTACCAGTTATAATTTCCATGCACCAGTTAAAATGCATGCACCAATTATTTTTCAGACTTCATGCCCCAGTTAAAATTTCAATGCATCAGTTAAGATTTTTTGTCGGGTCCTCATTACTTAATCCATTTATGTAGTATCTTAACATACATACGTGAGTCTGAATTAAGTAAAAACATACACTGATTAAGAGTTTTTAACTAGTTAAGTTGTTACAAGGTTATAAAAACCTAACCAACTATACATCACATATACAAGTAACAACCTAATCCAAGATAACTCCTAGGCAGTGGTTCAGCTCGCAGCGGAAAATGACTCACATCCCGTCTCCCCACTTCTATGAGTCCCTACAGAAACATTCACACAATGAGTATAGAGAACAACTATCTCAGTGCAATATCAAAACACAATATCAATATCCATGATAAAGCACAATAAATCATCTAACGTGAATATTCTGTATCATGCATCCACAAATGCACTATGTCATGACATGTCTCAATAATCACCCTATTATCACGAGCCCCATATGATATGCCTATTCAGCTCAATATGTCAGTGGAACCACATCACATCTTCATATTAGCAGCACATATCATAGTACTATACTCATCTGTGACAATAGCCAGAGCATATACCCACACCAGGCGTATATCTCTCAAGCCAAAGCATATGTAGTATATCTATCGTGGCAACGATCCCAGCCAAAGCATATACCACACCAGGCATATCTATCGAGGCAATGATCTCACCAAAGCATATACACATATCTATCAAGGCCTCCATCCCAATCATATGAAATCCATGTATGAACATGCATATGAAACTACCAATCATATGACACAAGATAACATAAATCATATGATATCAAAACCATAACATCATCATCACATCATATCTATACTCCGTACGTCAACACGTACCTGAAAAGCGACACAAACGAGATAAATCAGTCGTCCCTGGCTAATTGCCTCGTTGTCCTGTCCCCTGTGATGGTGCTACAACAATGCCAATAATATATCATGTTATCATAGGCATTAAAATCAAATTCTACAAAAAAAATACATTTTAAGTCTACCGATCGATCGGTCATCCTAGCGATCGATCGGTCCAAACAAGTAACCCTAGCGATCGGTCGGTCAAAAGCCAGCGATCGATCGCTTAAATAGTTGAATTTCTCAAAAATGCTACGGCATTTCACCGATCGATCGGTCGCTTTCAGCGATCGATCGGTACATGCACCGCCTTAACTTTCCCCTGTTTTACCAATCGATCGGTCTGATCCTAGCGATCGATCGGTCGATGACAAAATTTTGAAACCATGGCGATTTTGAGCTTATCTTCCTAGCTCTTCTCCTACAACTCGAAGTTCAACATTAAAACAAGGTTCATGCACTCTCTACTAGCATAACAACATGTTTCCATAACATTTACACTTTCTTAAATGGAAATTCATCTCATCTTGCTAAAAATCCACTTATAACAATTGCACATAATTCACCATGCATAAACTACCATAAGTAATGTTTCCAACTAGCAATATAACCAATTTTTATGCCTCAAATCCTTACCACACACTTCACTTTGAATTCAATTCCCTATGCTTCCCAAGCTAGAACCAAGCAAGAAGGTAAGGGTTTAGGAGAGCACCTTGTAGAGATTTTTAGGTAAAAATATGTGTAATATGTGTTTTCAAAGCTGACTTTCACTTTATATACTTGAATATGAAATGAAATTTACATGACATTCCTAGTAAATTAAATTACCATGCACATGTATATACAACTCTCATACCACGATCAAATGCCTACTATTCCATGTTCCTTGATATGTTACTATTCACATTAGTATACACCACTATGTTTCATTCTTTACCATATATCATTCCATACATGTATTCATTCATTCTTGGTTCCACCCGAACCCGAGTCCACATCGTACCGTAATTATTGTAAATTACGTCATAATCATGTGACACGGATATAAAGGAAATCGAGGCATTACATTTTTAGTGTTAGGAATTTTGACGCACTAGCTGTATTTCATGCACCCGTTACAATATCATGCACCACTTGTATTTCATGCACCAGTTATACTTATGAAGCACCTGTTATAATGCACCAGGTATAAATTCATGCACCAATTATAATTTCATGCACCAAGTATATTTTATGTGTACGAGTAATAATTATCATGCACCAGTTATAATATAATGCACCAGTTACAATATAATGCACCAGTTACAATACCATGCACTAGTTATATATTTAATGCACCCGTTACAATACCATGCACTAGTATCATGAAATTATGGTGCATCATTTCATGCACCAGTTATAATTATGTTGCACCAATCATATAATAGCAATTGAGTTCAACAGTACAAACACTAGTCTGGGAAAAAAACCCAAATCAATACAGAAATCTCATTACAAACCTGATATTTTCAGGAAATAATTTATACCTACCATATTTACAGAAATCTTATTACAAAATTACAAGAAATCCGAAAACATTATACATACCGTGTTTTGTCAAACGCATGCTGCTTGGTCTTCCTCGTCCTAGCCACTTCCTGCAAACTTTTGTGCGCCTTTGACCCGTGATTATCGTGTCACAGAGGACAAAAAACCGGGTTTCGAAATCTTAAAGGAAGGAGACTTCGACTGTGTTGGATGGAAGGAGAGTTCATATGAAAATCGGAAAGGTTTCAAAAAAATTCCAATTTGTGGAAATTCAAAGTGAGAGAATGGAGAACTGTGTGAGAGAGAATGCAATTAAAAGTAGACGATGCAAATTGGAAGAGAAGGGTTTTACCGCCTTCTGATGTAAAAGTAATGGTACATTTGTCTTTTTGGTTCAAACTGGACCTAAATGATTTAATGTATTTTACCTAGATTAGATTGAATAAAGTTTCACCATAGGGCATCTGGCCGAAGTCTTCCCTAGTTTTTTCCTTCATATCCTTACCTAAGATGCTGGACCAGCTAAATTATTAATAAAGCCCTAAAAGATGAAATGTTCATGGGCTAAACCCGTGCCACGTTGCCTGAAATTATGAATGCAATTTCATACCAACCATTTGATATGGGACGGTTCGGCTCGTGAAATTGGGATTGTAAACATAAACGGTGAAGTCAGCCACATTAGAGGACACTTTCTATACTCAAAGGATTTGTTTTATGGAGTATTTTTTATTTCATTTTATGAATAAACTTTACATACTAAGGGCCTGTTTGCATTACGGATAATCTGGTGTTTGATTTGATTATTGACATCAAAAAAGTTATCAACAAGCTCAATTTTAGTATTCAAAATTATCTCACTTATCCCAAAACCAACGGTACCTAAATAAACATCTTATCTAGCTTGTGCTAAATGCTGTTGATATGTTCTACTGATATTCCCCCCTTAACTGATGTCTATCTACACATCCCCCTTTCAGTTCATATTGATCGGTGTAATTTCTGAGGTTTTGAAGCTTTTTTAGCATGATCGACAACCTGAACTGATTTAGCAAAATTAACCAGTTCGGATAGCAGGTCTGTTGATTGTGAACTGCTGAGAATCTGTGATGGATAAGGATACCAACTGTTCATCAAGCCTGGAAAGCCATCTCCTAAATAATTCAGTTGATTTTTCAACAAGCTCTCCTTCTTGAGCTGTATCTTGTGGGTAGATAAAGTCATCTCTTGGATTTTATATGATAAACTAGAGATGTGTTTCCGAAATAGGTTGATGTCATCATTGATATGTCTATGAAATTGTTGTTTGGAAGTGGTATGTTGTACTTGTTGAGATTCAATCCTTTGAATTGTAGCAGCCGTCATCCTCATTATGGCATCCAAGTCATTTATTTGTTGTTGAATCCTGACTATCAGATTTGCAGGGGTCTTCTTCCCCCAACTCAACATCTTCGTCAGTTGTTGATCTGGAAGTAGATGTGCTTCCATCCTTAGGAAACCACGTCAATTGTAGTGGGGTCCTATATGAACTGGAAGTAGCTGGAAGAAAGGAGTTCTGGCATCAATATGTTCCAAGTAGCCGAAGACTTCAAAAAGGTGCCAGAGGAGTCAGTCCTGGTTCTATGTGGAACCTGTCTGATAGTGGAACTGATGCAATCGGAATCTCTACACTATGATTGTAGCGGGCTGATCTTCCTGTTCAGCTTGATTTGCTATAGGAGGATGAACAGGCAACTCCATTTGTTCGGCTGGCTTTTTGAAAAGTTCATTTACCATATGATCTGGTGCAGCTTCTGATAGAGGTTGATCTGACTCAGCTATTGAAATATCTTTCAACATCTATGGCATCAGTTCTGTAATTTTAGCTGGTGAGTCACAATGAAAACCCAGATCGATCAGGCATTAACTACGAAGTTACTCTTTGCAAATTTTACTCTCTGCAACCTGTGTTCCTTGTGCAAAATAACATCTATAGAAATATCAAGAGATTCAATGGCGTTCAAACTTATCCTTGGCTATCACTGAGACTTTGAATCCGTTGTTCCCCCACCGGGAAGTACTCAGAGACTTAAAAGGCACTGGACAAATATGGGTTAAAGATGTTCGACGAACCCCGCTACTCTGATGCTGCAGTGCATTAATTTTTCTTCAATGCTGAAGTAGTTGCTAACACCGTGGTGTCAAACATCCAAAGAACATGGGTGACCATGGACCAGGACTGTTTCAGCATTCCATTCTTCTTCCAATAAAAGGAATTCTAATTTCAGTGGCCTCCATGTTGCTCTACTAAATAATATTCGAATCAAATACTCCGCCTTTACCAAACCACTCAGACCTCAATGCCAAAACTTTTCAGCGGATCATTGGTGCTACGATATGGTCATAGAAAGAAAACTAGGAATCATGGTTGTTATTACTGAGAAAACCAAAGTCAATTGGTCTGTCTTTCTTTTTGACCAACTACGAAAGATGGTCAATGGTGAAACCCCTAAATGGTGTGTTAATCTGCTTTCTCGCGTACTCAAAAGGATTGGTCTCTCAGTTACAGGGCAACAAAACTAAATAGTCTTCGGATCTACGAAGTGACTTGAGAAGAAGACTAATGTTGTTACTGCCAAGACCACTACTGCTATAGTGGATGAGTCCAATCCATCACCAAAGAAGAAGAGACAAAAACAAGGCAGGTGGCTCCTAAACAAAAAGCAAACTCAACAACAGATACACCTGCTATCAAAAAGACAAAGTCAATGCTTGCCCCACAACCCGTATGTTGGGTTTTCGTCCCCCGGCGTCAGATCCAAACACAGTGAAAAAACAAACATTAAACAGATCTAACACGGGGAAAGACGATCGTGCCTGATTCATATATTAACATGTGCAAATATCAAATATAAAAGCACGAATAGGATTACCGTTCACCGACGTGAATCTGATAGCGATGACCCTCGAGTCCAACCAACCTGACCAGATCTACAAGCTCAGCACCAGTGCTAGTGTGATGACGCTTTTTCTATGAGAGTGAGTGTATTAAGTGGAATCACTTTAACCCTAGACATGATGTTATATTTATAATGGTTATGAGTTAGCTAATTGAGCTAGGGTCCATAAAGCCCAGCGGGCCAACGTTTGGCTTGTTGTGCATTTATGCTAACAATATCCCACTTGCCCAAAAGCCAACACAAAACTACAAACTCATAACAACTTGATGTACTATCAATATACATAATTATGAGACATAAATATATCAAACGATTTAATTTTAGAACTTTCTATAAATGAAACAATTTTAAATATATAAACTCCACTAAATTGAGGAGCTTTCAAAAATCAAATCCATCTCTTCTAAATCACTCAGTTTGAGCACTTAACATTTAAGTCTCATTTCTCATCGACAGATCGGCGGCCGGTTGATTGTGACCCAGCGAGGCTAAAGTATATCATAGAAGTAGGATCACAACTTTTGTGATTTTAGAAGTCAAACAACTTCTCGGGCTTACCTTGAATGCCCCATTGTCGATTAAACTTCTTTAATAGACAATGACCGAAATATAATTCCAGCAACAACCTACCGATCGTGGAAAACGTCTACCATCTGTGCTTCACGAAGACCTAGATACAAATGACTAGCAACGTCCGAGAACCTTTCAGCCGTAGTTAGCGTGTAGTACATTCCAGCAATAACTATGTATTTTGTTTACATTATATGATTCATTGTATGCGTATATGAAAAACTCTTTTTCACAAGCACTATCCACTCTGGCTAGAGATTCTATGAATCAAATACAAAAAAACACATAGGACATCCTGGTTCATCAAGACTACTGGTGAATCCCCAACGACAATCATAGGCCTCTGACAGCATCACTGAATACCCAAACTAACAACTTTATGACCCACATGTGATCAGTCATTAAATCAAAGAACACAGCTATCTGTCAAGACCACGCATTGGGTCATGAGGAGTAATGGTGCACAACTATGACTAGAAATTCTATACTCGACAAATGGTAACCACTTATAGAATTCCGAGTAGGGTTGTTAAGTGAACTCATTCCTAATTAGCACCTATTCATGTGTGTTGACTTCTCCAAGCCAACGCCAATGAAACGCGGCGCACTACACTAGACACATCATGAATACCAGTCGCTAACGAGCATATATCAATATCCCATTCTCGAAGACTCATCGACCAGGAACATTTAGAAATCGCAGGCGAGAATGTATTTCATGGTCACCATCATATGTGTAACCACATTCTATGGACTATAGCAATCTCAAGGACTTCATCAATACATCAAGATGCATGGTTAAACAGATGAAGAAGTGCCATATTTATTAATATTCAAACAAATATTTGTCATAATAAGATTAGAAGTACAATCAATCAACTATTGATTTACTTAATCACATATGACAACAATACATTTCACTTTCCCAAAGTCAACTACTCATGTGTCTCAAGACCATCTTCCCAAGATGTCTGAAAGACATCAGTCGTTGTAAAAGGCTTTGTCAGTGGATTCACTATATTTTTCTGTTTAAGCAAATCTCTCGATAATATGTCGCATCTACCATCTCTCTCATTAGATGGTATTTTCTTAGTGTATGTTTGGATACTGATGAGATCTTGGCTATTCATAACAGCTCAACTGTTGTCACAGTACCTAGGGACTGTGTCAACCGTACTAGAAATTACACCCAACTCTTGGATGAAATTTCATATACAAACTGCATCTTTGCTGCATCGTATGCTGCAATGTATTCAGCTTCAGTGTGGAATCTGATGTGGTGTCTTGTTTGGAACGTTTCCAAGAGACGACATCATCATTAAGCTTAATACGAATCCGAACATCGATTTGGTATCATCTACACTCGACTGAAAAACCAGCATCACCTTAGCCTTCAACTTTTATTTCTCCGCTTACAGATCCAAAAACCATGAACATATCCTAAGTTCTGCATAAGTACTTGAGGATTATTTTCACAGTTTTCCAGTGGCTTTCAACGGGATCTGTCTGATGTCTGCTCATTACTCTAAGAACATACATCAGGCCAAGTACATAATATATCATACATTGTTGGGATCGGGATAGTGTTTAGATGGGGGGGGGGGGGGGGGTTGAATAAACACTAGATATAATTTCGATTTCTTTTCTGGTTAACTGTAAACTGTTAAGTGTTACAGTTGCTTCTCAATAATAGGCAAGTCAGTAGACACTTATTATAGTGCGGAAAACGTCTACAAAACTTGTGAGTAATAAAACTGAAGTAATAAAGCAATAAACGAATAATACGAGAGTTGTTTCTGGAAGTTCGAAGCAAACGCTTCTACGTCTCCCCTTCTTCCTTTGCAGGAAGGATTCACTAGAAGACTTGGTTTACACTTTACAGTATACAACCTCCTTAGGCACTAACACACTTGGCCTAAACTCCTAGCAATCACACTCTTCTTATCTTTTGGATACAAGTGATTTTACAACACTCTCTACAGAATAAAACTTTCTAGCTTTGAGAGTTTCTAAGCAGCAGACTTCAATTGAAAATAATCTGTCACAGATTCAGTTTTGCGGTTTGTCTGCTCTTTGCTGAACGTTTGAAATATCAGTCGTATAGCTTTCTTGCTTTGAAGTATTTTTCTTAGTTTGAAAGTTGCTCAGCACTTCTTCATTCTCTGCTTGGACGTATTTATAGGTTTGGTTGTCCAACGGTAGCCTTTTTGTATATGGAATGGATTAGCTTTCCAAATACCTGTTGTCTTCTTTCCTATTTTGTAAAACAACGGCTCTTTTCACTCTGACGGTAATGGTGGCGGAGATATAGCAGGGTGCGCCGCTCTGTTGTACCTTTGTCAGAGAATATTGTACTTACTTTGTCTCGTTGCTTAGACTTCTGCTGGTTTCTTTGTTCAACTGGTCGTTCATCCTCTTAAGACCAGTTGATGTCCTTGTTCAGTGAGAGACTTTCCAGTTGATAGTTATCCAGTTTATGTCTTCACCCGGTTGATGTCTTCATCCGGTTGATGTCTTTACCAGTTGATAACTTGTCCGGTTGGTATCTATCCAGTTGATGTCTTCATCCGGTTGATGACTATCCAGTTGATGTCTTCATCCGGTTGATGACTTTATACCAGTTGATGACTTCATCCGGTTAGTGTCTTTATCAGTTGATAGCTTGTCCGGTTGGTGACTATCCAGTTGATGTCTTGTCCGGTTGATGACTATCCAGTTGATGTCTTGTCCGGTTGATGACTATCCAGTTGATGTCTTGTCCGGTTGATGACTATCCAGTTGATGTCTTGTCCGGTTGATGACTATCCAGTTGATGTCTTCATCCGGTTGATGACTTTCCAGTTGATGTCTTTATTCGGTGAGACTTTAATATCCGGTAGGTGTATTCACCCGGTAGGTCTTTAGCATCCGGTTGATCTTTAACATCCAGTAGGTGTTTGTAATCACCAAAACTTAGAAATCGTTTTCCCAACAATTTCCCCCTTTTTGGTGATGACAAAACTAAGCAGTAATCGATTTCCTACTAGAGTAAATAAGATAAGAGTCCTGAAAATACTTGAAGACATCATGGAAAAGAAATTTTCATTAAATATAAGCAGATTACAAGTTGTAATCAAACTGGACAATTGAGAGAAATTCATCTTTATATAAGATGAATTCTTACACTTTGAATAGAATCTAAGACAAGTCTAGTTTTACATGACAAATTTCTCTTTAAATAAACAAAGTAGACCGGAAGGCTTCGATCCACCTAGTTGCGGAGAGGAAGAGCTCGATCCACCTTGTTTCGGACAGAAGGTCGGGAAGAGGAAGAGTCATATGAATATTCATCAGGCAGCTCCTTTAGTTTTTATGGAATCGCCTAATAAAAATATTCTATCTCTGTCGAGAATACTCTATCTCTGTCTTCCCCCTTTTTGTCATCAGCACCCAGGCATCTGCTGTTAGTAGTTCCTGACTGATGAGGAGCACCAGAACAGGATCAAAGCGCTGAAGCTTATCAGAGCTGGGTTAGATAAGTAATCAACCCATGAGGGGTTGATTTAGATAAGTAATAAACCCATGAAGCGGGAAAGAATCTAACAGAAAACCAGGGAATGAGAAATAACTTAAAAGTAAGCATGATGAGTGAATGTGTGTTATGTGATCAAACAAGAACCTCTATTTATAGGAAAAACAAGGTAGCAATAAATGTGAATGCATTTATGTTAAATAGTGAATACAGAGAGACAGTCAATTTAACACAGAAGTAAATAGGAGTAAGTAAGAGAGAGTCAGAAAATGATACTATTTGCGCCCTAACCAATGTTTGGAATAGTCGCGTTTTTCGGTAGGCGGTTGGCGCGGACTTCGAGATCTTTGTTGAGCAGTGGGTCTGGACTGAGGGAGTGCTCCAGTTGCAGGGGATGAATGAGCAGCTGAACTTGAAGCTCTCTGAGAAGAGGGAGCAGTTCGACTGGGTTCAGGCAGCCTGCGGATAGTTTGAGGAGCAGCAGGCAGACTGTTGCAGATATCTTGAATTTGAGATGCAAACGCTGCTTGCATGGTGGCCAATTGATCAGTCAAAATCTTTTTGGCGTCGTCAATCTTTTCTCCAAGAGCCATTGAGGTGGCAGTATGAAGAGATTCATTGTTCTGATTGATCTGAAGACGCGCCTGGCCAATATGAGAAACTGCTTCTGCAACCGCATTCTCAGCAAAGGTTTGAAGTCTAGTGACAGTAGTAGTTAAACTACTTAGGTCAGCGTAGACTTGCTGGAATTTAGAGTCCGTTTGCTGCTGAAGAGTTCCTAAAATAAGAGTTGCAGCCCTCTCTTCCTGCTTAAGCTTATGAACATCATTGGTCAGTGCTGTAATAGCGGTGGAGAGATGAGCTAGCTGGGCAGCGATGTTTGGAGGCTCGTCCAGAGGGTTTGTGAAGACAAAGAAACCCTCGGATAGTTCCTGATCCATGGACGGATCGCCGGCAAGCATTGGGATATCAGCAGCAGGGGCAAGCGCATTGGGATGAGCAATGACGACTGCAGTGGATGGTAAAGTAGTAGCGTCAATATGAGGGGCCGCAGTTGAGGCGGAGATAGCTACATCCATAGTTCCAGTTTCTTCCACGTGCGGAGCATCCAGTTCAGCATTGGCTTGATCAATCCCAGCAGCAGACGCTTGAGTATGATCATTCGAATGAGAAGATTCACTTGGTTCATTATTTGCAGAGGAGATGGTCACCTGCTGAACCACATTCTGAATAACTGAATCGACATTGGTGTGATCAACAGTCATTTGGTGGGGCTGTTGATCATGTTGAGAGCTGGGAGCAGAGGATGCTGCCTCCAAAGTAGTTGGTGTGGCGTCTGCTCCAGTAGGAGAGGTCTCCAAAACAGTAGAAGTAAGCTCCACAGTAGGAGGGACAACCTCTAGATTTGTAATAGCCATTTGTAGATCTGGCTGATCAGGGCTTGCAACAATTTCAGAAGAGGAGCATGAATGAATCCCAGTGGATATGCGAAGATCATGAAGAGCAAGCTCAGCCATGTCCAGCTTGAGGCCTAGAGCGTTTAGAACTGCTCGATCATGATTCGCTGTTCTTGAATGTCCATCAAACACTTGAATGCGGGATGTAACAAGAGCTTGGAGTCCGCCCACATAGTTCATAATACTAAAGACATCTCGCAGCTTCAAACTTTTCTCAGGTTCGGGGATTTGAAGATAGGTCAGGATTTTGTTTTCATCTTGCTTTGCCTGAGCCAGAATAGGATTGATATCATCAAAGCGAACCTGTACTCGAGCCTTTACCCAACGATCAAAAATCTCCAGTTGGGGTTCCAGTTGGGCTTTAACTGCATCCATGACCATTTGAATCTCGAATGCAACAGGAGTGGACACTGGAGCAATAAGAGATTTTCCTTTGTCAGCTGGAGTGGTCTTGGGATGACAGTAAGGACAAGTAGACTTGGGTGTCCTGAAGCTGATAGAGCCTGGGGCCTGCTGAGAGCTCACCTGAGCTGAAGGAGTGTCTATTAATGGAGCAGACACCATGGCTAATGCAGCAGTGGGTTCCCCAGTTGAAGGGATGACAGGGCTGGGTTCTCTGTCAGAAATAACACCTGTAGGTCCGGCAGAGGAGATAGTGTCGGAGGCGGCAGTGTCTCTCTGACGAGCATCTAGAGAAGCAATTTTTCTGGTCCTTGGCTTCTTAGGAGGAGGAGGAGGAGGAGGAGACTCAGCGGATTCAGAGACAGTCTGTTCCGAGTCACTAATGACTTGAGTCAACCGGCGCTTTGTTGCTCCACCTTCTCTGCCACTTCGTTGGCGATGAAGCTGAAGGTACTTGTGAGTGACGAGTCTCCCTGGATGAAGATGAGAGAGAGCCCCTGTCTTGATGTGTTTGCTCTCAAATAGACTGCTTAGTGGGAGGGCAAAACCGGATTGACCCTTGCCAGATACGACGAGACTAGTCAGTATTTGAAATAACACCGCTGACCAGTTGATCTCCAATCTTTTGCATATGGCAGTCATGACATCGAATTTCTCAGGGGTGATCATATCAAATGATCCAGCTTTACAGAGAATCCCTTTGAGATGATGTCTGCCAGTTGTCGATAGTGGCTCTTCATTAATACCTTCCTGAAAGGAGGTCGTTGAATACGATGGTCAGAGTCCGACACTGTGAGCCGCATCTCTTCTCTCAGGTCTGCCGAAATAGTCGAAAAGTCAGTGAGTCCAGTGGAGGGTAGGCACAGATGAGTGGCAAATTCTGGTTGAGTGATGGTGACTGACTGCCCAGAGATGGATGCCACAACGGTGTCATCCACAACAGTTGCTGTGGCAAAGAATTCTTGTAGTTCATCCTGGTAAAATGAGGGAGCCTGGCTTAGGATCACTAATAGCCCTGAGTCATCCAGCTTTTGAATTAAATCCTTTGTTTCCTCATCAGATGAAGTATATATGGAGTTAAAATCGACGTGAACAGCATTTGTGATAAAGCTCGGTTGAACATTCTTCGACATTTTGAATGATTGAGGTGAAGGAGCAGCAGCAATCTGTTAAAGGAAATTTTCTGAAAGAAACGATTGTTGCAGTAAGATGTTTGGAGAAGATGAAGAGAAGAGAAAACTAAAGGCGGTGAAAAAGGAAGTATATGTAACGTCGTACTGTAGATGAGCGGACACATGTATACGTGGCAATCATCTAACGATTAAAAAGATTTTAACCAAAAATAAAAGGACAGGATTTAGGCGGGAGTGAAATAATTTATTTTACACAAAAGTAATTTTGAATTCCGACGTTCATTAGGTTAATTAGTATCGAGGGTTATTTTTGTCAAAGCATATTTGGTAACATCAACTGGTATGTGGGGTTCGACTGGTAGGAAAACATCTACTGGATGCAGAGTCCTACTGGTACGAATACCCCCACTGCAGTTGACCATTGTATTACCAGCTTAGCTTAAATAACCATGATAAAATTAAAACAGAAATTCCCCCTAAATAAATGCAACTAAACTAACAAATTCCCCCTGAATTCATTACCCAAACAAAAATAATCAAGAAGTAATTTCAATTAAACCAAGAATATTTCGAAAGTAAGAAAACTTAGCGTCCGGTAGGGGTTTTGTGAAGATGTCTGCTGCCTGTTGTTCTGTGGAAATGTACTCCAGCCGTATTTCCTTCTTCATAACATGATCTCTGATGAAATGATGACGAATGTCAATATGTTTAGTACGAGTATGAAGAACTGGATTGTATGTAATGGCAATGGCAGACGTATTGTCACAGAAAATAGGAGCCTTTGTGGACTCAATTCCATAGTCTCTGAGTTGTTGCTGAATCCAGAGCAGTTGGGCACAGCAGCTTCCAGCAGCAAGGTACTCTGCCTCTGCAGTGGAGGTTGCGATGGATGTCTGTTTCTTGCATCCCCATGATATTAACCGATCACCAAGAAATTGACAATATCCACTGGTGCTTTTCCTGTCAATTTTACATCCAGCATAGTCAGCATCTGAGTATCCAATGAGATTAAAAGTTGAGTCTCTTGGATACCATAGACCAACATTCTCGGTTCCTTTTAAGTATTTTAGGATCCTCTTGACAGCAGTGAAGTGCGACTGCTTGGGATTTGCTTGAAACCGGGCGCACATACATACTGCAAACATAATATCGGGTCGGCTGGCTGTCAAGTATAGTAAAGATCCGATCATGCCTCGATACATTGTAACTTCGACTGGTATTCCTGAATTATCCAAGTCGAGTTTGGCGGATGAGCTCATTGGTGTAGCAGCAGCTGAGCTGGTACTCATTCCATATTTCTTCAGTAGCTCTTTAGTGTACTTGGACTGATTTATCAGAATTCCTTCACTAGATTGCTTGACTTGCAATCCTAAGAAAAATGATAACTCTCCCATCATGCTCATCTCGAATTGTTCCTGCATGATTTTAGAAAATCTTTCGCACAGTTTTGGGTTAGTACTCCCGAAGATAATATCGTCAACATATATTTGAACTAGCAACGTATGATCTCCCTTTGTAAATTTAAAAAGGGTCTTGTCCACCGTGCCAATAATAAAGTTGTGTTCTGTCAAATATTTTGATAAAGTTTCATACCAGGCACGGGGAGCTTGCTTTAGACCATACAGAGCTTTATTCAGACGGAAAACATGAGATGGCTGCTGATGGTTTTCAAATCCAGGAGGTTGTTCAACATAAACTTCTTCCTGGAGTTTGCCGTTAAGAAATGCACTCTTAACATCCATCTGATAGACTTTAAAGTCTTTAAATGCAGCAAATGCAAGAAATATGCGAATTGCTTCTAGTCGTGCTACAGGGGCAAAGGTTTCATCGAAATCAATGCCTTCTTCCTGTCTGTAGCCCTGTGCAACTAATCTTGCTTTATTTCTAATTACTGTTCCGTTTTCGTCTAATTTATTTCTAAATACCCATTTGGTGCCAATTACAGTGTGATGCTGTGGTCGTGGTACTAGATACCATACTCTGTTTCGCTCAAACTGGTTTAGTTCTTCCTGCATTGCTTCTACCCAACTTGGGTCTAATATAGCTTCATCAATCTTCTTAGGTTCTATATGAGATATGAATGCAGCATGAAGAAATTCGTTAATCATTTGTCCTCTGGTGCGTAGAGGAGCAAGAGGGTTACCGATGACCTGCTCGGGTGGATGATCCTTCTTCCACCGGAGCGAAGGTCCTAGTGGGTTGAGTTCTTCAGTTGACTGGATGTGAGTAGGTAAATCAGAGATTCTGATAGACCCATCTTTCTCATTGGTTCCTCCAACTGCAGTAGAGGTGGATGCCACTGTTTCATTGATGGCTGGCTGCAGTGCTTGTTGGCCAGCAGACTCCTCTGCTTGAGCTTCAGGGATTTCTGGTTCTAAGGAGCAGTCAGCCCTGCTTCTGTAATCAATCTCATCATCAACATTTTCGTCAATATAAGTGCTTTCCAGTCGATTACTCAAGTTGTTGATTTGTATATCGGATAGTGTACAGTCAGTAGGTTCATCAAATTTTACATGCACTGATTCTTCTACATTAAGAGTTCTATTATTAAATACTCTGAATGCCTTACTAACTGTAGAATAGCCAAGAAATATTCCAGCATCAGATTTGGCATCAAAGGCGGTGAGATGAGTCTTTCCATTGTTGTGAATAAAACATTTGCAACCAAACACATGGAAATAAGAAATATTTGGCTTACTGCCATTCCAGATCTCATAAGGGGTTTTATTGGCTCGCTTATTAATCATCGATCTGTTCTGCGTATAACATGCTGTGTTGACAGCTTCTGCCCAAAATTTCTGCGATATTTCTGATTCCGCGAGCATAGTTCGCGCAGCTTCTTTCAAAGTGCGGTTCCTACGCTCAGCAACTCCGTTTTGTTGAGGAGTTCTAGCTGCAGAGTATTCGTGTTTAATACCAAGGTCATCTAGATATGATTCGAGTGATTGATTGGTAAACTCAGTACCTTTATCACTGCGAATTCTATCTATCCCACACGATTTCTCATTTTGGAGTCTTTTCAGTAATTTGATCAGCTTTGGAGTAGCCTGATCTTTACCACTTAGGAACAAGACCCACGTGAAACGAGTGTAATCGTCTATTAACACTAGGGTGTACTTCATTCCCCCTAGACTTGTTACTGGTATAGGACCAAACAGATCCATATGCAGCAACTCTAGGCACCGAGAAGAAGATTTACTCCCTTTGTTCTTAAAAGAGGATCTGATTTGCTTACCGAGTTGGCATGCTGCACAGATCTTGTCCTTTGAGAACTCAATTTGGGGCAGTCCAACAACTAGATCAAGTTTACGCAGACTAGCAATAGTTTTAAAATTTAAGTGACTCAACCGTTTGTGCCAAAGCCAATTTTTGGAAGTATTCTGGGCAGCTAAGCAAGTAAAGGAAGTAGGCTGATTAAGATTCCAATCAATTTTATATGTGTTATCATGCCTTCTTCCTATAAGTAATACATTGCCATCAGTAGATTTAATTGTGCATGAATGCTGATTGAATTCTACGGAATGACCATTGTCACATAATTGACTTATGCTAATCAAATTATAGCATAGATTTTCAACTAAAAGAATATCTTTAATGATGAGGTTACCGTAGATAATCTTACCCTTACCCACGGTTCTACCTTTCGCGTTATCTCCAAAAGTTATTCTGGGTCCGGTGGAGTCCACTAGTTCAGACAATAAGCTTGCATTCCCTGTCATATGTCTAGAGCATCCGCTGTCTAGGAACCATTCTGAGCTCCGAACTGGATGCATTCTAGTTTCCTGCAATTAAAGCGATAGACTGATTGGTACCCAATCCTACTTGGGTCCTGGTAGGATTAGTCCTTTCGGAACCCACACTTGTATGACCCTGAATGACTTAGGTCGGTGTGTGTTCTGAAATGTGTGTGCATTTATAAATGTAGGTGATGATTTTAGCTGTGGAGTGTGATAATATGTGTATGCATGTGCTTTTGGTTTGTAGTTCCTGTTATTCAGCATATACCTCTTCTGGACAGGTTTACAGTTGTAGTACCAGTTGGGTTTAACCTCTCTGGCTGCTCGACCAGTGGTTTTAAGTTCATTTCTGAACTTTTGCCTTGGTTTAGCCTCTTTGAGTGGTTCTACATAACCGATACCTCTGTGCTGTACCTGTTCCTTGATGAGTGTTGCTTTAACTGGTTCTTTAACCAGTTCATACGGGTCATATACTGTGCTAGATCTTACAAAGTTCATTGATTGAACCTTGCATTTTGTTAGACACAGTTGAGGCTCATTACCAGATGATCTGCTGTCATTGCTATTAAAGCCTATGTCAGTTAAATCACCAGCAAGCCTTATAGACTCAAGCATTTCATCCTTTCTGGTAGTCGACGCATTCCAAGTGCTAACCAGTTTGCTGAGTTTCTGGTACGCACACTTGGCTTCATCTCTTTCTTTCACTAGGCGACTGGCTGCTTCCCTTAAGCAATTCAACTCCCTTGATTGTTCACAATCAAGTTTGTTTTCAAGCGTTTTAGTTGGAATTGAGTGCTCAATCTTATAGCTTTCAAAAGATTCGTATAGCGTCTGATACTCATTTATCATGTCCTGCAATGCATTGGTGAGTTCATGATGTGTAAATTCAGATAGGTTGGTTTCATGTACCTCATTTTCATCATTCGCCATTAAGCAGTGGACTTCTTCGTCTTCACTCTCGCTGGATGAGCTAATTGACTCCTCTGATTCTGATTCAGAATCAGCCCATTTGCTCTTACTATCTTCTGCCACTAAAACCTTTTGATCTCTGTCCCGTTTGGATGTTCTTCTGGTTTCCTTGGATTTTCTGTAATCCTTGGATCCTCTTTTGTGATCATCCTTTTTGGGTTTAGGACAGTCTGCGATGAAGTGCCCTGGTTTGAGACAGTTGAAGCATACTCGCTCTTCTTCTTCTGAATTTCCTTTGGAGCTTTGCCTTCGAGGATATGATTGATAAGGTCTCTGGTTCTTCTTCATGAATTTTCCAAATTTCTTTACGAACATTGCCATCGCATCGTTACACATCTTTTCTGGAGTCATTTCAGTAGGAGTAGGCAGAGACTCAGATGCAGTGAGAGCTTTTGTTGGTTGACTTGTACTTGGTTCATCTTCAACCCGAATGCCTAATTCGAATTCATAGGCTTTTAAATCAGCAAACAGATCATGTAAATCTATCTTGTTGATATCCTTCGATTCTCTCATAGCAATGGTCTTGACATCCCATTCTCTTGGTAGACCTCTCATCACTTTGAGAGTGACTTCTCTGTTGGGTAACTCCTTACCCAGACTGCTTAGTTCATTTATTATTCCAGTCACTCTTTCATCATACTCGTTGAGAGTTTCTCCATTTATCATTTTGATATGCTCAAACTTTTGTAAAGCCACAGTAAGCTTGTTCTCCTTGGTTTGATCATTTCCTTCACAGAGTTGAGCAATCTTTTCCCAGATCTCTTTGGCTGTTGGGCACATTTTGATTTTGTTGAACATATTTTTGTCCAAAGTTTTGAACAAAATGTCTTTAGCCACGTTGTCTAGGTTTGCCTTTTTTTTGTCTTCATTTGACCATTGAGATCTTTCCTTTTCTACCATTTGTGGATCACCACTTGTGATAGAGGCAGCTGTATTGATTTTCATGATCTTCAACGGTCCTTCGGTGATCACATACCACATATCTTCATCTTGAGCACTTAGATGTGCTTGCATACGGATCCTCCAGTCATCATATTCGTCTTTCTTGAACATTGGAATCTTGCTGAATGAGGCCATCAGTTTTTGGTAAATAGTAATTTCTCAAGATTGAGAAGACCTAAGCTCTGATACCACTTGTTGGGATCGGGATAGTGTTTAGAAGGGGGGGGGTTGAATAAACACTAGATATAATTTCGATTTCTTTTCTGGTTAACTGTAAACTGTTAAGTGTTACAGTTGCTTCTCAATAATAGGCAAGTCAGTAGACACTTATTATAGTGCGGAAAACGTCTACAAAACTTGTGAGTAATAAAACTGAAGTAATAAAGCAATAAACGAATAATACGAGAGTTGTTTCTGGAAGTTCGAAGCACAACGCTTCTACGTCTCCCCTTCTTCCTTTGCAGGAAGGATTCACTAGAAGACTTGGTTTACACTTTACAGTATACAACCTCCTTAGGCACTAACACACTTGGCCTAAACTCCTAGCAATCACACTCTTCTTATCTTTTGGATACAAGTGATTTTACAACACTCTCTACAGAATAAAACTTTCTAGCTTTGAGAGTTTCTAAGCAGCAGACTTCAATTGAAAATAATCTGTCACAGATTCAGTTTTGCGGTTTGTCTGCTCTTTGCTGAACGTTTGAAATATCAGTCGTATAGCTTTCTTGCTTTGAAGTATTTTTCTTAGTTTGAAAGTTGCTCAGCACTTCTTCATTCTCTGCTTGGACGTATTTATAGGTTTGGTTGTCCAACGGTAGCCTTTTTGTATATGGAATGGATTAGCTTTCCAAATACCTGTTGTCTTCTTTCCTATTTTGTAAAACAACGGCTCTTTTCACTCTGACGGTAATGGTGGCGGAGATATAGCAGGGTGCGCCGCTCTGTTGTACCTTTGTCAGAGAATGTTGTACTTACTTTGTCTCGTTGCTTAGACTTCTGCTGGTTTCTTTGTTCAACTGGTCGTTCATCCTCTTAAGACCAGTTGATGTCCTTGTTCAGTGAGAGACTTTCCAGTTGATAGTTATCCAGTTTATGTCTTCACCCGGTTGATGTCTTCATCCGGTTGATGTCTTTACCAGTTGATAACTTGTCCGGTTGGTATCTATCCAGTTGATGTCTTCATCCGGTTGATGACTATCCAGTTGATGTCTTCATCCGGTTGATGACTTTATACCAGTTGATGACTTCATCCGGTTAGTGTCTTTATCAGTTGATAGCTTGTCCGATTGGTGACTATCCAGTTGATGTCTTGTCCGGTTGATGACTATCCAGTTGATGTCTTGTCCGGTTGATGACTATCCAGTTGATGTCTTGTCCGGTTGATGACTATCCAGTTGATGTCTTGTCCGGTTGATGACTATCCAGTTGATGTCTTGTCCGGTTGATGACTATCCAATTGATGTCTTCATCCGGTTGATGACTTTCCAGTTGATGTCTTTATTCGGTGAGACTTTAATATCCGGTAGGTGTATTCACCCGGTAGGTCTTTAGCATCCGGTTGATCTTTAACATCCAGTAGGTGTTTGTAATCACCAAAACTTAGAAATCGTTTTCCCAACATACATTATGCTATTAAAAGTCAAAACATAAGGTACCAATGTCATCTTTTCTCCCTCCTTATCAATCTTAAGACCCATTTACTCGAGAGATGAATACTATGACATATTATGAAGTAACTCATTTTTCGATTATTCTATGTTAAACCCTTTTAGCACAGTGTTTATGTACGTAGATTGAGAGATCTCAAGCATCATTTAGATTTATCCCTATAGATCCTTACGCCAAGCACGTACGACGCTTCTCCCAAATCTTTATGGAGAAATTAGTAGATAACTATGCTTTAATTGATTAATCCAACAACATTCACAATGAGCATGATATAATCGATTTAAAGCATCACAAATATAATCGTGCTTCCACTAACCCTTTTGCACACACATGTCACTTTCGGATTTTTAACAAAACCAAACACTTTGATGATGTTATCAAAACGGAAGTTCAAACTTCGGGATGCCTTCTTAGAACATAAATGGACCTCTGGAGTTTGCAAACATTTTGCTCACTCCCAATGGTTGTGAAGCCCTCTGGCTGCCTTGTATAAAAATCTTCACATCTGTCTATTATATCTCATAGTCATAATATGAAGATATAGCTAATAAAATTTGAATAGACTTTAGCATCATAACCGATGAAAATTTTCTCACAAACAACTCTTTGCCTATGAGAATAACCGCTTCTCACCAGTCAAGCTTTGAAGGTCACTACCTTCCCATCCACTCCAAGCTTTCACTTGTAGATCATTTGTAGTCAATGTGAACAATTCCCAAAAAGGGTCTACTAAGGTTCATACCTTACTAGAGTACATGGAGTTTTATCAAATTTCATAGCATCTCGCCAATATCCCAAAACGATGTCCAGCATAGTCTCCTTGAAAGTCCTAGGATCACATCCATGGTCAAAATCATTTTGACTACTTTCTCGGAGTAAATTCAATTTATCAGGAGTTCTTGAAACATTTTCAAATCTCGTTGGTGTGTGTAAATTAAAGGTTATGATTGACTCAATTAATTTCACCGTTTTCAATTTTTTAGTGGTTTGTGGTTCTTGAACTCTTTCAAGTTATATTTTTTTGTCATTCCTTTCTATTAGAAACATTTTCTCTAGAAAGAATGCACTTGTGAAACAGACACTTTGCCTCCACTTGATAATATAATTTCCACAAAATAACATAAGATGGATCAACTATCCAACTCATCTCCCACTGGCTACTTCACATAAGCAGAACAATCTCAAATTAAAAATTTGGATTATTTTCAGTCCATATCGTATATGGAGTTTTGGTTACTGTATTGATATGAATTATGTCCAAAAAATATGTAACTTTAGAGAGTTACTCAGAGAGAATAACATTCTCTTTAAGATAACTCAACATCCTCTTGCACTAAAATTTAATGCTCCACATACCTCCATATGAATCAAATTCAATGGACATTCAACACATGCTAAAGATATGTGGGATTTAAGTTATCATTCTTTTTATATTCTTTGAACATAATCATACTAATATTTCATAAGTTCACTATATTCAATAAAACACGAATTCTTAAAAATACTGCAAATCATATTCGCAAATTTAAAAGAATATCATTCTCTATCAAAATAGGAACAATGTTCATGATTAAATCTAGAACAAATAAATAATTGATCAAACCAGTTCCTAACCAGTTCAAGATTTTATATTAATAAATGTTTCAAACAGCAACTCTTGCTATAATGGTTAGCCTCAGGTAGGTTTCACCTTCCTAGGGCTCTCTACTTCTTCTCAACATCCACAACTATTTGCAAAGATGTGAGCACAATTGATATCATATACCAAAGAAGTACAAACAATAGAAACATTAATTTTTTTTATAAAATATACCATTTCAGAACGCTTCTGGTCTAGGTATTCCTTGCAGTTTTGCGACCAGCAGTGAAAACATAGATGTCTCTCCTTTCTTAGTTGCTACTATATCCATTTTCGTCTTTTGAGGTTGAGAACCATTCCCCTTCCTCTTCTTTATCCTTGAACTCTTCCTACCATTGATAGAATATTCGACAAGAAGAACACGTTTCTCCTTTTGAATCAAGGACTCATGAGTTTCCAACATTTTGATTATAAGATCAAATCTACAATCAGTTAATGATGTATTGTCACATTCAGATTTTCCAATTTCTCAACAAGAGATATTTTTCTTACACCTTGCTCATAGACCGAAGCCCCATCTCACATGTGAAATGAAAATATATCTTTTGAAATCACGAGTCTCAGTAATCGCGTCCGTTCACCAAACAACATTTGTAGGTGTTGGAAAATATCAGCAATGTGATCGAGTTTCTCATATCTATGTTGAAACTCATTTGTGACATTGATGTTATCATATAGCACCTAGCCGAGAGATCGTCATCCCACCACTTCTCAAGTGTGGCGATCTCTTCATGAGACAACCCGGAGAAACTTCAACAGGCTCCCACCAAGGGTATATAGTAACTTTTTAGAAGCAATCACTATTTTAAATTAATAGCCAATTAGAATAATTTGATGGTTAATTTGTTTATATCGAGTATGGATGTAATCAGATTCATGGCAATCACAATACTGAGAATAAACAAACAATATATGCAAATCGTTTGATTATTAATTAATTCAAAAAGTATGGACTTTCGATATTGAATGCTCCCACTAAATTTTTTGAATTCATCACCCTCATGACAAATGAACGGAAAATCATATTTTCTTAGTGGGCTTGGAGTCCAACTAGCTCATGATAGCCTCGGGCAAGGGTCCAACCGACCTCATGATACTAAAGGTAGCTCACAATTGCATCATATGCAACCCCAAGATATTTGTCTCGTGATTGGCATAACCCTACGGAGGCAGGCCAATTATGCATTCTCACGTCAAACTAACCCATCCCACGGATGGTAATGTCAGCTGACCGCTTTATTTTTAAACAGAAAATATTTCAAAGTGCAGTGTGAAGCGATTCTACCGCAAGTGCACGGTTGTCAAGTTTTAGTATAGTGAAATGTAAGTAAAGGTTGTCGAATCCACAGGGACTAATGTATAAGTACCAAATAACTAGCAAAATTATATTTAGCCTACGATTAAAGATGGAATAATTAACTACTGCAAAATTAAATCAAAATAAAACAAAAGAAACAAGAATAAACAAAATGACTTGGGTTCCGGATATGCAAAGGAATGTCGCTCGAGAAATTTATCAATGTCTTTGCTCAACTGTGCTATCTTTACTGATTCATTTGATTAATCAATTACTAAACAATTGATTCTTAAGGTGAAAGGTTTTCGATGAATATTCTAAACACTCTCTCAAGCTGTAAAGAAACTAATATCAAACTAGAATAAGTAACTCTCGTTCACTTATTTACTATTTCGATATTGCATAAATCTTCAAAACCTCGTTACTCTCAATCTCACGATTCAAAGTGTTCACGTATGTGATTTTATCTCTCGATCTCAATCTTAAACATACATCATGAATTATTAGAGCGTGCTATAACGTTATCTCTCGATCTCGGTTATAACTCTCAGATTCAATCAAAGTTAGCTAGGCTTTGATCTTATTAGGCAATTAATTCATGAACATAAAAAATCAATGCACTAAAACACAATTGAATCAATAAATCAAACACAATGATACTAAATCTCAATAAAATAAACCAGATTTAATTCAAATCAATTACACAAGACGTTTAATTGTCTCTCGACCTCAAAAACATCAAATGAAACTGAAAATAAAAGAAATCAAAGTTTAGAATACGATAAACGATGGATGAATCCGTGCGTTGCACCGTGATTTCTTCTCTTGCTCCTCCTTGCACTCCGGAATCGGTTGGCTCAAGCTCGGACGAAGAACGGAGGAAGATGGCTTGCTCCGGGATCTCCTTCGGCGGCTACTAGGGTTTTTAGTTGTAAAAAATTCGGTTCTCTTCCTCTCCAAGATCTCCCTTTTATCATATGGAAATGATCCCTCAATAAAGCCCCCGAGAATCAATTCAAATTTGGAAGATAAGATTTTACAGATTTTGCGTATCGATCGATCGAGATTTCTGTTCGATCGATCGGTGCACTGTTCACGTCAGCTTTTAAAACTCTCTGCCCATTTCGATCGATCGGGATTTTCCTTCCGATCGATCGAAAATTGTTGCTGAAGTTTCTGCCTGGATCGATCGATCGAGAAAAAATCTCGATCGATCGACTCTTTGATCAATTCGCTGCTCAACTTTCTGCCTGGCTCGATCGATCGAGAATAAATCTCGATCGATCGAAGCGTTGAAAAATCCACTTCTTCCTTTTATCTCTTGTTCGCATCGATTTCACCCGTTATCTTCATTTTAGCTCATTTCTTCCATTTCCGACCTATTTTCCTGAAATAAGCAAATAAATACCAAAAAACATAATATCATCCAGGAAAAAGTACGAAAACTGGGAAGAAATTACCGCTAAAAACACTTAAAATCTAAGCCTATCAACTCCCCCAAACTTAGACTTGATCGTCCCCGAGCAAGCAATAAGCTCAAAAAGAAGAGTTAACCTTACTACTATGCATGAATCATCTTTACAACTCACGTAAAAACTCAGAAATCCTACTTACACATCGATAAGAGTCATTCAAAATTCAACAAGAAGCAATTTCTCTTAAATTAAACAATACATCGCAACATTGGAACGTGCGTGTGTGCTATTGTCAAACATGAGTAATGTACATATTTTTAAGATCAAAATGTGCTATAAAAACTCAAAGTCAAGAATACTTCGAATTACTCTACAAATATACTATCCAGCACTTCTCCACTAATGTAATTATTCCCTAGACTTGGATCAAAAGGTCTTTAAAAGCTTATAACATTAGGCCTTTTGGTGTCGGCTTCAAAGAAAAGGTAGGATGAATGCAAAGAAGAGAGTATAATAAAATCAGTTCAACAATTTTGAGCTTCTCTTCAACTTTTTCTAGCCTTGGCCACTTTGGGTCTTATTTGAATTTTTCTTTTCAAGGCTTTTCTCTATATCTTTTCTTTTTGCTCATTCTTTTGTTCATTTTATTTTTCATAATGAACTCATTTACATATAACAATTCAGTGCAATGAATGAGATTCATTATACTCCCTTAGGGATGGATAAAAATTTTCTTTTAGGCTTAAACCAAGGTAGGTATAATGAGTTTGCCAAGAATGTCGAATGGGGGTCTAATCATATGCAATGCATATACCATTCTTTTTCAATAAGGCTCAAGAGGGGACACTAAGGAATGATGTAAACAAGGTAAGCTTGAAAGGCTCAAACGGTCCAAAGATCGCCTAAATCATCTCCAAGTCAAGTTCCTAATTATAAATTTCGCCTCAAAGTGCTTTCAAATAGATTGTAGAGTTATCTAAGATGCTCAAGACTAATCATAGTTAACACAAGTTGTCACTTTAATCAATACATACTTCACTCAATCATGACTCAAAACGTGCTCAAATTATTCCTCAATTTTGACATATGCTTAACAAAGGATATAAACAAACAAGTTAAATATTTTCATGACTCCTATCTAGATGAGGATTAATTTCATCATGTATTACCGTTGCAAATCTAATTCCTCATTTCACAAGAATAACTCAATAAGAAAAAAATTTTGTTGGTAATGCTCAAGGATGAATCAGTCACAAAATCGTGCAGTCATGCAAGGAAACGAAACCAGACAAGTAGCAGAATGTAAAAACAAGATATATACAAATACACACCCCCCCCCCCCCCCCCCAAACTTAATATGTGCATTGCCCTCAATGAACAAGAAAAATAAATGTAATGGCGAAAACACATACCATGACAAAGATCGTCACTGATCGTCGTCCTCATCATGCTCCGGAGGGGGAACTGGGTATTGATGTTCCTCGCCCTGATATGGCGGAAATGGTGGGTATTTAGAAGGTGGAGGTGCATGCGGCTGATATGGTGGAAAGTGTGGCTCTGGCGGGAACTGGAAACCTAGGAAGCCTTGGGCCATGGCAGTGTTCCATGCACTCTGGTAGTGCATGAACTCCATCTGACGCTGAGCTACCTGCTCATGGTCCATCTGCAATGCTCTCTGCATGCTGTGAATGTCCCGCAGCATGCTATGAATACTCTGCTGCTCCAGGCGAATATCTTGGAGATCCCAGTGAAGAGAGTCCAATGTAACACGTGTAGTGTCCGAGGGTCGTGGGGTAGCCCTTCTTCGGCCTGTAGGTGGTGGTGGACCGTCAACAACAATCGGGGTCTTTGGTGGGAGTAGCTCCTCGTCCTCTCCCCATTGTACTCCGCATCGCTTGCATAAAGCCGTGATGATAGATGGAAACGGTAGTGCGGAGGTAGGTGGGCTGCTACCGATCTCATGGATGTGATCACTAATGATCTCACCCAAATCCACCTCCTGCCCTGTGAGAATGGCAAAAACCAGGGCTGCTCTGTCCTTCGTCACCTCAGAAGTGTGGGTCGAAGGCATGACCCGTGAGGCGACAAATGAGAACCATGCTTGGGCCTCTGGTGTCATATGCTTCTTGAGAACCACCTGTGGCTCTCCCTTGTCATTCCGCTGCCAATCTACTCCCGGCATGCCAATAACTTCGAGTACCTCATCAGATCGCACTCTTTCGAAAGGATTGGTACGCACAGTTATGTATGAATGGCATCCGGTAAATATTATTGATTGATGCCCAATCTATCAACACATCCTTCCCTCGAACATAAACATTTACTTGGTGCCCTGGTGGAATAACTCGAAGATTTGTGTAAAATTCCCTCACCAGTGGAACCACAGCATCAATAGGTGTTTGAACAAATTGAAACCACCCTCTACGCCGTACTGTCCTAATGACCGGACACTCAATTTTTTCCATGCTCATGCCCCTTTCACGACTAAGGGGTTTCTTATGATAAGTGGGATATAACTCAGCAGCTGTGGCATTGAAAAACTTCTGTTCGTCATGCTCTTGCTCAGAAGTAGTAGCCTCCGCCTGCTTTTGCTTTTGTGAAGCCTCTGCCTGCTTTGACCTCTTTCTCGGAGCCATTTTCTTGCTAGGTTATTCTCAAATATCTCACTTAATCGCACTTAAAAACCGCACCAAAAATACAGCAATGCCAATACCCCTCAACACAACAATAATTCCCCCAAACTTTGATCCTTCTTTACCCAATTCAACTACAACAATATAATTGCACCAAAAGATGAAATGATATGAAATTGGAAACCAATTACCAATTAAAAATCTGATCTTGGATGAACTTGGTGCTTGGTTTGAAATTTTCTTCCGGATGCAATTCTACCCAATCCAGCTTGCAATTCTTCAGATCCGCAAATAAAATTTCATCATAACCAGTCTTACTTCAAAGATTTGAAGGAATTTTAAAAATTGGAGAACCAATAGATGAGAGGTTATGAAGATGGTGGAAGAGGCGCAGAGGTATGCGAAGGAGAGAAGAAAAAAAATTTTGAAGTGCTTTGCAGAACTGCGTCGGTGCCCTAAATTTTTCAAAATTTTCTCTCGCTCGATCGATCGAAAATAATTCTCGATCGATCGAGCGAGGCAGTACTCAAATCATATTTTAAAAGCTTCGTGCGATCGATCGAGATTTTGTCTCGATCGATCGCCAGCACCAGAAGACAAAAATTGACATTTTTCTCAAAAAAAAAAAATTTTTCTTTCTCTCGGGTTGCCTCGCCTACATCTTTATTGCTCTTGTTTTTACACCTGCAATAAAATTTCACGAACTCATCCACAGAAAAACTAAAAACACAATAAAAACAAATCAAACTAACACAAGGAATTAAAACAAAAGCTCGAGGAAGGAAAAGAAAGTTCTTAATTTATAGTCCCAAGCTGGACTGTCACCTCCTCGTCTGTCAATTCGATTGCTCCTTTGGATTCTTTACAGAATCACTCAGGAGCGTACCTTGCGTCCTTCCCGAAATCAATGTAGCCAACTGCCCTGTTTGCACTTCCAAATTCTTAATTGATGCATCTTGATTTTGCATCCTCACCTCAGTCGACGAAATCAGCTTGGCCATCAGTTCCTCCATACTCGGTTTTTGTGTGAACCCCGCCTGTGGTTGTGGGTTCAACACATTCTCCTGGTTCGACCATCTCAGATTTGGGTGATTCCTCCACCCCGGATTGTTGGAGTTCGAGTACGGATTATTCTGCTGCCTGTTTCCTACAAAATTCACCACTTCATTAGTTTGCAAAAATTGGTTACCTGCCTGGCACTCGATGCTCGGATGACCGCCTCCACACAAGTCACAGAAGATAGCTTGAGCTTGCATCGCTGCTGCTCCCATGATGTCTATCTTCCAGTTCATAGCTTCCAACTGAGCCGAAAGAGCAGTAATCTCATCCACTTGATGGACTCCTATTGGTTTCAATGGCGTGTTCCTCTCTGACTGCCATTGATAGCTATTGGACGCCATTTCCTCCAATAGTTCATATGCTTCTTCCAGTGTCTTCCGCATAATTGATCCCCCAGATGCTGCATCTATCATTGAAAAATTAGCAGAAAATAAACCATTATAGAAAGTTTGTACCTGCAGCCAGATGGGTAGACCGTGGTGTGGGCATCTCCTCAACAATTCTTTAAAACGATCCCACGCTTCATATAACGTCTCGGGGTCAAACTGCCCAAATGTAGTGATATCGTTCCGCATCTTTGCCGTCTTGGAGGGAGGTAAGTACTTTGATAAGAAAGCTTTGTCATTCCTTCCCACGTTGTAATTGATCCTGCAGGCAATGAGTTTAACCAGGATTTAGCCTTGTCTCGTAATGAAAAAGGAAAGAGCCTTAACCTGATGGCGTCGTCGGAGACGCCATTATGTTTAAACGTGTCACATGTCTCCAAGAAGTTGGAGATGTGATTGTTTGGATCGTCCGTGGCAGCTCCCCCAAACATTACAGAATGCTGTATCATTTGGATAATCGCAGGCTTTATCTCAAAGTTGTTTGCTTGAATCGTCGACCTCGTTATACTGGATAAAGATCCATGAAATGCCGGCTGTGCAAAGTCCATCATTGATCTAGGGTTCTGTGCTTCGTTATTGTCAGCCATCGCTCGAGCTTCTCGTAATCTTCTTAGTAGAGTTCTCTCTATTTCCGGATCAAATGGCTCGAGAATGGGCTCCTCTCTTTTGAGCATGCACTAGACAATTGCTTCCTGTACTGGATCAGACAAAAGGAGACAACAAAAATATACAAAATTATTAACAAAGATCAACAAAAGAAAAAGAAAAACAAAAACAAAAACGCAATAATAAAGAATTGGCTAAATTACAATCAACTAATCTCGTAAGATATTATACAGATTAGTCCCCGGCAACGGCGCCAAAAACTTGACCGTTTTATTTTTAAACAGAAAATATTTCAAAGTGTAGTGTGAAGCGATTCTACCGCAAGTGCACTGTTGTCAAGTTTTAGTATATTGAAATGTAAGTAAATGTTGTCGAATCCACATGGACTAATGTATAAGTACCAAATAAGACTAGCAAAATTATATTTAGCCTACGATTAAAGATGGAATAATTAACTACTGCAAAATTAAATCAAAATAAAACAAAAGAAACAAGAATAAACAAAATGACTTGGGTTCCGGATATGCAAAGGAATGCCGCTCGAGAAATTTATCAAGGTCTTTGCTCAACTGTGCAATATTTACTGATTCATTTGACTAATCAATTACTAAACAATTGATTCTTAAGGTGAAAGGTTTTCGATGAATATTCTAAACACTCTCTCAAGCTGTAAATAAACTAATATCAAACTAGAATAAGTAACTCTCGTTCACTTATTTACTATTTATATATTGCATAAATCTTCAAAACCTCGTTACTCTCAATTTCACGATTCAAAGTGTTCACGTATGTGATTTTATCTCTCGATCTCAATCTTAAACATACATCATGAATTATTAGAGCGTGCTATAACGTTATCTCTCGATCTCGGTTATAACTCTCAGACTCAATCAAAGTTAGCTAGGCTTTGATCTTATTAGGCAATTAATTCATGAACATAAAAAATCAATGCACTAAAACACAATTGAATCAATAAATCAAACACAATGATACTAAATCTCAATAAAATAAACCAGATTTAATTCAAATCAATTACACAAGATGTTTAATTGTCTCTCGACCTCAAAAACATCAAATGGAACTGAAAATCAAAGAAATCAAAGTTTAGAAATACGATAAACGGCGGATGAATCCGTGCGTTGCACCGTGATTTCTTCTCTTGCTCCTCCTTGCACTCCGGAATCGGTTGGCTCAAGCTCGGACGAAGAACGGAGGAAGATGGCTTGCTCCGGGATCTCCTTCGGCGGCTACTAGGGTTTTTAGTTGTAAAAAATTCGGTTCTCTTCCTCTCCAAGATCTCCCTTTTATCATATGGAAATGATCCCTCAATAAAGCCCCCGAGAATCAATTCAAATTTGGAAGATAAGATTTTCCAGATTTTGCGTATCGATCGATCGAGATTTCTGTTCGATCGATCGGTGCACTGTTCACGTCAGCTTTTAAAACTCTCTGCCCGTTTCGATCGATCGAGATTTTCCTTCCGATTGATCGAAAATTGTTGCTGAAGTTTCTGCCTGGCTCGATCGATCGAGAATAAATCTCGATCGATCGAAGCCTTGAAAATCCACTTCTTCCTTTTATCTCTTGTTCGCGTCGATTTCACCCGTTATCTTCATTTTAGCTCATTTCTTCCATTTTCGACCTATTTTCCTGAAATAAGCAAATAAATACCAAAAAGCATAATATCATCCAGGAAAAAGTACGAAAACTGTGGAGAAATTACCGCTAAAAACACTTAAAATCTAAGCCTATCAACTAACCCATCCCACGGATGGTAATGTCAGCCAATAAGACCCCACGAGGGTGAGCAATCTTAAAGGTTAAAAGAACCCTATCCATAATTAAGTGGCAGTTAAAAACACAGCTTCCCCATGCCAGATGCCCCCCACGAGGGTGAGACAATACACCTAACACGAGTAGCGGCTCATGGCTTAACTGTTGATGGAAGACATGAAGCAACAAACTCCTTTGAGCTCCCCTTCACAGTTTGATATTAAATTTTTGAATCATATTCAAAAGAGGGATTTAATAATTTTTAAAATCTCATCAAGTGCTTGTTTGTTTGTTTGTCGGATTCATGCAACTATGTTTTATTTATGCAATCATATGTACTAATAAAACATACAAACAAACATTTATCATACATCACATAATAAAAATATATATGGACTACTACGACATTTTTCTAATTGATCCACGTGAGCCATACATGGATCACAAGTTTGTCTAAGGTGATGCAGGTATGCAATGCAATCCTATTACATTTTTGCTTCCATTATATATGCCTTGATTGTTTTTCTCCATCTTCAATCTCGATCTCCCACTAATTCTAATGATTTTACATATAATCGTGCAAACAAGAGGATAGTGATACAAATCCGGGGTGGGATACATCAGAAAATAGTGGGAGCAAGCTTGCAGGCCCGATAACCAAAATCACTATTATAATGAAATAATAAAAACCTAAACATTCACCTAAACACATTGGTCAAGGCCCGTAATCATCCACCATGCAATCACATCATATGTAATTAAACAGTAAACTAAACAATTACATCATATGTAATTGTACTAATCACATCACATGTAATTATATTACAATAATTAATTTATTCTATCGTCTCTCACTAATCGTGTCATTAATTGAATATAAAATTTACAAATTAAATAAAATAATTTTATTTAATTTGTAACTAATTAAATTTCAATTAATTGATAAAATCTATATTTTACCTTTAAGCATCATATTAATCGAAAATAAAATTAACAAATTAAATGAAACATCTTCATTCAATTTCCATTTAATTAAATTTGCAATTACTATGTAAAATCATTATTTTACCTTCAAATCATAATATTAGCTAAAAATAAAATTAACAAATTAAATGAAACATATTCATTCAATTTTTAATTAATTTCAATTAATTGTAAAATCTCTATTTTACATTTTATTTATTGAAAATCACATTTTCAATAAATTAAGTAGTATGATTTATTATTTAAAGAATTAAAATCCGGACAAAACATCTAAATGACCCAAAATAATTTATGGACTCCAAAATTAAAAATGCAATTTCAACCCCAAAATAATATCTCTATTTTCGGATTAAGCAAAAATAATAATTTTTTTTAATTAAAATCTGAAACACTGTTCATCTTCCCCACAAAATTCCAAATTAGCCGCCGCCACCCATCTCGCCACGCCTAGCCTCCTTCGTACGTCAACAATTACTGTGTGGATCAGAGTCGCGCGTGCGGGGCTGAAAAATCGCGACTAGTTGGAAGTTGGCCGTGCGCACAACAGGAAGCAAGGTCGCAGAAATTGGTCTGCAACAATCGCAGGCCATGGTTTATTGCTGTGTTTTCCTATCTAGCCGTGCAACCCTCGCGCATATCCAGAAAACCAGCGGCGTAACCTTCTCCTCCGCCTCGCCCGTCGTCCAGAAGTCTTGACGTAGAACAGGAGTTCCTCGCGCTGCCGTCCCATTTGCGCAGTCGTGCGACCCAGGCGCGGAAACAGAATTTGTGATGCTCTCTCCCTCCTTGGACTGCCGTTTTACATGCCGGAGAGACTCCCGGAAACACTTTCCGATGGGCACAAATTTTGGGTTGGATTAAAACTCATTTTATTCCAATTTTCTATGTTTCCGGATTCTAAAATATTTGAAAATACGATTAGCATTCCGTGGAAACAATCTAACAAAAGGTAATTACCAAATATCTAAATCAAAACGTAACCTGGCTCTGATCCCACTGTTGGGTTTCCGTCCGTCCCCCGACGTCAGATCCAAACGTAGGGGAAAAACAAACAGTAAACAGATCTAACCCGGGGACAGACGATCGCGCCTGATTCATATATTAACATGTGCAAATATCAATTATAAAAGCACGAATATGATTACCGTTCACCAACGTGAATCTGATAGCGGTGACCCTCGAGTCCAACCAACCTGACCAGATCTACATGCCCAGCCCAAGTGCTAGTGTGATGACGGCTTTTCTATGAGAGTGAGTGTATTGAGTGGAATCACTTTAACCCTAGACATGATGTTATATTTATAGTGGTTATGAGTTAACTATTGGGCTAGGGTCCATAAAGCCCATCGGGCCAATGTTTGGCTTGCTGGGCATTTATGCTAACACCGTATCTATTCATGTGTCAATTTCTACAACCACTCCAGTACCTGTGTAGTTTCTACAACTCCAACTCGTACAGTTCAAAGAAGTGCACATGTTTCCATAACTGCCAGTGCTCCACCAACATAAGTCCAATCTATAACAACTCAAGATCCAGGTCGAGGAGTTGTTATTCGATCATCAACAGTTGTGCCTTGTACAAAATCTTACCCAGCAGGAGGCAAAGGCAAGGTTATTCAACAACCACTCTGAAATCCGTGGATGATGCATAGAATCTATGCATCGAAGAGGTTGAAGAGTTTGGAAAGAAAAATGAAAGTATCTTTGAAGAATGAGTCAAACACCGACACACCCTTATGCAACCTTTTGAAAAGATTTATGTGAGTGTGTTCTCTCTGCCAACTCCTTCATCCACAGAGAAAGGAACAATTCTCGACATTCAAGTCCAACCAAAATAATTGGTTCTCCCAGAACCTATTCTGCCATTGTCAACATCGTGTTGTCATATAGAGAAGATTGTTAGTCATTTACATATACGCTTATTATTATGCCGGAGGTCCTTTTTCTTCTTTGTACTACTCATCTGGCTATATCAAATCTTCAAAGTCATAGTCAGTTGCAATCAGAAGAACGATTTGGTGCTTTGGTCTCTGTTGATGCCAGAGTCTTCCGTCAGTATATCCCTCGATCCAAAACAATACTATGTTCCCCTGGCATCACAACCAATTGCCTCTACTTCATCTCAATGACCAGGTTACTGATCTCAATGAAAATGATGATGAGTTTCCATAGGAAAGGCTAGGCCAAATGGAAAGGAAGTTAGACAAGATTTTAAGCTACCATGTAGGGTCTCATCAATAATGTTAGGATAGGATGAGAGTGTTTAGAGAGGATGAATAAACACTCTGCAAAATTTTGCTCTTTTTCAAATAACGGATTGATTTCAATTGAGTTAGCAGATGCAGTCGAAGCTTCACAGACAACTTTTTGTATAAGTGCGGAATCGATCTGTTTAGGTTAGGAAGATTGGTCTGATGGCTAGAAACACAAAACAGTGCCGAAAGTATAAGCAAGTTATGTTTCTAGACGTTTGAAGACAAATCCTTCTACGTCTCCCCTTCTTCCACTTAAGAAATCATTCACTAGAAGACTTTGAGCAATACAACAAAATATACAACCTTGTTTCAGCTAGGTTTCCCCACTACCAAACTGAAATTCCTAGCACTCTTATATGTTCAAACACGACCCGTCTGACAATTACACTAGTTATTCACTCTTCTATACGAATACAAATGATAGAGTGAATAAACTTAGAACAAATGATCCGTAATGATCAGATACAACAATAAAACATGCTAGAACTCTGAACAGATAGAAATAGACTTTTCTTGAGAGAGAAGTCTGCTTGCTTTCAGTAAATGCATGATTATTGATAATGAATCAGTTGTTGTAGCATTTAAGTTTCACCCTTATATAGATGTCTTTGCCAACATTAACATTTCCTGATTTTTGTATCTTCAAATATTGTCAACTTCAACTTATGAAAGTGTGTCTTCTATCTTGGTCACTAATGCGAAGACTTTAATTTCTTGTTTTTGTTGCTTCAATACTTGTCTGATAATATCTTTTCTGTCTGGTACCATTTAAGATAACTTTTGTCAACAGATCATTTAGGTCCTTTTCAAACAATGCGGCATTAAATGCTTCAACAAATTGTCAGTAATCTTTCAGACTGATTTGCATGCTTCAACAAATTATTCGGTCTAAATAGCCTAGAATAGCCTTGGTTTCCGAATTGAAAAAATCAATCTGGACTCGTGTAGACAGTATTAGTCTGTTCTATTCAGGTTCTGTTCTATTCAGGTTCTCAATTCTCTTATCGATCTGATCCGTTTTGTCATTTTTGGAATCTGAAACTAACAATTTCCCCATTTTTGATGACGACAAAACTTAGCTTCTTCGTTCAAAATAAATGAACTAGCTTCTGTTAAGGATGTCTTTTAGTTATATTCAAAATAAATGAATTACCTATATCCTTTAAACCCGTTTTATCTTGGGTTCAGATTGATTTAAGTCTATTAGTTCAAAATAAATGAACGTTTCAAAATAAATGAACAAGACTTAATGTAGATCAGATTTTTCATCGAGTACTTCTGTAAAACAGATACATCTTCATTTATGACTCTTGTAGGATCAAGATGGCTTCGAAACAAATGGATTTTTACTCAAATCTATTCTTTCCCCTTTTTTGTCAGCATCTCAGGTTTGGAGGTATTCCAAGATCTAAGAGAGTGGAGCAGATATGACATCAAGCCGATAGTCTTGGGCGCTGAGATGTTTCACGACTGTATACTTGACATTTGCGAACTCAAGAGTTGTAGTCTTAATATTTGTATGATCAGTGACATGTTGTTTGAAATGGTCATTGACGCTTGTCTATAGAAGCTGAACACTCTTCATCATGGAATCTCTGAAGTGGGAGTAATCAAGGAGATATGTCTTCTGATCTAAGTTTATATCCCGCAGCCTTTGGGATATGAAGAATAAACCCTCAGATAAGTCTACAATAGACCGGTTCAGGGTCAAGGGGTCGTCCTCAAAATCTGGTGAGGCCAGATCAGCTTGAGATTTAGTCACAATCAGCTCTTCTCCTTTTCAGGAAATAGTCCGCTGTTCCGAGTCAAGATCTTGAGCAAAGTCTTGAGCGGATTCCAATAGGAGTGGGCGTTCGGTTCGATTTGTACCAAACCGAACCGAAAATTTCGGTTTCCAAAATTGAAAACCGAACCAAAAATTTCGGTTTCCAAACTTGAAAACCGAACCAAAATTATTCGGTTCGGTTTCGAATTTTTCCAAAAATAATTGGTTCGGTTTCGGTTCGATATTGGTATAACCGAACTTTTAATATATATTTTTTGTGATTGGATGATAAATGATTAGTGAAATAAAGTTCAAATTACTTATAAACACTTCTGTAAAAATATATATATATATCCAAACTCATACCAAAATATTCATTTTTCATGATACCATTACTTTTAAAAAAAAAAACATAATAAAATAGAACTCAAACATTATTTTGATGTTGTACAATGGCCTAAATTAGATGATGTAAGAGACCCATGGTGAAGATCATGACTCATATCGGAAAACTCCTCAATAGATGCAGCGTCAACTATAAATATTTAAGACCTATAGCATAAATGAGCATGACTACAAAGCAGGAAATGTATATGACTTTGTATGGATAATTTGTATGGCATGCAATTTTTTCCCTTGTCTTGGTAAACTTTTATACATTTGAAGAACTGCTTTCATTTTGTACTTAATACAGAGGATACAAACTGAAAATATCCAAAAACAATAGGATCCATAATTATATCATTGCCCATCAAGATATAAGTATTCCTTGCCCTCAATCTTCATCACCCCCATGCTTCCTTTGGAATACAGTATGCACAAAGAAAAGAAAACATCAAATCAAAATACTTGACTGACAGTATAAATATTTAAATAACTAACGAATGCATTTTTTTAACCTTTTACAAACTGACAACAGTCGACTCTGCACCAATACTTGAGATCAACTCTACAAATCCAAAAACATAAGCAGAGTTCAAATTTAAATATGAAAATATAGATGTCACGAGTATCATACTAAATATGTAATTTTAGAAGTGAAAATTCATAAATTGTATGAGTACTTTGGTCGATTCTTTCCATCAACTCATAATCTTCTTTAATCGGCCTCATTGGTCCATTTAAAAGCCAATCTTGGGTACAAATGAGGGCTTGTGTCATTCTAGGAGTCAAAGAAGCTCTAAAATCATCAATGATGCGACCTCCAGTACTAAAGACAAACTCAGAAGCAACAGTAGATATCTGCATTGCAAATATATCACGATCCAATCTTAATAAAATGGGAAATCTCGGGCTATTTAATTTCCACCATTCAAGGATATTAAAGCCTTCAACATCGTTCTCAGCTTTTTCACTCAAATACTTGTCCAACTCTGTCTCATCTCTTGTCTCCCCTTCTTCGCTTTGTAACCTCCGATATTTGTCCTTTCTAATAGCTCTCACCATCCGTTTCTCACTGTCAATTTCAGAATCACAAGAAGTATTGACATCCCCAGAGACATGTGATGGTTGTGATGATGGGGATGCTCGAGGTCGACGAGCATAAAACTTTTTATAATCCTCAAAAACTTCATGCAAAGCTTTGGTAGACAACTCACACATTTTCTCGCCATTTACACCCTTACACATGTCACTGAGAAGGAAATGAACATATTTCAACTTGTGTTGGGGATCAAGTATCACGACAACAAACATCATGTTCATCTTTTTGGGGTCACCTTAATACTTATCAAACTTCAATTTCATTCTACTTGCAATACTTGCTAAATCATCATCACCACCTATCAACCATCCTTTATTTACGAAATCAATATCACTACTTTGCTCAAGAAAAATATTAGATGTCACAAACAAAGAACCTGAAACTCGTAGAGTTAAATCATAAAAATGTTCCAATACATTCACCAATCATGCAACAACATCCAATCATACGTTGTAGGCAATCCTATATTACCAAAAGGTCCACCAAGCATAAAATCAGAAGAAAAATCTTTTCCATATACCTCATATCTGTAAAAAAAAAAAACATCTCAAAATATTAAAGCAGTCTCACACATCAAGAAAACAGAATTCCACCTAGTTGGACAATCTAAGCATAATAACTTATTGCTTTCTATTTTTTCCTCGGTGACATATTCTTTGAATTTTTTCCATCTAGCAGGTGATTGTCTCATATACCTGACCACTGTGCGAACCCGCTCAACTGAAAAATTTACCTCTTTCAATCCATCTTTTACAACATGAGCTATACATCTCATATGCAAAAATTTCCCCTCACAGATTGCCTTCTTCCAAGCACCAATCATTTCCTAAGTAAGCTACAGAGGTATCATTGGAAGAAGCAATTATCAACAGTAATGGTAAACACATTCTCCATTCCCCAAGTAAACATTTTTCAATCAAGGCCAATGTCGTCACCTTTATGACTATAAAATGGAGCAAAGTTCAAAGTACCTTATGCAACTTCCAATTTTCATCAATAAAGTGGGCAGTCAGACACATATAAGAGATTTTATGATTAGAAGTCCATGTATCTGTAGTAAGAGCAACTCTTTGTTGTGATATCTTAAAGTACCCTTTTAGTGTCTTCTTTTCTTCAAAATATAACTTAAAGCAATCTCTAGTGACTATAGTTCTAGAAGGAACCGAGAATTGAGGGCATGCAACAGAGATAAAATGCTTAAATCCTACATTTTCCACAAACTTAAAAGGTAATTCGTCCACAATAATCATACGCAAAATTGCTCCTGACAGCTTCTTGGTAAAGTTTTGTACTAGCATGACTAACATGAGATGACGTATCTCTTGGATCCGCATTTTGACAAAAAAAAAACTACTAATTGAATAGTTATCTGTCACTCTATCCGTCCGGATGGTTTTTACACTCTTAAATGATTATTTAAACCAAAAGTGTCATTCTTAGTAGGATCAGCAGCATATTCTCGATCATAATACTTATATTTAGCTCGCAGTTTCACATTCTTATCTTGGTAAATGTTGAGTTTGCGTCTGTTGCTCGTTCCCAATTTGTGTCTATTGCTCATTCCCATTTTTTTGTTGTTCATTTCAATTTTTTGTCTGTTGTTCATTGACTTCATTATCTGATAGTGATTGGTATCCATCATATTTTTTTTTAAGTTTTGATCTACCATAACAAAAACCCAAATTTAAAACCCAAATTAGAAAATCAGAAACCCTAATAAAAATTCAATGAAGAAATACTGTTGTCCACCACTGTGCTGTGGAATGTGGGCTGTGGTTTTCGTTGTGAGAATTCACTGCTTCTTCAAGGATTGATTTCAGTGAGTGAATGGAGATTCAAGGGCGACGGGGGATGCCGCGAAGGCCTGGGACAGTGGGACGGTATCCGAGCTTGTGTATGTACTGTGTTTTAGACTGAGACGTAGAATGTGGTGGCCTGCTGAGACGTGGAGAGTGGAGACGAAGGAAAATTCAAGATCGAGAGAGGAGGATAATTTGACTTGTGTGTTTCTGAAGATTAGAAAGTGGCTAGCGCCATTCACTTTAACTCTAAATTTATAATTTTGCATTATTTATTTTCTTTAATTGTAATTTTACTATTTTATATAATTTTTTTTAAAGTTCGGTTTTCGGTTCGGTACGGTAATCGAACATCATAACCGAAAACCGATTTTTTTAGTAACAAAATATCGAACCGAAATATTTTGGTTCGGTTCGGTTTGTACCAAAGTTTTTCGGTTCGGTATGGTTCGATCGGTTAACCAAACCAGATTGTGCTGATGAGCTTGGTTCATTTGCACCCAAAGGTGTGATCTGTTCTGTAGGTATGGAACGGATTAGCTCAAAAATCTTTGCTGAGTACTGATGTACTAGCTTATCTTCTTCAAGATCTGGATCAGGTTGGACTGATTTCGGTGGAGCTGACACTTATGTATATGAGAAAGAAGATAATTGTGGTTATGGCCTTTAGACTGTATTTCCTGAACTATCTCAGAAACCACAAGATCATCAACAATATCTTCCACACTAATAACTCCTTCAACAGACTTTGGGATGTCAGCCTGGTCTAGAGCAGCGTTCAATTCTTACTCTTCGAGCTGCTCCGAGGTGATTATTGAATCATGCTGAGGAGGGAAAACATGTGATTCCAAGATAATTGCCATGGCCTCAGTTTCTTCAGCAACATGTGGAGCATTGAGCAGTGTCCGCTCCGCTATCTCGGTCTGTTGTTCAGTGATAGCCTCGCATGTGTTGGTATTTGACTGCAATCTCCATTGGATGTTGATGAGTGACTGTTATGTACTCTGCCCATTCGTCAAATAGCTCTACTCTGGCTTTAGTTTGTTGTCAACATCCTCCATAGCTAAGTCAATAGTTGTCTGGGCTGCAGATTTGGGCTTTGTTGGTGTAGTATCAGCCATGACTACCTTCCCTTTTCCATACGAGGGATGAGGTTTGATTCCAGATTGAGTATATCCAGTAAGTTCCTGGATAACTACGCATTTTTGTCCGGTGAATGTTTTGAGTACTTTGGGGGGTGGTGTGGGGGTGGGGGTGGGGGTGGGGGGCGGGGGGTTTGACCTGAGTTTGGCTGGGAATAGCTGAAACTGATTTAGGGGCTGATACTTTGAGGGGCTTGGTCTTTTGGGTGTGGGTTTTCTTTGGTGGATGTTTGGTAGCAAGTGAGGTCTCAGAGGTAAACCGAGTTTCTTCAGAATCTGTCTTGACTATTGATCGCTTTTATTTTAAACAGTTATTTCAAAGTAGCGATTCTCTACCGCAAGTGCACGGTGTCAAGTTTTAATATAATGGTTTAAGAGTAAAGAGTGTCGTACCCACAGGGACTAGTAGCAATTACCACGATCGATTAGAATTTCTATATTTAACCTACGATTATGGAATGATTATTAAACTAAATTGACTTAAGCACAAAAATTAACCTAACCAGCAGTGATGAATAATTGAAGAGAATTTATAAACGAGTTATCAAGACGTCGGTTCACCCATGTAATCCCCCAAAAGTTGTCTATTAATTAAGATTCAATGTTCTATGTTCTAGGGTGACGAGTTTTCCTATTTCATTCGTTATACCTTGGTCCGGTTATAACAAGTCTAGCACTAATCTACAATAAATCACTCCCGTGTCTTTATTGAATGATTAATACCGAAAAATGCTTTGTGAAAACTACTAGCCTTCGATTTTGGTAAATCTATTGCTATCACACGTGTGCTAGATTTTACTTGGTCCGTCTCAACCTAAAACCCACGGCCTAATTTACTACGTCGTATCGTAATCTCCTATGGTCAATTCAATTACGATTACCAATATCATGCAAAAGGTAGCTAATCTTTTACAAGCATTAAAAACATAAATTATGCGCAAAGATCATAGAAATTAAATCAAAACCGTTAATTAACTCAAGGGTTCAAACATGGGATCCCCTATGTCTTGACAAATATCTTAGCCAACAACCATAATCAAATTATAATTCAAAAACATGTCTTTAAACAAATTTAACATCACAATCTGAAATAAAAATATATTAAGTTCAGAAATACTAAGGTAACGAGGATGTCGCTCCGTGCGTCGCTCCGTTCTTTCGTTCCTTGCGTTGCTCTTGCTCTTCAATGATTTGTGGTCTTGCTTTGGATGGAAGAGAGGTTGTTAGGTCTCAGAAAATGTGTGCAAAAGCCCCCCAAAACGTCATAAAATCTTCTATATATAATGTGGAGGAGTTTTGCAAAGTTTGGACACAAAATCACCAAGTAGGAAACAAAATCTCGATTTTTCAGGGTTTGGCGATCGATCTTCGTCATTTGGCGATCGATCGCGGAAACATTCTGGATGGTGGCGATCGATCTTCGTTATTGGCGATCGATCGCGGACCTCAAATCTCCATTCTTGCGATTTGGTCCCTGATTTTCCAGATTTGCTCAGTTTGGTCCTTTTTCAGCATTTTAAGCCCATTTCATCCACTTTTATGCATTTGGACCTAGATTCCTGACATATACAAATATATACCAAAACGTGTAATATTTTCTAGATATCACTACAAAAACACCCCTAATCATATATCAAATTAAGTGTAAAAATCACACTTATCAACTCCCCCAAACTTAAGCTTGATCGTCTCGAGCAAGAAATGAAATCAAACAGTAGAGTTCAATATTAAACATTCAAGTAAACCACTTCGCAGTCAATCATGTAACTCAGATATCTCACTTACAGACGAACAAGAATCAATCAGAAAGTTTAACAAGTTGTTTTTCTCTTAGATCAAGCAACACGTCGCCAACTGAGAACGTGCGTATGTGCTATTGTCACTTTCAAGTTTCATGCAATTTCATAGATCAAATCATGCTAGTCAATGAAAAGTAAGATTATCATTGAGCACCCCAAAATCCTATTTTCAAACATTTCTCCACTAATGTAGTCACTCCCTAGACTTGGATCACTAGGTCTTTTTAAGCTTGTAGCGTTAGGCCTAGGTGTTTGGCTTCAAAGAAAGGATAGGATAGCACAAAGAAGAGAGTATAATCATGTAAAATTCAATTTTTTTAGCACAACTTGAGCTTCTCTTCTTTTTCTTGTAGCCTTGGCCACTTTGGGTCTTAATTAGATATATATATTTTTTTTCAAGGCTTTATCTATCTTTTTTCTTTTCTCATTTATCAATTTTTTTTTTTCAATAATAAGCTCATCCAAATGTAGCAATTCATGTGCATATAATGAGAATCATTATACTCCCTTTAGGTAAGGATGAATTCTTTCAATTTAGGCTCATAAAGGTGGGTATAATGAGTTGCCAAAAAAAATTGTTGAATGGGGGCTAATAGTATGTTAAACACACTCCATTCTTTTTCAATTATGCTCAAAATTGGATACTAGGGATTAATGTAAACATGGTAAGCTTGAAAGGCTCAAACGGTCCAAAGATCGCCTAGATCATCTCCTAATCAAGTTCATGACTATAAAATTTCGCCTTGAAGTGTCGTCATCAAATAGTTTCTAAGGTACTCTAAGATGCTCAAAAACAATTCATTAAGTTCACAAAAAAATCACTAGTACAAGTGTAATTCACAAGATTATGACTCAAATGTGCTCAAAATATTCATCATCTTTGACATGCTACTTAAAACAAGATATTCACAAGCAAGTCTTACAATCATCAAAACTGAATTTGACATGCATAGTGGGATTAATATCATCATGGAATAGAGACCACTACTATGATTCATTCTTATCTTACTAATTGAACTCATTTTCAAGAAAAATTTTGTTGGTGCTCAATTGTTGGTGCTCAATAAACGATCAAAATCCAAATAAGAAGCATGACACAGTAATGCACTCCCCCAAACTTAATTCATGCATTGTCCTCAATATATTAGGCATGGAAAATAGGACAAAACATTTACCGTTGACAACGATCGTCAGTGATCGTTGTCCAATTCCTCATCAGCTCATGGGGCATAGTGTTGGAACACGTCACAGCACGCAAAAACAAAAACAAAACAAACCAAACCAAAATAAACAAAAACAAAGCAAAGGGTTAAGAAAGAGTTCTTGATTTATAGTCCCAAGCTGGACTTACCACCACATTTTCTCAAAGGTTGGGATGGTGTGTGGAGCATGAATCTCCGTAATCAACTGGGTAATGCCTCAACCTCTCATCATTAACGACATAAGTGCCTAGAATAGGATCACTTACCTTAATGGCTCCATGCGGGTATATCTTGATAACAGTGAATGGTCCAACCCATGAAGCCTTTCGTTTGCTTTGGAGAATGCAAGGTGGTGGTGCTTTATGCAATTGGACTGTCTCTCCCTTCATAAACGTCCTTTTATCTTTTTGCTTCTTCGCCTTCCATGGCTTCACCATGTCATGGGTCTTGCCTTTTTCAGTCTCTAGTTTGGTCTTCACCTTCACTTTATCAGTATCTTGCACCACATCATCAGGCAAAATATTAATATTATCAATACTAAAACATGTGTGTGTGTTTTGTGCACGTGGTGAAGTTTGAAACATAGTAAAGGTAACATGATCCTCTCCTACATGGAGGATCAACTTCCCTTCTTCAACATCGATAATAGCTCTTCCAGTAGCTAGGAATGGGCGCCCCAGGATCAATGGCATACTCGCGTCCTCCTCAATATCCAACACTAGAAAATCCACCGGGAAAGTGAATTGATCTATCTTGACTGGAACATCCTCGATGATTCCTAGTGGGTAGGTGATAGACTTGTCCGCCATTTGCAACACCACCCTTGTGGTCTTCGGCTCTCCCAGTCCAAGTCGCCTAAAAACAGACAAAGGCATTAAGTTCACACTAGCACCCAAATCACATAATGATTTAATGGAAGAAATAGGCCCAATAGTGCAAGGAATAGAGAAACTCCCTGGATCTTTTAACTTCATGGCCGATTTCTTTTGCACCATAACACTACATTCCTCAGTCAAAAAGACAGTCTCGTGCTCTCCCAATTTCTGCTTCTTAGACAACATCTTCTTTAAGAATTTAGCATAATTTGGCATTTCTCGTAAGGCATCAATAAATGGTATATCTATATGCAAATTCTTAAGCATGTCTAAAAATTTGGCAAAGTTTGAATCAACCTTTGCCCTATTAACTGCTGCAGGGAATGGGAGCGGAATGTGTACCTTTTCTTGTGGTGTGATAGGTGTAGTGTCTCTAGTGGACTTACCCTTGTTGCGTGGCTGCTCTTTCTCCTCTTGCTTAATAGCAATCTTTTCAGTCTCCTTCTCATCACCAAGTTCTTTTCCACTCTTTAGGGTCACAGCATTGGCTTGCTCCTTGGATTCTTCTCTGTGTCACTCGGTAGAGTTCCTTGTGCTCTCCCAGCCAAGATAGTTGCCAACTGCCCTACTTGAAGCTCCAAGCTTTTGATAGATGAATCTTGTTTATTCATCCTTGTTTCAGTTGAGGATATGAACTTGGTCAATAGCTCCTCCATGCTCGGCTGTGGTAGATAACCCGGTGGTGGTTGCGGTTGATACCTCAACCCCGTATTGTATGGATATGGGCAGGGGTTGTTTTGCGGCCGGTTTCCTACATAATGCGCAGCTTCATTAGTCTGAACGAATGGGTTACCTGTTTGGCATTCAACGCTCGGATGATTTCCTCCACATAGGTCACAAGTAATCCCTTGAGCTTTCATCCCTGTCGTGCTCATGCTATCTAGTCTTTTGTTCAATGCCTCAATTTGAGCGGCTAACGCAGTAACTTCGCTCACTTGATGAACTCCAGCTTGCTTCTTTGGCACATTCCTCTCGGACTACCATTGACAGCTATTAGCAGCCATCTCCTCCAAAAGTGTATAGGCCTCCTCCGGCGTCTTTCTCATCATAGTACCTCCTGATGCTGCATCAATCATAGAACGGTTATCAGAAAATAAACCGTTATAGAAAGTTTGTACCTGCAGCCAGATGGGAAGGCCATGGTGTGGGCATCTCCTCAGTAAGTCCTTGAAGCGCTCCCATGCTTCATATAGTGTTTCAGGATCATGTTGCGCAAATGTAGTGATATCATTTCGCATCTTAGCAGTCTTTGATGGTGGGAAGTATTTTGACATGAAAGCCTGCACCATCCCATCCCATGTGGTAATTGATCCTGTAGGCAAAGAATGCAACCAAGATTTAGCTTTATTATTTAAAGAGAAAGGGAACAGTCGTAACCTGATGGCGTCATCAGTGACGCCATTATGCTTGAAGGTGTCGCAAATTTCCAAGAAATTTGCTATGTGAGTGTTGGGATCATCAGTGGTCGCTCCCCCAAACTGCACCGAGTGCTGGATCATTTGTATGATTGCAGGCTTGATTTCAAAGTTGTTCGCCTGTATGCTTGGTCTAGTGATACTAGACAATGACCCATGGAATGAGGGATGAGCATAATCCATGAGGGATCTTCTATTAGGCACCTCTTCGTTCCGTCTTTCATCTCTTCCACCTCCTCCTGCATTGTTTTCAGCCATTGTTCGAACTTCTCTTAGTCTTCTAAGAAGAGTTCTTTCAATTTCAGTGTCAAAAGGCTCAAGTGCCGGTTGTTCACTCCTTAGCATGCACTAGGGAGTAATAACCTACAAAATCCAACCAAAAAGAAGGCAATAGTAGAATAGTAGATAGGAAAAAAGAGAAGAAAAAAATCAAAAACCTAAATAAAAAGAAAATGGCTAAATTACAGTCAACTAATCTAGTATGATATTACTTAAACTAGTCCCCGGCAACGGCGCCAAAAACTTGATCGCTTTTATTTTAAACAGTTATTTCAAAGTAGCGATTCTCTACCGCAAGTGCACGGTGTCAAGTTTTAATATAATGGTTTAAGAGTAAAGAGTGTCGTACCCACAGGGACTAGTAGCAATTACCACGATCGATTAGAATTTTTATATTTAACCTACGATTATGGAATGATTATTAAACTAAATTGACTTAAGCACAAAAATTAACCTAACCAGCAGTGATGAATAATTGAAGAGAATTTATAAACGAGTTATCAAGACGTCGGTTCACCCATGTAATCCCCCAAAAGTTGTCTATTAATTAAGATTCAATGTTCTATGTTCTAGGGTGACGAGTTTTCCTATTTCATTCGTTATACCTTGGTCCGGTTATAACAAGTCTAGCACTAATCTACAATAAATCACTCCCGTGTCTTTATTGAATGATTAATACCGAAAAATGCTTTGTGAAAACTACTAGCCTTCGATTTTGGTAAATCTATTGCTATCACACGTGTGCTAGATTTTACTTGGTCCGTCTCAACCTAAAACCCACGGCCTAATTTACTACGTCGTATCGTAATCTCCTATGGTCAATTCAATTACGATTACCAATATCATGCAAAAGGTAGCTAATCTTTTACAAGCATTAAAAACATAAATTATGCGCAAAGATCATAGAAATTAAATCAAAACCGTTAATTAACTCAAGGGTTCAAACATGGGATCCCCTATGTCTTGACAAATATCTTAGCCAACAACCATAATCAAATTATAATTCAAAAACATGTCTTTAAACAAAGTTAACATCACAATCTGAAATAAAAATATATTAAGTTCAGAAATACTAAGATAACGAGGATGTCGCTCCGTGCGTCGCTCCGTTCTTTCGTTCCTTGCGTTGCTCTTGCTCTTCAATGATTTGTGGCCTTGCTTTGGATGGAGGAGAGGTTGTTAGGTCTCAGAAAATGTGTGCAAAAGCCCCCCAAAACGTCATAAAATCTTCTATATATAATGTGGAGGAGTTTTGCAAAGTTTGGACACAAAATCACCAAGTTGGAAACAAAATCTCGATTTTTCAGGGTTTGGCGATCGATCTTCGTCATTTGGCGATCGATCGCGGAAACATTCTGGATGGTGGCGATCGATCTTCGTTATTGGCGATCGATCGCGGACCTCAAATCTCCATTCTTGCGATTTGGTCCCTGCTTTTCCAGATTTGCTCAGTTTGGTCCTTTTTCAGCATTTTAAGCCCATTTCATCCACTTTTATGCATTTGGACCTAGATTCCTGACATATACAAATATATACCAAAACGTGTAATATTTTCTAGGAATCACTACAAAAACACCCCTAATCATATATCAAATTAAGTGTAAAAATCACACTTATCAACTATCACGAGCTTCCTTTTTGTTGGGGTCTTTCTCTATTTGGCCTGCTCCTCTCAAATTTCCTTCTTTACCTCCAGCATCTCAGAGGGTGTTGGGGAAGCATTTTTGGATTTCAGTAGAGCAAGTCCTTTTGGATTAAGAATTTTGAAGGCGTTGAGTGCAATGCTCTTGCCCAGGTCGACAGTCAAGCTTTCCATTAGTCTGCTTAGAGGAAAAACAAAATAGATTGATTGCTTAGCTGAGTTGATTGTTTACAACAATATAGCAAATAGGATTGACGACAGTTAATAGCAATCCAAGAGTGAATGGTGGCCATAACTCCGAATTTCTCAACAGTAACTGTGTCAAAGCTTCCAGCTTTGCTTAACAGGGGCTTGCCAACAATGTCGCACAATACCTGGAAAAGAAAAAAACATTTCCTTCTCTTGAAGGTTGGTTTAAGAGCGACTCCTTAAATTGAAACTATCTTGTGAAACTCTTCGAGGGTAGCTTTCGGAACTAGTAGGAATTCAGTTAGTCCGGTAGATGGAAGGTCGAACTTCTCGGTAAAGAACTTCTGAGAAAACTCAATGTGCTTGTCATTGATCTTGGTGGTGATGGAGTTATGGCTGGTAGATGCATTGGAAAATAATTCCCCAACTTCAGCTTCATATACCACAGTTGCAGACTCCAAATATTTCTTCAAACCAAAAGTTTCCAAGTCTTTGAAAATGGACACCATCTGGTGGCCGTCCAACTGGTAAACCACGTCAAATTCCACGGACAATGAGTTGTGAGTGACGGGGCCATCTGAAATTGATATAGTAATCTTGAAAAGCATGTTAGTGTTTGAGAATCAAAGGGCAATCTAAAAATTATTAACTGTAAGCGTAAGAATGTAAGGGTTGGAACGATGAAGATAATGTACAACAGGTAAGTACAAAAACGTCAGACACATGCCTGCATCTCCGTTGAGAGACGTTTGAAGTTCAAATTTAAACTGTCTAGATAGAAGACTAGGTCAAATCAAGTAAAAATCGGTTAAATAAAATTGATCCGGGCTATTTGGAATTTAACTTTGATGTAGACTGAAAAGGTGTTCTGAGTCAGACCATTAGATAACACCAGATCGATAAAAATATGTCTGAAGACCACACTGATTATTTATCTAACTGACCATTGTATTAACATTCTGCTTTACACAACACACTTTCTAACTTAACAAATAAGGATATCACAGATTATGCTAAGAATAAACTAAGATAAATCAATTAAACCAAGAATTTGACGAAAATAATTAAATTTAGCATCAGCAAGTGGTTTGGTGAAAATATCAGCAGTATGTTGATCTGTTGAGATGTATTCGATCCAAATCTCCTTCTTTATGACGTGATCTCGAATGAAGTGATATCTGATGTCAATATGCTTTGTTTGAGTGGAAGACCGGATTGTACATGATAGCTATTGCACTTGTATTGTCACAAAAAAATTGGAGAATCAATAGCTTGAATTCCATAATATCTTAACTGATGTTGAATCCATAGTAATTGAGCACAACTTTCAGCAGCAAGATATTATGCCTCTGCTGTTGATGTAGCAATGGAAGTCTGTTTCTTGCTGAACCAAGAGATTAATCATTCATCAAGAAATTGACAATTACCACTTGTGCTTTTTTGGTCTATCTAGTATCCCGCATTGTCAACATCTGAATATCCAATTAAATTGAAATTTGAATCATTGGGATACAGTGTCGTGCCGTTGCCGTGCCAAGCACGGCCTGTTTTGCTACAGTGTTGTGCCGTGCCAAGCACGACCCGGAACATGGGCCTTGTCGGGCCAAGGGATGCCAGCCCGTGGGCTGGCACGGCACGGCACGACACTGTTTTCTCTTCTTTTTTTTAATCAGCGATCGATCGCCAATTATGTGGTGATGAATCGCCTAGAGGCAGTAGGCTATACACGGGATTGGCGATCGATCGCTACATAAATGGCGATCGACCTCCTAGAGGCAGTAGGCTATACACGGGATTGGCGATCGATCGCCAATGGCCACCGGTCAAAAAAAGTGCCGTTGAACGGCTTTTTAAAAAAAAAAAATTGGTTGTTATATATATGTTTATGTTGAGAAAACATTTTATCCTCTCAATCTCTAAGCTCTATATACTTGAAACGCTATACTCTCAATTTGTTCACAAGAAGAAAGAAGTTCGTCTTACGTTTGCCAATACAAGCACAAGCAATAAAGCCAATACCCCTCCTAGCAAATATTTGGTAACTTTTATATTTGTTGCATTAGATAATTGTAGTATATATACATAATGGTCGATTCATCTTATAAGTGAATTATGATGATGGAATCGATCAATTTCAAGAAAATGAAGAAAGCGCACAAAATATTCAATCATACAATAGAAGAACTTCAAAAAAAGAACTAGTAATGTATGGCAACTATTCGATGTAGAAAATGTTGAGGGAAATAGATCAATGGCATTTTGTAAAAAATGTAAAAAAGATTATACATATGCTTCTTCTGGTGGTACAGGTCATTTACTAAGACACATGGCTAAACATGAAAGAGAACCAACTGGGTAACCAAACTACTCTTTCACAATTCGGTACTGTTAGTAGTAGTTCAAGTTTAGGTATTTTCACTTATAATGTTGAAAGAGAGATGAGAGAATTAGCTAAATACATCGTATGGGCGGAGAAACCTTTTTCAATGGGGGCGGATGCGAAATTCACTAATTGTATTCATTTAGGTTTGCAACCTCAACATAAAAGATTTTCAAGGAATACTATTAAATCGGATGCGTTCATAATTTAATGAGTATAAAGCAAATTTAATTACGTATTTAGGTAATCTTTCATCGAAAGTAGGACTAACAAGTGATATTTGGACAACTTATCCTGGCAATGCATCATATCTCTATGTTACAGGACATTGGATTGACGATAACTGGGTGTTACATAAAAAAAATTTAGGTTTCACAAAAATTGATTGGCCTCACACGGGTGGTGTTATTTCTAATGCCATTATGCAAGTGACTAATGGATATAATATTAGTAATAAAATCTTCTCTATGTCATTTGATAATGCAACTAATAATACTGCTGCAATTACCATATTAAAAACTAATTTGAACCCAATTTTAGATGGTGATCTTTTTCATATTCGTTGTACATGTCATATTTTAAATTTGTGTGTGCAAGATGGATTGAAACCACTTGAGCTTCATTCAGGAAAAAATAAAGATTACCCTTAAATTTCTTAATGGTTCAGTTGCTAGAAAACAAGACTTCAAAAGTTTATGTATTTCTCATGGTATGAATTATAAAGATTTTCCTTATGATGTTCCTAATAGGTGAAATTCCACATATTTAATGTTGCAAACATGTTTACCTTATAGAAATGTTGTAAGGACCCCCGTGCCATTAACCCGTTATTAGTGTATTAAGACATACCATTAGTGCATATAATCATACTATCATGGGGAAAACCGTATGCAAGTGCAACACCATATGCTATCCAGAAAATTTCTTGCATTCAATCCACATAATATTCATATTCCCCAACCAAGATCATTCATATAACATGCACCCTCATAATACACTAACATGCTCTTAGTTCATTTAGCAATTCCGTATTTAATTGCATGCAACCATAAATGAATAGAGAAGAGCCGTAGTCCATTTATACATTCCATATACACGTAAAATGTACTCATGTAAGAGCACCCAATGAACACGCGTGTATCTAATGTATAAAACACTCTACTGGATACCGTTACTGGTGCTTCGACCCTGGAAGCACCTCCCAAGCGCAACTCGATCTCAACTCTGGATCTATGTGCCTATCCAACCAGCTCTGGTACCTCGATCCTGGAAGTACCTCAAATCAACAGTCCGGGCTCAACTCCAAAGCCGCTGCTACACCTGTAATACCTGCCCCAACAGAGACAGCCCCCACACGGGGTGAGCATACCAATACCACCAATCCAATAATAATAACATTGCAATTCAAATACAGAATGTAAATGCCATAATTTAAACGATACTCCCTGGATGGTAACACCCTCATCCGGGATCCCCTGTATTGTCCCTGTTCTCAAAATAACCAAACTCATCAAATTCCCAAAGCCAGTTAATCGTCACATAGATTAACTAATACCGTTCTATTATGCCAGTTCCATAATCAATATGGTAAAATCATTATATAAAAGACCGTAGATCTCACATATATCTAACCAATGATTCCATGTTCCTATTTCATTGCTCGCTCCACAATAGCGGCATACTAAACCCCGCGCACGCTCAACAACAGCGGCGTCATAACCGATGGTCGCTCAACGGCGACAGCATCCCAAATCATTGCTCGCTCAATCGCGGCACCGCATGGTTCCCAATGTATAACCATTTGACGTAAATACCATTAACCATGCATATCGTTATCCATTTATAGTAAATATCATGCACCATGCATTTCAATACCTATCCGACGCAATTACCACATGCCACATATTTCAATGTCCATATAATGCAATTACCACACACCATGTAATTTACAGTTGCAACACTATAATAGGCCATGCTCGTACTTCATACGTACCTTAAGTCTCCGTAGTCCAAGCCGAACCTTGCTTGAGTTCCATGCCCCGAGAAATATGTGCTAAAACACATAAACAACTCACAATCAAGAATAAGCATGCGATCACGTGCCCACGCACGTTTGTAACCTCAAAACCCATCGTCAATCCATGACGATTACCAAAATAGAAGCCCCTCCCCCGGCTAAGCATGCATAATACCCAAAATATACCATTTAACAAGTTTAAAAGATATCCCAGAATTCAACCGGTAATTCCGTTAATTAAATTTGGCTCCAACCAATCCATTTTAAAAGTATAACATTCCCATTGGAATGTAGGCATTGCCCCGGAAACGGCCCCTTTAAACCTCGATTCCAAAATCCCGACATTTTCCAAAAATTCCAAAAAAAAACCATTTTCCTTCGGGTGGCGATCGATCGCCACATTTATCGCGATCGATCGCCACACTCCAGTGGCCAACCAGTGCCTTCTCGCGATCGATCGCCAATCCTCGCGATCGATCTCCAACCCTCTCGCGATCGATCGCCGAGACCTCGCGATCGATCGCCAGCACTGTTCATCGTCACCCAAATTGTAGCTGCAAGTCGCGATCGATCGCCCCACCTCGGCGATCGATCGCCACCTGTGATTTTCCGAAAAATTCGAGCTTCCATGGTGTTTTTGACACCCAAACTCAAAACCAACACCCCATACACCACCAACACCTCAAAAACAACATTTAAACTCCATAAAAACACTAAAATAAACATTTTAGATTTTAACCCAAAACCCCAAACACAAATCCAACCCAAAAGCTCAACCATGACACATCATATCACTATCAAATCGAAGACAATGACGAGGGGAAGATACTTACCAACTTATCTTCGAGAAATCCGGCTCCTAGGACGAGCCTCCATCGATTTTGCCCATCAAAGGGAAAGGGGAAGGGTTTGGGGTGAGAGAGTGGCGTGAGGGAGAGGAGAGGAGAGAAATGGATTCCGAATGACGGAATCCCGAGTCCAACTGGTATATATAGCAAAAATGCCCCAAAATACTAATACCTCCACAAATACATCATGATTCATTAAAAATCATCTGTTTACAAAAACTCTCTCTCCAACAACAATCCCCAAACTGGCCCTAACATAAGGCACCCCGGACTTCAAGTCCCACTAAAAACCCAACTCACAGGTTTTCCATCAAAATGAGAATACAATCTCAACCTTTGGATCCAACGATCCCAAATGCCCGATTTAACAACCTCGGGAGACTCAAAACCGCAATTAATTCCTAATTGCCACAATTAAAAATCCATCAAGGATTAATACCACACCGGGATTAACACCATTAATCCCCGGACATCACAATTATCCCCCACTAATAAAATTTCGTCCTCGAAATTTGCATCGGTGTTCTTCATGAAACACCAGGACCACACAACCAAACAGAACCTCAACCCCGACTCTGGTCCACATCAGAATCGAATTAACAACTGCGAGAACACCAATCTCGCACCAAGCCCTAAAATAAAGCAAACGCCAAAATCCATACAAACCCAAAAAAATAACAACATACCTCGATGTGAATCGTCCCAGAAGTCAGTCCACCACGACTACAAATCAACCAAATCTCCCTTTGTTCTGACATAGACATCACTCCGTGATATTCATCACTTGCCCACGATGCTTGACACGCATCGTCATGATGGGGACCACTAGTATACAACAGTATACTCACAGAAAATCCGGCTTTCGCTTCCCAGTCCATCTCCTCCAAAGGAGTAGTTGCATCACTTGCAACCCGGATCTGGTTACCCACGGTCACCGATCCACACAAAGCACATCTCCGAAGATGTTTACACCGATGTGTTCCAAGAAATCATATCTTGGTCCTGACACACCATCAAGACCCCACAAAGTCTCAAGTTCCACAGGGGACATGCAAGACAAACAATTGCATTCCTACACACGTGTCAACCATGACACTAAACAAACCGGAATCCCGGCCATCCCTCATTTATCCTTGGATCTAACAATCCTAAAACAGGAAGGCTATCGAATTATCCAACAAGAATTACCATGGTTCCAAGACACGACAATCCCTCCTCAGGGGGAAGTCAAACAGCCCTCACGATCATTCATCAGAATGAATCGTGCCATCGAGATTACCGATCTCAAAGTTCCACAATCTCGCACCGGAGATTCACCAAACCAAGCAAATTAAACCAACGTTCAACAAGGAACAAAATAGAGTTGGCATTCGTATACACACACGTCATACATGCCACGCACCAACACAACATGCATACTCAATGCAATAGACTCGGTATCTCCAATCATACCCGAATCCCAAAACCAACTGACAAACCTGGATTATTCTCACCCCACGGAGAATGATGGTTGACCAACCAAAACCAAAGGGTGTGATTTCAACATCAACACCACAAGAACCAAAACAACGAATCTCCCCAAAATATTCAACCGGTAGGTATCATAATACCACCTTCCTCTCAAGGAAAAAGTCATGAATCCATGATCCTCAAATCCTCGAACCACCGTTCGGAAGACCTGGATATATTATACCGAAACATATCCCGGAACCCAGAAATACACAACTGGTTAGAGTAGTGCATCAATACCACCATTACCCGATCCAAAATCCGTATACGCCATGTATACACATCCCAACGATGCTCTGTACTAATGCCATAGTACTCCACAATCGAGCATCTCCCCGGAGACGTCTCCTCAAACGTCTCACCAAGGTAAGAAATCCATTACTCGGTCCAACACCAGTAATGCTTACCATGGCTGATTTACAATCAATCCACGACCGATGCAAGCTGTCTCCAAGACAGTACAATCCAAATCTCTCCAAGAGACAAAATCAATATAGTAGTATCACCCCACTAACTATATCTCACAAACCATTGTGACTCCCATTGCATGCCATATGCAAGGATGCTCAACTAGAGCTAACAACGACTTGTTGACACTCACGTTGGTAATACCAACAAAATTGAGCTGCCCCAGTACAAGTCCCTCAAAACAATGGCGTAAAAACATCCCCGTGAGGTATTCCCTACCTCAATCACCATGCCACATAGAGACTACAAGAGTCTATCATAACCCTCATCGTATCGCCATACGATTCACCCATCTCGAATCCAAAGAGCAGCATAAATGCTAACACAAGCCCACCAAAGTACTGCAACCATAGCTAGCTAGCGCTTCGCTGGCCCCATAGGCTTATACCAACTACCAACGTGACACACATCTCAACCCGGTATACCATACCGTACAAATCATTAGAGTTGTGGGTCATCACCCAACATATCTATAAAACACCAAGCACAATGGACATCCAGGTGTCCTTGCTTAACTACCATGCAATCCTAATCCATTAGGACTTATTCCACACCCTCAGGGTGGGTGTAACCATGCCTCCCCACATCACAACAACAAGCGAGTAGTTTCCTCAAGGACTACTCTTACCACCAATCACTTGGCCTTAGCCATCCCAGCGAGCATACCCAAGGGTATCACTGCTCGACAAATATTTACCTCTATAACATGATGCGGTACCCTCACCAGTACAATGCATCCAATGCTCCATCGGGCAAACCTGCCCGGCAAAAGGTCTCGTCAACTAGTGACCCAGACTCTACCATGTGCCCACCATCGGCACTCAAACCATACAACCAAATACATAAACAAGAATGCATTATTCACCAAAACGACGCCACGCGTCCACATAGACATCCCGAATAACATCGTCAAACATATGACGGTACCTGCCGATACACGACACTCATAATCTCATCGTCAAACACATGACGGTATAAAACAACACATAGTGTTCACAATAATGCTAATAAAAAAGTAATATGCCATACCTCATCGCTATCAAGATAGCGAAATACCTGTATCCATCGTTCACCAACGGTACATAAGCAGCACCCATCGCTCGTAGACAGCATAATCCAGTGCTACGTACATAGCGGTATAACCCATCGCTGTAGAATCAGTGGCATAATCCATCGCCATAGAGTCAGCGGCATAAAACATCACTATAGCTGTCCGGCGGTATGGACCATCGCCATAGATGTAGCGGAATGTACCATCGCTATATGATACCTGGCGGTATAAACCATCGCCATAGAATAGCAGAATAAGCCATCGCTATGAATACCCGGTGGCATGAACCATCGCCAACAGAATACCTGGCGGCATGAACCATCGCCAATAAAATACCCGGCGGCATGAACCATCGCCAATAAAATACACGGCGGCATTAACCATCGCCAATAAAATACCCGGAATAATCGTGGACTCAAGAGGTACTCACACTCATGTAGTACTTTGTTCCCGATCAAATCGCTACGTCATGACAGCGGCATCATCGCTTCGACGTGACAGCGGCATGTATCTTCGCTTCGACACGACAGCGGCATCATCGCTTCGACATGACGGTGTAAGGACCACAAGCCCTTAACCTTTGATTAGTGTATTAACCCTTATATGTGGCACATGCTTTCAATAAAACTCAATCGGGAAATTCAGATGATACTTTACCATTGAATGGCAATTACAAAATTTTCTTTAATACCCAATGTTATAAGATCATCAGCCTAACAACAAATAGACTCATAAAGTTCGCCCATTTCCATCCCCTTTGTGCCACTTTTCACATTGTGGACTTTTATAAAAATTTGGGCAGAGTCTCCCCATAAATTGAGCTATCCCGAAATAAAAGCACAACACATAACATAATTCCCGGCCAGGGAAGCACAATACTTAATAAAATACAGAAATAATAAGTAAATTCCTAGCCAGGGAAAGCACCACACAATAGGACAACAAGAGTGGGCTTCAACACCCACAAAATACACCAATGACTCTCATATCATTTAGCAATTCTACCTCTAATTGCATGCAACATAGAATGAAAGAGAGAAAGGCTCATGCCTTTATATACAACCCATATACAAGTATAATCGTGCTCACATGCGAGCATCATGAATATGTATATAACTCTCGGGTGTATATAAGTACTCTATACGATACCGTGCTCCATCAAGCCCTGGTACCACGATCCTGGGAGTACATCCAATCAACAGCTCGAGCTCAGCTCCACAGCCATCGATGTACCTGTTCACCTGCCCCAACAGAGACAGCCCCCAACGGGGTGAGCATACCAATACACAAAATCTCATAATCACAATAATGAAATTCATAATTTACAACAAAAGTAAATACTAATGAATTTAAATGATACTCCCTGGATGGCAACGTCCTCATCCAGGATTCCGTGTACTGTCCCTGTTCTTACAATCATCAAACTCATCAAATCTCAAAAATCAGTAAATCAACACATTGATTAACTCATCGCATGCCTAATTCTCGAATATCAACAGATAGTGATTCCAAATTCATTAAACATGCAAATATAGATATCTCAATATCTAATACTGATTTCACAACCTCGCTATCAATCACAGATAGCTCAAATGCCTAGCATTTATTTTACCAATTCTCCATTATACTTAGACATCTCAAATGTCTTATAATGAATACATGATTCCACGATCATTCTCAGGCATCTCAATGCCCTACATTGGTCATATACATCCAGTACCCCATATACCTTGTAAGAGTTACCCTACTCTAGTGTCACGCACGCTTGTGGCGGCGATATCAAGATTTGGTCGTTCTTTGGCTATATCAACATATATATATAACCATACGCACAATTATTCAATGCAATCAAAATACATTATGCATTTCACAAATGCTCTCATATAAAGAAATGCTCGTACGTCGCACGTACCTTAAATCTCCGAAGTCCGAGCCAAACCTTGCTCGAGTTCCATGCCCCGAGGAATGATGTGCTAACACGATAAATAATTCACAATTATTTACGAACATGTAACCCATGCTCAAGCACATTCATAACCCTCAAATATTGTCAACACACGACAATTAACCATTTAAAAGACCAGGGGCAGGGCATATACAGGGAGGGAAATCGAATGAGACAATATCGAAAATTGTTCAAGAACACCCTTCAATTTTCGAACCCTATTCTCACAAAACGAACCCAATTAAACACCATAATTCATCTAAACATGAATTAATCGATCAACAACAAGAATCATCATCCCCTGCCAAAAACCCCCAAATTTCGAACTCAAACCCTCACGAATTTAGGGATTTATTTCGAACCAAACAACACAAAAAGGCAGGGAATTACATGAAAAGCATGGAAAAGGGGTAAGGAATGTTACCCATACGAAGATCGGAAGGAAAATCGCTTTAAATCGAAGAACCCTAGAATTTTGGGCGTCCGCATTTTCTGCAAAATCCGACTCCAAAACGCGACGAAACTTCGAATTGCCGGTGTGGGAAGCTGCGCCTGGACGAGACGAAGCCAACGATGGGTCGGACGCGCCGAACGGCGGCCGGACGGCGGCGGGCGCACCGCTTTTGTGCGCGGGGGCTGGGGGCGACGGGAAGGCAGCGGGGAGAGAGAGAGTGACGGCTGAAGGAGCTGAAATGCTTTTAAAAAATTAAAATCTCGGGTTCAACTGGTATTTATAGCAAAAATACCCCGAAATACTAATAGTCCCACAAATACATCATGATTCATTAAAAATCATCTGTTTTCAAAAACTCTCTCTCTAACTCCAAAACCCCCTACCGGTGCCCACACAAAGCACCCCAGATCCCGAGACACATCAAAAACCCAACTCTTAGGTTTTACACCGTAATGAGAATACAATCTCAACCTCTGGATCCAACGATCCCAACTACCCAAATAAACGAGCCCAGAAGGCCCAACACCGCGATTAAACTCCAAATCGCCACGTAAAACAACTTTAGGGATTATTAACACTCCGGGATTAACATCTATAATCCCTGGTCATCACAGACGGTGGCACCATCGCTTCGACGTGACAACGGCATTTACCATCGCTTCGACACGACAGCGGGATTTACCATCGTTCCGGCATGACAGCGGAAATACCCCTCGCTTCGACATATTAGCTGCATAATATCCGTCGCAATAGTAATATGACAGCGGCATTATCCTTCGCTTCAACATATTTGCGGCAAATATTCTTCATCGCTATAATATGACAGCGGCAAGTATTCACATCGCTACACCATGCATGCAACCGTAATGCATATCCCGTATTCCAATAATTGTTTCGGCACGACAACGACATCATCGCTTCGACGTGACAGCGGCATTTACCATCGCTTCGACACGACAGCGGCATCATCGCTTCGACGTGCATGCAACCATAATGCATAACCCGTATTCCAATAATCATCGCCATGAGTGTATTTTAATGCACATCGCTCCAACATTTAGCGGTAAAGCGTTAAAATCATCACTCCGATGTATATCTATGCAACCGCAATGCATAGTCCATTTCTCATATGACCCTGCAACCACCATGGTTAGCAATAACATATTCCAATTATGAACTCATATCATAAATGCACATAAGCAATATAGTTGTACCACGCAACACTAACTACCATCATGCATACGTATGTGCTTCTGATTCCCATTATCATTTTGCTAGGCCCACAACAGCCCCAAAGAGCTAACCACTGCTCTGATACCACTAATGTAAGGACCCCCGTGCCCTTAACCCGTTATTAGTGTATTAAGACATACCATTAGTGCATATAATCATACTATCATGGGGAAAACCGTATGCAAGTGCAACACCATATGCTATCCAGAAAATTTCTTGCATTCAATCCACATAATATTCATATTCCCCAACCAAGATCATTCATATAACATGCACCCTCATAATACACTAACATGCTCTTACTACATTTAGCAATTCCGTATTTAATTGCATGCAACCATAAATGAATAGAGAAGAGCCGTAGTCCATTTCTACATTCCATATACATGTAAAATGTACTCATGTAAGAGCACCCAATGAACACGCGTGTATCTAATGTATAAAACACTCTACTGGATACCGTTACTGGTGCTTCGACCCTGGAAGCACCTCCCAAGCGCAACTCGATCTCAACTCTGGATCTATGTGCCTATCCAACCAGCTCTGGTACCTCGATCCTGGAAGTACCTCAAATCAACAGCCCGGGCTCAACTCCAAAACCGCTGCTACACCTGTAATACCTGCCCCAACAGAGACAGCCCCCACACGGGGTGAGCATACCAATACCACCAATCCAATAATCATAACATTGCAATTCAAATACAGAATGTAAATGCCATAATTTAAACGATACTCCCTGGATGGTAACACCCTCATCCGGGATCCCCTGTATTGTCCCTGTTCTCAAAATAACCAAACTCATCAAATTCCAAAGCCAGTTAATCGTCACATAGATTAACTAATACCGTTCTATTATGCCAGTTCCATAATCAATATGGTAAAATCATTATATAAAAGACTGTAGATCTCACATATATCTAACCAATGATTCCATGTTCCTATTTCATTGCTCGCTCCACAATAGCGGCATACTAAACCCCGCGCACGCTCAACAATAGCGGCGTCATAACCGATGGTCGCTCAACGGCGACAGCATCCCAAATCATTGCTCGCTCAATCGCGGCACCGTATGGTTCCCAATGTATAACAATTTGACGTAAATACCATTTACCATGCATATCGTTATCCATTTATAGTAAATATCATGCACCATGCATTTCAATACCTATCCGATGCAATTACCACATGCCACATATTTCAATGTCAATATAATGCAATTACCACACACCATGTAATTTACAATTGCAACACTATAATAGTCCATGCTCGTACGTCATACGTACCTTAAGTCTCCGTAGTCCAAGCCGAACCTTGCTTGAGTACCATGCCCCGAGAAATATGTGCTAAAACACATAAACAACTCACAATCAAGAATAAGCATGCGATCACGTGCCCATGCACGTTTGTAACCTCAAAACCCATCGTCAATCCATGACGATTACCAAAATAGAAGCCCCCCCCCCCCGGCTAAGCATGCATAATACCCAAAATATACCATTTAACAAGTTTAAAAGATATCCCCGAATTCAACCGGGAATTCCGTTAATTAAATTTGGCTCCAACCAATCCATTTTAAAAGTATAACATTCCCATTGGAATGTAGGCATTGCCCCGGAAACGGCCCCTTTAAACCTCGATTCCAAAATCCTGACATTTTCCAAAAATTCAAAAAAAAAAACCATTTTCCTTCGGGTGGTGATCGATCGCCACATTTATCGCGATCGATCGCCACACTCCAGTGGTCAACCAGTGCCTTCTCGCGATCGATCACCAATCCTCGCGATCGATCGCCAACCCGCTCACGATCGATCGCCAGCACTGTTCATCGTCACCCATATTGCAGCTGCACGTCGCGATCGATCGCCCCACCTCGGCGATCGATCGCCACCTGTGATTTTCCGAAAAATTCGAGCTTCCATGGTGTTTTTGACACCCAAACTCAAAACCAACACCCCATACACCACCAACACCTCAAATACAACATTTAAACTCCATAAAAACACTAAAATCAACATTTTAGATTTTAACCCAAAACAAAAATCCAACCCAAAAGCTCAACCATAACACACCATATCACTATCAAATCGAAGACAATGACGAGGGGAAGAAACTTACCAACTTATCTTCGAGAAATCCGGCTCCTAGGACGAGTCTCCATCGATTTTGCCCATCAAAGGGAAACGGGAAGGGTTTGGGGTGAGAGAGTGGCGTGAGGGAGAGGAGAGGAGAGAAATGGATTCCGAATGACGGAATCCCGAATCCAACTGGTATATATAGCAAAAATGCCCCAAAATACCAATACCTCCACAAATACATCATGATTTATTAAAAATCATCTGTTTACAAAAACTCTCTCTCCAACAATAAATCCCCAAACTGGCCCCAACATAAGGCACCCCGTACTTCAAGTCCCACTAAAAACCCAACTCACAGGTTTTCCATCAAAATGAGAATACAATCTCAACCTTTGGATCCAACGATCCCAAATGCCTGATTTAACAACCTCGGGAGACTCAAAACCTCAATTAATTCCTAATTGCCAAAATTAAAAATCCATCAAGGATTAATACCACACCGGGATTAACACCATTAATCCCCGGGCATCACAAATGTGATCACTTTATTTTTTAGTGAAAGGATGGCCGAACATTTTCATATTGAAGAAACTGATTGGGAAATTGCTTCAAATATTTGTAATTTTTTAGAAAATTTTTATGATGCTACCAGTTTATTTTCAGCCTGTTATTATCCAACTTCTTCAATATTTTTGAATAAAATTTATGAAAATAGTGAATGTTTTGCATTAAATAGATTTGATCCGTTTTTTATAGGTATTGTTGAACCAATGGAGTATAAATTTAAAAAAATACTGGAAACTATTCCTATGTTGAATTGCTTGGCATCAATTCTGGATCCTAGATTAAAATTATATAGTGTAGAAATTATAATAGAATCTTATTACACCAACATGGCTTATGAAAATGTTAATATCAATCAAGAGAAAGAGTGTATTAATAAATGTCTGTTTGCTTTGTTTTCTTTATATGATTCGTTACATAATTCTAGATCAATTTCAATAAGAGAAAGTAGTAGTAGTGGTGCTAGTAGTAGTAAGGGTTCTGTGTGGACAATGTTAAGAAGAAGACAAGACACTACTTCCGCTTCTTCTAGTTCTAGTTCTAATACATCTTCATTTACTGAGCTTCAGTTATATCTAAACCAAGTTGTTAGTTCCGGATTTTAAAGATGACAAAACGGATCAGACCGATCAAGACGCTAAACCATGTCAAAGCAGATCACGCTGATATAGTCTATCGCAAAATCAGAACGGATCGATGAAAATCAGCCTGACCAGATCGAAGCACGAGATCAGCTCAATAATAATCAGATCAGAGCAGACAAGGTTGAATAAGCGCCGTTCTTCAGTCCGAATAATTAACGGGTATTTATTGAAGCATTTAATGATGCAATTAATGGTGACAAAGACCAAGGACTGAAGATTACCTTAAAATGTAAGAAGACAAAGAAGAGCTTACCTGACAGACGCCGAAAGCATAGACCAGAATGGCAAGCGCCTAAAAGAATGAGACTGTAGTCTATTCAAAGATTGAGCAGAGTCAAGAGTTGCACAGAAAAAGAAATAATGTCGTTGGTATAAGCAACTATATAAGGATGCAACTAAAGAGCTCAAAGGGATGACTAATCAATCAAGAAACGAAAAAGAAAACAAGAACAACACAAGCTCACAAATTCAGATATTCTTGAGCCGAAAGTTTTGATAAGCACAACATATTGTAATATTTGATCATAGGATCATTGTGTGCATAGATAAGATTAGTCTGTCTTTTGTATTCTTCACTAAGTTAGAGAAGTGAGATTCAATTGTAACTGTTAGACAGTGTGTGTCTGAACAGATCGAGAGACTAAGAGTTTCAGTCTGGTAGTGGAGTAAATCCAGCTGAATCGGGTTTGTACAACAGGATTGTATAAATCAAAGTCTTCTAGTGGAATCCTTCCTTAATTGGAAGAAGGGGAGACGTAGAAGGATTACACCACCTTCGAACTTCCAGAAACATATTCTGTCTTTTATCATTCAGCACTAAGTTACTCTCTGTAAGCCATCGAGCCGTTCTTACCAGTCTAGAACAGATCGTTCCGCACTATAATATTTAGTTGTCTGTTCTGCTGACAAGTTGATTAAGAAATAGATTTCAGACATCATTTTATTCGAGATCACGTTGGCAAAAAGGAAATTCGTATTGAGCACATTTCAACAGACCAGCAAGCAGCAGACATCTTCACCAAACCACTCCCTGGGCTAAGTTTAATTATTTTCGTCAAATTCTTGGTTTAATAGATCTATCTTGATCTTTTAGAGGTATCGTTTATTATATTTTAAAGACCGTGAACTAGGCACATCGATAATACAAAAAATCAGAAAGACACAGACCGGTCCGAACTTTCAGACCGATCTCTGTCAAATCTGATATTTTCCTATGATCTGTCTGCTCTATTACAACCAGTCTTTAATATAGTAATTGCTTAAACAGCCCGGACTGATCAAATTTTAACCGCTTTATCTCTCTCTCTCTCATCCTATCCGTTTATTTTGAATAGCTTAAATATCAGTCATTGAGATACAGACACGTGTCTCATCTCTCCTATTTAGCAGGCTGTACATCTCACTTTCATTTCACTTTTTACGAATTACTGCTGTCTGTTTATAACTTTCAAATATTTCCAATATCTCCGCATTCTTCATTACATATTCAAATGGCCACTATCACTCACAACTCTTTATCTGTTGAGTTCGATGAAATCTACAGGGCTGAAGATCCAGAAATGGTCTCTATGTTTAAATCTTTGGAATCTTCAGGATTGAGGAACTTTCTGGAATGCAGGACGGTGGTTTACGAGTCAGAGATTCGAGAGCTGTTCGCCAATGCTGTTTCTCAAAAGATGTTCATCTCCACCTCTGTCAAGGGCAAAATCTTTTGATATTTCTCAGTAGACGCTGTCAAAGACCTTTGGTCTTCCTAGCACCGGTCTGACTGATTTTGGCCACATCCCTCAGGCTACTATCACCAATCTTCAGGGCAAAGTATCTATTTTTGGCCACAAACTGCAGCCATCTTTCAAGAAGAAAGAAATGCTGTTTCACTTTCAAGTTCTTTGTGAGATTGTTGGCAAGCCACTATTGGGAAAAGACGGAAGCTATGACGCCGTAACTGCCGAAAAATTCCGGGCCATGGCTGCTATTCACTCCGGACAGAAAATGAACTGGTCCGCTATCTTGTTTGGAGTTTGATAGGCTTAGATTTTTAAGTGTTTTTAGCTGTAATTTCTTCCCATTTTTCATACTTTTTCCTGGATGATATTATGCTTTTTGGTGTTTATTTGTCTATTTCAGGAAAATTAGTTGGAAATGGAAGAAATGAGCTAAACTGAAGCAAAATGGCGAAATCGAGGCGAGAAAGAGTTGAAATTGAGGAAGTTGGATTTTCGGAGTCTCGATCGATCGAGAATATTTCTCGATCGATCGAGCCAGGCAGTGTGCTGAGAAGAAAATAATTGGAAGTCTCGATCGATCGAGATTATTTCTCGATCGATCGACCAAGGCAGAAACTTCAGAGCCAATTTTATCGAAGGCTCGATCGATCGGAAGGAAATCTCGATCGATCGAGCGAGGCGGTGAGTTTCAAAGGCTGACATGAACAGTGCACCGATCGATCGGACGCAATTCTCGATCGATCGATACGCAAATCCGGGAAAATCTTATCTTCCATTTTTGAATGGATTTTCGGGGGATAAAAGAGGGAATCATTTCCATACAAGAGATACATCATATCAGAGGCCAATTCTCTCGAAAATAAGGAACCCTAGCCGCCGCCTAGCGTCACCGAAGAAGATTCAATCTCCGTTCTTCGTCCAAAGTCGAGCCAATCCATTCCGGAGTGCAAGGAAGGAGCAAGAGAAGAGATTTCGGTGCTACGCACGGATTTATTCCGCCGTTTATCGTATTTCTAGACTCTAATCTATTTCATTTTGATTTCCAATTGATGTTTTTGAGGTCGAGAGACGATTAAACTCTTTTGTATTTGATTTGAAATATTTTTAGTTTATTCTGTCGATTTTTAGTTTCGTTGTGTTTGATTATTGATTCAATTGTGTTTGAGTGCATTGATTACTATTGTTCATAAATTAATTGCTTGTGTAGATCAAAGCCTAGCTAACTTTGATTGAATCTGAGAGTTATAACCGAGATCGAGAGATAACGTTGTAACACGCTCTATTAATTTATGATGTATGTTACGATTGAGATCGAGAGATGATATTGCATACGTGAGAACTTTGAATCGAGAGATTTAGAGTAACAAGGTTTTGATGATTTATGCAATATTGAATTAGTAAATAGGTGCACGAGAGTGACTTATTCTAATTTAATGTTAGTTTCTTTACAGCTCGAGAGAGTGTAACGAATAATAGCGAAAACCTTTCACCTTTAGAATCAATTGTTTGATAATTTGAGAATTCAGTTGAATCATTAAAGATAACATAGTTGAACGACGAGCTTGATAAATTTCTCGAGTGCCTTACCTTTGCATATCCGGAATCATTCATTTTATTGTTTCTTGTTTTCATTTATCGGTCTTTAGTTTAATTTGGCATTAGTTAATCACCTTTGTTAATCGTAGGCTAAATATAATTTTATTAATCTTATTTGGTACTTATATGTTAGTCCCTGTGGATTCGACAACCCTTACTTAATTTTCACTATACTAAAACTTGACAACCGTGCACTTGCGGTAGAATCGCTTCACACTATTCTTTGAAATATCTTCTGTTTAAAAATAAAGCGGTCAGAGTTCAACTGGAAACAGTCATTGCCTCCAAACAGGCTGTCTGCTTTGCTGTCCCTCTCAGCAAGCTATTGGAGACACTGGACATCGAGCTGGGGAAGCCGTCTGCTCTCAACCCATTTAAGATTCTCAACCCCAAGGGTTTGGCCTTGCTTAAATCCAAAGGTGCTCCACCTACTCCCTCTGATCTGGTGACTGTTAAGATTGAACGGGGACAGGAACAGGCTGCTGCTAGAAGATCTCGAGTCAAGCGCAAACTGACTATCCAGACTGACTCAGAGGAAACTCAGTCTGCTTCTGCTCCTTCATCTCCAACCAAACCTCCTCCAAAGAAGCCAAGAACCCAGATCACCTGTGATGTCCTGGGATTATTAGTGTTAATCCCGGAGGGTTATTAATCCTTAATGGATTTTTATTGTGGCAATTAGGAATTAATTGCGGTCTTGGGTCTCCCGAGGTTGTTTAATCAGGCGTTTGGGATCGTTGGATCCAAAGGTTGAGATTGTGTTCTCATTTTGGTGGAAAGCCCATGTGTTGGGTTTTCAGTGGGACTTGGAGCCCGGGGTGCCTTGTATAGGGGCCGGTATGAGGATTTGATGTTGGAGAGAGAGTTTTTGAAAACAGATGATCTTTAATGAATCATGATGTATTTGTAGAGGTATTGGTATTTTGGGGCATTTTTGCTATATATACCAGTTGGACTCGAGATTTCCGTCATTTGGCACGGAATCACTCTCTCCCTCTCCTCTCCCCCTCTTTTCACGCCAACCCCTCTTTCCCTAACCCTTATCCTTTCTCTTTGGAGAAAATGGCCGGAGGCTCGGTTTAGGAGCCGGATTCTTCGAAGATAATAAGGTATTATTCATCCCCTCGCATTTATCTTCGATTTGATAGTAGTTTTGTGGTGTTTGGGAAGGGTTTGTGTTGGGTTTAAAGGAATGGGTTTTTTTAAAATGATTTTGGGTTGGTTGGTTTGGGGAGTTTTATGGTGTTTATTTGTAGTGTTGGATGGTTTTGGTTGGTTTTATGTTGTAAATTTAAGTGGGGTTGAGTTGTAGGTGATTTGGTGTTGGAAGGAGCTCATTAATGGAGGTTTCTCGCGTTTACAGGGCTGCTCGATCGATCCGAAAATATTTTCGATCGATCGAGCATGGCAGAATGTGTTTTGTGTCGTTGGAACAGTGCAGTGATCGATCGGTATTTTGACCGATCGATCGGAAGGCGGTTCTCGATCGATCGAGATGAAATTTCGATCGATCGAGATGGCCAGTGTGTTGGTGCCCCTTTTTGTGGTTTCTTGGCTCTTTTTGGGTGTCTTGCATGCTTCGCCCCTGGTTATTTTAAAAGATTAATTGTCAAGGATTGACTATATTTTTGGGGTATTTTGCATGCTTAGCCGGGAACTTTTATAATTCGGTTATCGTCATGGATTGACGATACGATTTGGTGTTGTGATCGTACTAGGGCACGTGATTGCATGCATATGTTTAATTGTGAAATATTTATGTGTTTTAGCACATGTTTCTCGGGGCATGGAACTCAAGCCAGGCTTGACATGGACTACGGAATTCTAAGGTACGTATAACGTACGAGCATGTCCCTTTATTTTAAATGCAATTGTTGAATGCATGACACACTGTATTGCAATAAATGTTTATGGAAATGCCTGGCATATGGTTTTAGCAATGAACAGGTATTAACGGATTTTGACATACATGATTAATAGTAATGACTACAAATGGATGTATATGCATTGAGAATTGCATGGTGCCGCTTTTGAGTGAGCAATGATCGGATGTGGGCGCCTCTGAGCGGACATCGGTTATGTCGCCACTGTTGTTGAGCATGCGTGAGACTGAAATGCCGCTATTGTAGAACGAGCAATGAAATAGAACTATGGAACCATAAAAGAGATATATGGGATATTTGTGATCATTGTTTAATGATTTGGTATTATTGTTATAATGTCGGTATGTGGCAATGAATTCGCTAATCAATGTAATGATTAACTGGCATTTGGGAATCTGATGGTTTCAGTGTTTTGAGAACAGGGACAGTACAGGAAACCCCGGATGAGGATGATACCATCCAGGGAGTATATTTTGTATTTCATAGCATTTACATTGTTATAAATTATGAATTGTATTGTTGTGGTTATTGGATTTGGGACATTGGTATGCTCACCCCGTGTGGGGGCTGTCTCTGTTGGGGCAGGTGATACAAGTGTAGCAACGGCTTTGGAGTTGAACTCGGGCTGTTGATTAGAGGTACTTCCAAGATCGAGGTACCAGAGCTGGATGGATAGGCGCTCAGATCCAGAGTCGAGATCGAGTTGCGCTTGAGAGGTGCTTCCAGGATCGAAGCACCAGTAACGGTATCCCGTAGAATGTTTTATACATTAGATACACGCTTATTCATTGGGTGCTCTTATGTGAGTACATATTACGTGTATATGGAATGTATAAATGAGCTACGGCTTCTCTATTCATTTACGGTTAGCATGCAATTAAAGTGGAAGTGCTAAATGAATTGAGAGCATGTTAGTGTATGTTGAAAGGTGCATGACATGTTTTATGGAATATGTTGGGAAAGTATAGACATTACACGATTAATGTAAAGGAATTTTAAAGATGGCATTCATGCTAGAGTTGCATGTAATTACTTTCCCCATGATTTATTAAAATATGCACGAATGGTATGGATTAATGCACTAATTACTGAATAAGGGCACGGGGGTCCTTACATTAGTGGTATCAGAGCCAGGTTAGCTCTTTGGGGCTGTTGAAGGCCTGGAACATGCTGATAGGGATGTGTAGCACATACTTATGCATGATAGTAACTAGTGTTGTGTGACACAACTATTTTGCTTATGTGCATTTGTAATATGCGATCATAGTGAAACGATTATATGTCATGACATCTATAGAATCGATTATGATTGTGAGTTGTGACACAGGGACAACAAAATGGAGCATTTTGAAATGCATTGGGATACATGAAGTACTTTGTACTCATAGTTTATGCATTTACTCATTATAATCATATTGTGGTGAATATGGATTATAGTATGCTCATGGTTTGAGATTGTTCCTGTAGGAACACTATGACGCGAAAGGCTAAGGCCAGGGTTGACAGACACGAAACGGTAACCTGCGTTTTATATACATCATGGAATTATGCATTGTGGTTGCATGTGTACAAAAGAGTGATGGTTTTAATGCTCTGCCGCCAAATGTTGAAGCGAGGGGTGGGAGTGCCGCATGTCGCATTTGAGCGAGGTGCATTAAAAACACTCGTGATGATGTATGTTGGAATATGGATTATGCTTTGTGATGCAGGTATAGACGAAATCCTTGGTGAATATCCCATGAGTCATTGTTATGGATGAGTGATGATTTTAAATACTTGCCGCTATTTATTTGTTTTGTGCCGCTGAAATATGAAGCGAGGGGTGGGAGCGCCGCATGTCACATTAAAGCGTGGTTATCATATGAGGCGAGGAAAGAATATTCGCCGCTAAAATGTGAAGCGAGGGGTGGGAGTGCCGCATGTCCATTTAAGCGAGGTTATTCTATGCCGCCTATATGTGAAGCGAGGGGTGGGAGTACCGCATGTTTTATTTGAGCGAGGGGCATTAAAATACACTACCGTGACAATGACTAGGGACCGGCTATTCTATTGGCGATGGTTCATTCCGCCAGATGTATTGATTGGCGATGGTTCTTGCCGCCAGGTATATTGATAGCGACGGTTCATTCCGCTATATTGATTGGCGATGGTTCATTCCGCCAGATGTATTGATTGGCGATGGTTCTTGCCGCCAGGTATATTGATAGCGACGGTTCATTCCGCTATATTGATTGGCGATGGTTCATTCCGCCAGATGTATTGATTGGTGATGGTTCTTGCCGCCAGGTATATTGATAGCGACGGTTCATTCCGCTATATTGATTGGCGATGGTACATGCCGCCGGGTATTCTATTGGCGATGATTCGTGCCACCGGATATTACATAGCGATGGGTCATCCTGCTACACCTATGGTGATGGTTTATACCGCCGGATATCTATAGCGATGTTTTATGCCGCTGACTCTATGACGAGGGATCTGTAAGTAACCCCATGAGCATACAACGCAGCGGAATAAAATTTTGGGATTACTAACACCGGATCTATACATAGGGATTCATATCAGATTAGAGAATTACAAGTGTCTTACCCTTGTAGCGTGTTTGAAGCAGAATCCACGGAGCTGCACCACGTCCTACGCCTTCTCCGAGTCACTTAGCAAAACTCGAATGGTTTTGCCTCAACGGTATCCACACGATCGAATCGAACGAAGGAATAGTTTAAGAACAAGTTGCTAGACAAGTTCTTAAACCAATACACGAAGCAAGCTCGATTCACAATCGAAGATGGCCCGAAACCAATCAAGAACCACACGACTTGAAGGAGGCCGAGAGTTCTTGAGGAGGTGCGGCCGAGAGCTCTTCTTGGTGTAGGGTTTTGTGTTATTCAATTTGTCTTGCAAGTCTTAATCTAATTAAACCTTGTTAACAAATTATATATGATTAATTAAAGGCTTTCTTAAAGCTTCATGGGCTTAAGCCCATGATTTAATTAATCCTTATGATTATTAATTAAGACTCCTCTTAATTATTTAATTCATCCCATGAATTTAATTTCCCTTCTCGATTTAATCTTTTGTGCGACCCGATAGGATCTCGTAATGTTGGCAGTGACATAAAATCTCATTTTATGTCGCAAGCATTGAGCGGTATCTAGCAACACATCGATGCTACCCAAATTACGAGAATGTCAATGACTCGACATAACCTTTAGAACTCGTGATAATATTAATCATGTAACTTAATCCCTTTGTCCTTTGTGTTTAGATTGAACACGAGTCATGGAATAGTCATACTCGTATATCCAATCTTTATTTCTTGATCCCCAAGTAGAACTAGAATAAACGAATAAGCTCGATATCTCATATCGACTCATTCGAGCATGGCCATGCATTTAGTTCTCACTTGATCAAGGGCCTAACACATCTCCTGTTATATAGGAGGGACAAATCCTATCTCGATCAGTCAACATCCCTCTACATAATTCGTAGTGTATCCAATAGTCGCCTTTATAGTATACCCAGATACGGGTAACGTTTGACGATATCAAGATACATAACTCCTTATGTTGGGATCTCTGATGATCACAAGTCGTAAGGATTACATACATTATTATCACTATGAGAATTGCATATGACGATCATATAACTATCCATGTTGCATTCTCATGGTGGGTCTGTCCAGTACATCGTTCTCTAACATGTACCCATATGTTGATTTGATATCTCATATCAATGAACAATTCATCGATCAACATATACTAGTCTCTACGTATTATCATTATCCCTTTTCATGGTAATACTTGACTAGTGACATCTTTAAGAATAATACAATATTATTCTAAGGACATTAACATATATATTAATTCACAATGCACAGTTAAAAGAATAATATATAATAATGAATTGCCACTCATAAAACCATAAACATTGTATGTCTTAAACAATCATCTAATGACTTGTCTTAGGGCATATCCCAACAAATCTCCCACTTGCACTAAGACCACTCAGACATATACCTAATGCCTAGAGATCTAGTATGACGATCATGCTTCTGCTGTGACAGCGGCTTCGTCAATGGGTCAGATACATTATCATCTGTTGGTACTTTGCATATTTTAACATCTCCCCTTTCAACGATTTCTCGAATGAAATGGAAACGCCTAAGTATGTGCTTGGATCTTTGGTGAGATCTTGGTTCCTTAGCCAATGCGATCGCTCCATCGTTGTCACAATAGAGTTCTATCGGATCTTTAATGCTAGGCACCACTCCAAGTTCAGAAATGAACTTCCTCATCCAAACAGCTTCCTTTGCTGCATCCGAGGCAGCAATATACTCAGCTTCCGTTGTAGAATCGGCTACTGTTTCTTGCTTTGAACTCTTCCAGCTCACAGCACCTCCATTCAGGCAATACACATATCCAGATTGCGATCGAAAATCATCTTTGTCGGTTTGGAAGCTTGCATCAGTGTAACCCATTACATTGAGCTCTTCCTCACCTCCATAAATCAAGAATGTATCCTTAGTCCTTCTCAAGTACTTTAGGATATTCTTGACAGCAATCCAGTGACCTTCACCTGGATCAACTTGATATCTGCTCGTCATGCTCAAAGTATACGATACATCGGGACGAGTACATATCATGGCATACATGATAGATCCAATAGCTGACGCGTATGGAATCTTACTCATGCGTTGTCTCTCATCTGGTGTTGAAGGACACTGTTCCTTCGAGAGATAAATACCATGTGTCATAGGCACGAATCCTTTCTTGGATTCTTGCATGCTAAACCTTTTAAGCACCTTGTCTATGTACGTACTTTGACTTAGACCAAGAAGCCTTCTCGATCTATCTCTATAGATCTTGATTCCTAATACATAGGTGGCTTCTCCTAAATCTTTCATTGAAAAGCAGTTCCCTAGCCAAATCTTTACAAATTGCAAGGCAGGGATATCATTTCCAATAAGAAGTATGTCATCTACATACAACACTAGGAAAATGATTACGCTCCCACTGACCTTCTTGTAGACACAAGGTTCATCTTCATTTTTGATAAAACCAAACTCTTTGATTGCATCATCAAAACGAAGATTCCAACTCCGAGAAGCTTGCTTCAATCCATAAATGGATCGTTGTAGCTTGCATATCTTTCTAGCATCCTTTGGATCGACAAAACCCTCGGGCTGTGTCATGTACACATCCTCGAGCAGATTTCCATTAAGGAAAGCTGTTTTGACATCCATCTGCCAGATTTCATAATCATGAAATGCAGCTATTGCAAGTAAGATCCTTATGGATTTAACCATGGCCACTGGTGAAAAGGTTTCATCATAGTCAATACCATGAATTTGTTTGAATCCTTTTGCAACCAGCCGACCTTTATAGGTTTGTACGTTACCATCCATATCGGTCTTTTCTTGAAAATCCATTTGCACCCTATGGGTCGTACCCCTTCAGGTGGATCAACCAAAGTCCATACTTGGTTTGCATACATGGATTCCATCTCAGATTTCATGGCCTCTTGCCATTTCTCAGAATCATTGCCCATAATAGCTTGTTGATAAGATGACGGCTCATCCTCATCAATAAGTAGTAAGTCACCTTGTTGAGTCACAAGAAATCCATATCTCTGTGGCTCCCGGTGTTCTCTTACAGACCTACGCTGGGCTTGTGTCTCTTGAGCAGGTGCTTCTTCCACAACAGCTTGTGGTGCCTGCTCTGTTTCCATCTCAATCTCAGGTTCAGTGTTTTCTTGTGGTTGAACTTCACTAAGTTCTATTTTTCTCCCACTGGTTTTTCTAGAAATAAATTCTCTTTCAAGAAATACACCAGTCCGAGCAACAACTACTTTGTTCTCGGTGGGATAATAGAAATAGTACCCTTTCGTTTCCTTAGGATACCCCACAAATAAACACTTATCAGATTTGGGTCCAAGTTTGTTAGTGGCGTGACGTCTAACGAAAGCCTCACAACCCCAAATCTTCATAAAAGACATACTAGGACGCTTCCCAGTCCATATCTCATATGGTGTCTTTTCCACTGATTTAGATGGAACACGGTTCAGTAAGAAAATTGCTGTTTCTAGAGCGTGTCCCCAAAACGATATCGGAAGATCTGCATGACTCATCATTGATCTAACCATGTCTAACAAGGTTCGATTTCTCCTCTCGGATACACCATTCCATTGTGGAGTATACGGAGGAGTGAGTTGTGGGACTATCCCACACTCCTTTAGATAGTCATGAAACTCTTGGCTTAAGTATTCTCCTCCTCGATCTGATCGAAGGATTTTGATACTTTTGCCAAGTTGGTTTTGTACTTCATTCTTGAAATCTTTGAACTTTTCAAAGGTTTCATGCTTATGTTTCATTAGGTACACATACCCATATCTACTGAGGTCACCAGTAAATGTAACGAAGTATTGAAAACCACCTCTAGCTTGCGTACTTATTGGTCCACATACATCACTATGTATTAGTCCCAATAAAACATTTGCCCTTTCAACATGTCCCTTGAAAGGGGCTTTAGTCATCTTGCCCATTAAACAAGATTCGCATGTTTCATATGATTCAAAATCAAATGAATCTAATACTCCATCCTTATGAAGTTTAGATATGCGGTTCTCGTTTATGTGGCCTAAGCGACAGTGCCAGAGATAAGTCGGATTACAATCATTATTTTTAATCCTTTTAGTATTTATGTTATAGATAGGCATATCAAGATTTAATACATAAAGACCATTCATCATTTGTGCACTAGCATAAAACATATCATTTAAATAAATAGAACAACAATTGTCCTTTATTATAAATGAACCATACTTGTCTAAACAAGAAATAGAAATAATGTTTTTAGTAATTGAAGGCACAAAATAACAGTCTTTTAAAATCAGTGATAAACCAGAAGGTAAAGCTAAATGATAATCTCCTATAGCTAATGCAGCAACTCTTGCTCCATTTCCAACTCGGAGATCAACTTCACCTTTCGCCAATGTCCTACTCCTTTTGAGATCCTGCACATTTACACAAATGTGAGATCCACATCCAGTATCTAAGACCCATGATGAAGAAGTAGATAAATTGACTTCTATAACAATAATACCTGAAGCGGAAGTCACACTTCCTTTCTTTAGATCCTCCAGATATACTTTGCAGTTCCTTTTCCAATGGCCGGTCTCACCGCAATGGAAACAGTTCCCTTCCTTTGCTATCCCTCCCTTTGGTTTCAGTGCATGAGACTTTGGCTTAGATTTAGCAAAGACCTTCTTTGCTTTCTTGTTGCCTTTAGCTTTGGCCCTTCCTTTGCCCTTATTCACAATAAGGACATTTGTGGCCTTAGTCTTCTTAGTATTTGCTTCATATGTTCTCAACATACCAAGCAACTGTGGTAGAGTCTTTTCCATGTCAGTCATATTGTAATTTACTACAAATTGACTGAAGCTTTCAGGCAACGATTGCAAGATCACATCGGTGGCCAACTCTTGGTCCAATGGAAAACCTAGCTTGTCCAGATTCTCAATGTACCCAATCATCTTGAGCACATGAGTTCCAACTAAGCTTCCTTCTACCATCCTGCACTGGAATAACGCTTTAGAGACGTCATACCTCTCTTGTCTAGCTTGCTGTTGGTACAACTGCTTTAAGTGTTCGATCATATCGAACGCCTCCATTTCCTCATGTTGCTTCTGAAGCTCAGAGTTCATGGTGGCAAGCATGAGGCACCCAACATCAAGTGCGTCACTCTGATGCTTCTTGTAAGCATCTTTTTCGGTTCTTGTAGCCGTTAGGGGAGGTTCCTCAGCGGGCAAGGGTTCCTCTAGGACATATTGTTTCTTTTCTTGTTTGAGGACTATCCTCAAGTTCCTATGCCAGTCTAGGAAATTCGTCCCATTTAGTTTGTCCTTCTCAAGGACCGATCGCAGTGATAAAGTGCTAGTAACGTTGTTAGTTGCCATGGATATCTACAATATAAATATGCAAAATAAGTTTATGATTTAAATCATTTAACATGGTCTTATATTAAATGATACTCCCACTATTTTGTTTGAAAAATATCAACCCTCAAAACCTTTAGTGGGCCAAGATCCATATTTCACTTAATCTTGAGTTAGCTTTGGCTAATCGCCCAAGACTCGGTTATTTAGGTAGACAACACTTTGTCAATTACATCACATATAATTCTTGGATAGTTGGACGAACAACGCTTTGTTCAATTCATCAAATGAATTAAAATCCAACCCATGCCTCTAGGTTCCCAATCCTATTGAGATAACCTAGTTAAGTCGTACCCAATTAAAGTATAACGGATATCACTTTTATCCTTTCGCGCCTTACTAAGATTGCCACGGTGCTTTGCTTTGGCAAACCCACACATGTACAATCGAAGTTATTGACGAGTACTTTTATTTTGGAAGGCATCTAAAACTTAATATTTTAGAGGGATTTATTGATCTCATGATTAATTTGATAATTTAAAATATGTCCACTACATATAGTTGTATACATATCTACATATATGTGTAATACTATTATCAAACTAAAACATAAGATAAATCATGCATCAACATACATAATTAAACGTGACATGGTTATAGCCCCTACTATAGATTTTCTCAAGCCAATGAGAAAATCCTATGAGTCAACCTAAGGTAACTTCACAAGCACCTTCCTTGGCTCCAATTTGTGAATGGCCTCCTCATCCCGGCACGATGCTCCATCTTCATTGATCACCATCAATAAAATAAACTACACTATTTACAAGATATAGAATTCCTCGATTCACATTCGAGGGGAACATAGGGGAGGGATTACATTTAGAATGAAACAGAGAAAAGGCACGACACGCAAGTCGTAATATAAATTACAAACATCCACAAATCCTATCTAATAGGTCAAAGGGCTATAACCACGCACCATGCTCAAACAACACATAAAGCATGCATTAACATTTAATTAATTAAATTCTAAACATTTTAAATTTAATTCTAATTAAAACTGTAAAATAATTTTTGAAAAAATATCGTACGCTCGGGACATCACATGCCACGAACTAAAGCGACTAAGACTCGAACCACCATGGTTCGAACCATGAAGCACACGGCTGGACCAATAGTGGGCCTAGGGTTCGAAACCCTAGCCCATGGCCGAGCCATGCTCGAGCGGTGGCGGCGAGCCCATGCACGGCTGCTAGGGTTCGAAACCCTAGCCGTCATGAGTTAGCCGTCACGAGCCAATGGGTTCAAAAACCCTAATTTTGCGGCGGCTTGGCTCATGCTCGAGCCAGGGTCCGAACCCTAGCCCTTAAGCGGCGGCTGCTTGGCCATGCACGAGCCAATGGGTTCGAAACCCTAGCAACATGCGGCGGCCATGAGCCATGATGATTAGGGTTCGAAACCCTAGCCTTTTGCAAGCGGCGGCCGAGCCATGGTGACTAGGGTTCGAAACCCTAGCCCTTAGGTGGTCTCGGCCGTGAGCCATTGTACCGGTTTTGATCACGAATTATCATATATTTCGATCCGTCAATTATATCAAATATAATATCATACGATGATTTTCGCAAACTTGATTTAATCCATATCATATATGAAAATACAGTTTTAAATAGCATGCAATATAAGCTCTAATATGATTAACACAATTTAATCACATAAATCCGATATGAGCCTTGTACACGGCTCTGATACCACTGTAAGTCACCCCATGAGCATACAACGCAGCGGAATAAAATTTTGGGATTACTAACACCGGATCTATACATAGGGATTCATATCAGATTAGAGAATTACAAGTGTCTTACCCTTGTAGCGTGTTTGAAGCAGAATCCACGGAGCTGCACCACGTCCTACGCCTTCTCCGAGTCACTTAGCAAAACTCGAATGGTTTTGCCTCAACGGTATCCACACGATCGAATCGAACGAAGGAATAGTTTAAGAACAAGTTGCTAGACAAGTTCTTAAACCAATACACGAAGCAAGCTCGATTCACAATCGAAGATGGCCCGAAACCAATCAAGAACCACACGACTTGAAGGAGGCCGAGAGTTCTTGAGGAGGTGCGGCCGAGAGCTCTTCTTGGTGTAGGGTTTTGTGTTATTCAATTTGTCTTGCAAGTCTTAATCTAATTAAACCTTGTTAACAAATTATATATGATTAATTAAAGGCTTTCTTAAAGCTTCATGGGCTTAAGCCCATGATTTAATTAATCCTTATGATTATTAATTAAGACTCCTCTTAATTATTTAATTCATCCCATGAATTTAATTTCCCTTCTCGATTTAATCTTTTGTGCGACCCGGTAGGATCTCGTAATGTTGGCAGTGACATAAAATCTCATTTTATGTCGCAAGCATTGAGCGGTATCTAGCAACACATCGATGCTACCCAAATTACGAGAATGTCAATGACTCGACATAACCTTTAGAATTCGTGATAATATTAATCATGTAACTTAATCCCTTTGTCCTTTGTGTTTAGATTGAACACGAGTCATGGAATAGTCATACTCGTATATCCAATCTTTATTTCTTGATCCCCAAGTAGAACTAGAATAAACGAATAAGCTCGATATCTCATATCGACTCATTCGAGCATGGCCATGCATTTAGTTCTCACTTGATCAAGGGCCTAACACATTGATAGGCGTAGATTTTGAGTGATTTTAACTGTGATTTCTTCCCATTTTCTGTACTTTTTCCTAGATGATATTATGCTTTTTGGTGTTTATTCATGTGTTTCAGGAAATTTGATCAGAAGTGGAAGAAATGAGCTAATGAGAAGATAACAGGCGAAATCGAGGCGTAAAAGACAAGAAAATTAAGAAGGTGGATTTTTCAGATCTCGATCGATCGAGATTTATTCTCGATCGATCGAGCCAGCTAGTAGCAAGACTCAGAATTTTCGAAGGCCCGATCGATCGGTGGAAATTCCCGATCGATCGAGCGAGGCAGTAGCTTCAGCAACAATTTTTGAGAAATCTCGATCGATCGGTGGAAATTCCCGATCGATCGAGCGAGGCAGTAAGTTCCAAAAGCTGGCGTGAACAGTGCACCGATCGATCGGTGAAATTCTCGATCGATCGAGACGCGAGATCTGAAGATTTTATTTTCCTAATTTATCGAGATTTTTTGAAGGCTTTTTAAGAAGACTCTCTTCCACAGAATTGAGGACGATTTTGGAGAGTAAATATCAGACTTTTTAGGTCAAGAGCAGCCACCCTAGCCGCCGCCTAACGCCGGAAGAAGGAGATCCAATCTCCGTTCTTCGTCCAAAGTCGGGCCTATCCGTTCCGGAGTGCAAGGAAGGAACAAGAGAAGAAATCACGGTGCAACACACGGATTCATCCATCGTTTATCGTATTTCTGAACTTAATTTATTTGATTTTCAATTTTCATTTGTTGTTTTTAAGGTCGAGAGACAAGAAAACTCATCTGTTATTGATTTGAATTAAAATTGGTTTATATTATTGAAGTTTTAGTTCGTTGTGTTTGATATTATTGATTCATTGATATTTGCGCGCATTGATATTTATTGTTCCTAAATTAATTGCATGTGTATATCAGAGTCTAGCTAGCTTTGATTGAATTTGAGGGTTACAGCCGAGATCGAGAGATAACGCTGTAACACGCTCCATTAATTTATGATGTATGTTACGATTGAGATCGAGAGATGATATCGCATACGTGAGAACTTGAAATCGAAAGATTTAGAGTTAATAGGTTTTGATAATTTAAGCAACTTTGAATTAGTAAATAGGTGCACGAGAGTGGCTTGTTCTAATTTATTGTTAGTTTCGTTACAGCTCGAGAGAGTGTATCGAATAATCGTGAAAACCTTTCACCTTTAAATTCAATTGGTTAATAAATTGAGAATTCCATTGAATCATTAGAGATAACATAATTGAACGACAAACTTGGTAATTTTCTTGAGTAACTTACCTTTGCATTCCCGGAACCATTATTGTCATTGTTTCTAGTTTAATCTTTATTCGTTAGATTAATTTAGCGTTAGTTTATCAAACTCCTTTAATCGTAGGCTAAATATAATTTGATTGACCTTATTTGGTACTTATACATTAGTCCCTGTGGATTCGACAACCTTTACTTAATTTTCACTATACTAAAACTTGACACCGTGCACTTGCGGTAGAATCGCTTCAACCCATACTTTGAAATATCTTTTGTTAAAAAAATAAGCGGTCAAGTTTTTGGCGCCGTTGCCGGGGACTAATCTGTATAATATCATACGAGATTAGTTAATTGTAATTTAGCCAATTTCTTTTATTATTGCGTTTTTGTTTTTTTTGTTTTCTTTTGTCAATCTTTGTTAATAATCTTTGTGCATTTTTGTTGTCTCCTTTGTCTACTTTGTACAGGAATCAGTTCTTTAGTGCATGCATAGAAGAGAGGAACCCTTTCTCGAGCCGTTTGATCCAGAGATAGAGAGAACGTTACTAAGAAGATTACGAGAAGCTCGAGAAATGGCTGAGAATAATGAAGCACAGCACCCTAGATCGATGATGGACTTTGCACAACCTGCATTTCATGGATCGTTGTCGAGTATCACAAGGCCGACGATCCAAGCAAACAATTTTGAGATCAAGCCGGCAATCATACAAATGATTCAGCACTCGGTGATGTTCGGGGGAGCAGCTACAGATGATCCGAACAATCACATCTCCAACTTTTTGGAGATTTGTGATACATTCAAACACAATGGCGTCTCTGACGATGCCATCAGGTTAAGGCTCTTTCCTTTTTCATTACGAGATAAGGCTAAAGCATGGTTAAATTCACTTCCTGCAGGTTCAATAACAACATGGGAGGGGATGACAAAGGCGTTTTTGTCAAAGTACTTTCCCCCTTCCAAGACGGCTAAGATGCGGAATGATATCACGACTTTTGGGCAATTTGACCCAGAAACTTTGTATGAAGCGTGGGATCGTTTTAAAGAGTTGTTGAGGAGATGCCCACACCATGGTCTACCCATATGGCTGCAGGTACAAACGTTCTATAACGGTTTATTTTCTGCTAACCGTTCAATGATTGATGCAGCATCTGGGGGATCCATAATGAGAAAGACGCCGGAAGAAGCATATAGCTTGTTGGAGGAAATGGCGTGCAACAGCTACCAGTGGCAATCTGAGAGGAGCACGCCACAGAAACCAATGGGAGTCCATCAAGTGGACGAAATCACTGCTCTTTCGGCTCAATTAGAAGCCATGAACCGGAAGATAGACAGCATGGGAGCAGCAGCAATGCAGGCCCAAACTATTTTCTGTGAGCTGTGTGGAGGCGGTCATCCTAGCATAGAGTGCCAGGCAGGTAATCAATTTAACCAATCCGTTGAAGCTGTTAATTTTGTAGGTAACAGGCCACCCCATAATTCCTACCCAAACTACAACCAACCATGGAGGAACCACCCGAACTTAAGGTGGTCGAATCAAGAAAATGTGTTGAACCCTCAACCGCAGGCCGGGTTCACACAAAAGCCGAGTTTAGAGGAACTTATGGCGAAGCTGATTTCATCAACAGAAGTGAGGATGCAGAATCAAGATGCATCAATCAAAAATTTGGAGGTGCAGATAGGGCAGTTGGCCACATTGATATCTGGGAGGACGCAAGGTACACTCCCGAGTGATTCTGTAAAGAATCCGAAGGAGCCATCAAATTGAAAAGGCGAAGAGGTGACAGTCCAGCTTGGGACTATAAATTAAGAACTCCTGTCCTTCCTTCCTTGAGTTTTGTTTTTGATTTCGTGTTTTGTTGAGTTTTGTTAGTTGGTTTGTGTTTTTTTTTAGTTTGTCTGGAATTGAATTCGTGTCTTTTCTAATGCAGATGTGAAAGCAAGGGCAAGTTGGTTTTAGGCGAAGCAATCCGAGAGAAAGACGTTGAGAAAAAAGAAAAATTTTAAAATTTTAGTTGCTGCTGCTGGCGATCGATCGGTGGAAATCTCGATCGATCGCCCGAATTTTTAAAAATAACTTTTTGCCTACTGCCTCGCTCGATCGATCGAGAATTTTTCCGATCGATCGAGCGAGAGAAAATTTTGAAAAAAATAAAGGGGCAGACGCAGTAACCATCACTTTCCCCAAATCATTTTTCTCCTCTCAACAGCAAACCCTAGCCGTCCCTTTCAATTTTCCTCTTCTAATCTCATCAAGTTTCCATAGAATTTCAATTTACTTCAATTCTAAGAAGTAATATTCATCCTAATGAGATTTTCATTGCAGATCTAAAGATTTGAAAGGACAATTGGGTAGAAGCGCATAAAGAAGGGAATTCCAAGCCGAGTGCCACAATTCTCCAAGATCAAATTTTTAAGAGGTAATTGGTTTCCAATCATCCAAGATTTTAGCTTTTGGTGCGATTTCGTGAAATTTTAGAAGTGGGTTGGAAAAGAATTCCAATTAGGAGGAAGTTTTGTGGTATTGAAGGGTGCCGGATTTATAGTGTTGTGGGGGTGTTAGTGAATTGAATTGAATTCGTTGGGAATCATTTGGCAAGAGTATGTCTTCCAGAAAGAGGTCAAAGCAGGCGGAAGCTTCCCAGAAGCAAAAGCAGGCAGAGGCTACTGGTTCTGAATCAGTTTTTGATGAGCAAAAGTTTCTCAATGCCAAGATTGCTGATTTATACCCCACCTACCATAAGAAACCCCTGAGCCGTGAAAGGGGAATGAGCTTAGATAAATTGGAGTGTCCTGTCATTAGGACAGCACGCCGAAAAGGGTGGTTCCAATTCATTCAAACACCGATTGATGCTGTGGTGCCACTGGTGAGGGAGTTCTATACAAATCTTCGAGCAATTCAACCAGGGCACCAAGTACGTGTTTTTGTTCGAGGGAAAGATGTCTTGGCGGATCGAGCCACAATCAATAATATCCTCCGGATGCCATTCATTCACAACTGTGAATACCAATCTTTCAAGAACAGTAAGATCGACTACGATGAGGTATTGACAGTCATTGGAAAGCCGGGAGTGGATTGGCAGAGGAATGACAAAGCAGAGCCACAGTTGGTTCTAAAGAAGAATTTGAAGCCAGAGGCCCAAGCATGGTTTTCATTTGTCGCCTCACGGGTCATGCCATCGACCCACACTTCTGAGGTGACAAAAGATAGAGCGGTCCTGGTTTATGCCATCCTCTCAGGGAAGGATGTGGACTTCGGGGAGATCATCAGTGATCATATTGAAGAGATGGGAAGCAGCCCTCCGACCTCCGCACTACCGTTTCCATCCACGATCACTGCCTTATGTCAGCGATACGGAGTGACATGGGGGGAAGACGAGGAGCTACTTCCACCGAAGACACCAATCATTGTGGCCGAGCCTACGAGCCGAAGACGACCCTCGGACACTACACAAGCTGGAGCATCATCCTCTGCTGCAGAGCATACACGAGTTACTTTGGATTCTCTACATAGGGATCTCCAAGATATTCGCCTGGAGCAGCAGAGCATTCACAGCATGCAGCGGGACATTCATAGCATGCAGAGAGCATTGCAGATGGACCATGAGCAGGTAGCTCAGCGACAGATGGAGTTCATGCACTATTAGAGTGCATGGAACACTGCCATGGCCCAGGGCTTTCCAGGTTTCCAGTTCCCGCCGGAGCCGCACTTCGCACCCTTTCATCCGCATGCACCCCCACCCTCGGAGTACCCACCATTTCCGCCATATCAGGGCGAAGAGCACCACTACCCAGTTCCCCCTCCGGAGCATGATGAGGATGACGATCAGTGACGATCGTCATCATGGTATGTGTCTTTGCCATTGCATCTCTTTTTCTTGTTCATTGAGGGCAATTCACATGCTAAGTTTGGGGGGGGGGGGGGGGGGTTTTGAGTATTTGTACATAATCTTGCTTTTGCACATATTGCTACTTGTCTTGTTTCTTTTCCTAGCATGAATGCATGATTTAGTGGACTAATTCATCCTTGAGCACTACCAACAAAATTTTTTTTATTGATTGAGTTATTCTTGAGAATTGATGAATTGGACTTGCAACAGTAATACATGATGAAATTAATCCTCATCTAGATAGGAGCCATGAAAATGTTTAACTTGTTTGTATATATCCTTTGTTAACTATATGTCAAAATTGAGGAACTATTTGAGCACTTATTGAGTCATGATTGAGTGAAGTATGTATTGTTTTAATTGAAAATTTGTGTTAACTATGATGAGTCTTGAGTATCTTAGATAACTCTACAGTTTAGTTGAAAGCACTTTGAGGCGAAATTTATAATTAGGAACTAGACTTGGAGATGATTTAGGCGATTTTTGGACCGTTTGAGCCTTTCAAGCCTACCTGTTATATATTATTCAATAGTGTCCCCTTTTGAGCCTTATTGAAAAAGAATGGTATATGCATTGCATATGATTAGACCCCCATTCGACATTCTTGGCAACTCACTATACCCACCTTGGTTTGAGCCTAAAAGAAAATTTTTACCTACCCCTAGGAGAGTATAATGAATCTCATTCATTGCAAAGAATTGTTATATGCAAATGAGTTCAAAAGGAACAAAAGAATGAGCAAAGAAAAAGAAGAGATGTAGAGAAAAGCCTTGAAAAGAAAAATTCAAAATAAGACCCAAAGTGGCCAAGGCTAGAAAAAAAAAAAAAGTTGAAGAGAAGCTCAAGAAAGAGTTGAACTGATTTTATTATACTCTCTTCTTTGAATCCCTCCTACCTTTTCTTTGAAGCCGACACCAAAAGGCCTAACGTTATAAGCTTTTAAGACCTTTTGATCCAAGTCTAGGGAACAATTACATTAGTGGAGAAGTGCTGGATAGTAAACTTGTAGAGTATTTCAAAGTAATCTTGACTAGGAGTTAATATGGCACATGTTGATTTTAAAGATATATATGTAACTCATGTTTGACAATAGCACACACGCACGTTCCGATGTTGCGATGTATTGTTTAGCTTAGGAGAAAATGCTTCGTGTTAAATGTTGATTGACTTCTATTACTGTGTAAGTAGGATTTCTGAGCTGTTACATATGTTGCAAAGATAATTCATGCTTAGTATCGAGTTTAACTTTTCTTTTTGAGTTTATTGCTTGCTCGAGGACGATCAAGTCTAAGTTTGGGGGAGTTGATAGGCGTAGATTTTGAGTGATTTTAACTGTGATTTCTTCCCATTTTCTGTACTTTTTCCTAGATGATATTATGCTTTTTGGTGTTTATTCATGTGTTTCAGGAAATTTGATCAGAAGTGGAAGAAATGAGCTAATGAGAAGATAACAGGCGAAATCGAGGCGTAAAAGACAAGAAAATTAAGAAGGTGGATTTTTCAGATCTCGATCGATCGAGATTTATTCTCGATCGATCGAGCCAGCCAGTAGCAAGACTCAGAATTTTCGAAGGCCCGATCGATCGGTGGAAATTCCCGATCGATCGAGCGAGGCAGTAGCTTCAGCAACAATTTTTGAGAAATCTCGATCGATCGGTGGAAATTCCCGATCGATCGAGCGAGGCAGTAAGTTCCAAAAGCTGGCGTGAACAGTGCACCGATCGATCGGTGAAATTCTCGATCGATCGAGACGCGAGATCTGAAGATTTTATTTTCCTAATTTATCGAGATTTTTTGAAGGCTTTTTAAGAAGACTCTCTTCCACAGATTGAGGACGATTTTGGAGAGTAAATATCAGACTTTTTAGGTCAAGAGCAGCCACCCTAGCCGCCGCCTAACGCCGGAAGAAGGAGATCCAATCTCCGTTCTTCGTCCAAAGTCGGGCCTATCCGTTCCGGAGTGCAAGGAAGGAACAAGAGAAGAAATCACGGTGCAACGCACGGATTCATCCATCGTTTATCGTATTTCTGAACTTAATTTATTTGATTTTCAATTTTCATTTGTTGTTTTTAAGGTCGAGAGACAAGAAAACTCATCTGTTATTGATTTGAATTAAAATTGGTTTATATTATTGAAGTTTTAGTTCGTTGTGTTTGATATTATTGATTCATTGATATTTGCGCGCATTGATATTTATTGTTCCTAAATTAATTGCATGTGTAGATCAGAGTCTAGCTAGCTTTGATTGAATTTGAGGGTTACAGCCGAGATCGAGAGATAACGCTGTAACACGCTCCATTAATTTATGATGTATGTTACGATTGAGATCGAGAGATGATATCGCATACGTGAGAACTTGAAATCGAAAGATTTAGAGTTAATAGGTTTTGATAATTTAAGCAACTTTGAATTAGTAAATAGGTGCACGAGAGTGGCTTGTTCTAATTTATTGTTAGTTTCGTTACAGCTCGAGAGAGTGTATCGAATAATCGTGAAAACCTTTCACCTTTAAATTCAATTGGTTAATAAATTGAGAATTCCATTGAATCATTAGAGATAACATAATTGAACGACAAACTTGGTAATTTCTTGAGTAACTTACCTTTGCATTCCCGGAACCATTATTGTCATTGTTTCTAGTTTAATCTTTATTCGTTAGATTAATTTAGCGTTAGTTTATCAAACTCCTTTAATCGTAGGCTAAATATAATTTGATTGACCTTATTTGGTACTTATACATTAGTCCCTGTGGATTCGACAACCTTTACTTAATTTTCACTATACTAAAACTTGACACCGTGCACTTGCGGTAGAATCGCTTCAACCCATACTTTGAAATATCTTTTGTTAAAAAAATAAGCGGTCACACATCTCCTGTTATATAGGAGGGACAAATCCTATCTCGATCAGTCAACATCCCTCTACATAATTCGTAGTGTATCCAATAGTCGCCTTTATAGTATACCCTGTTACGGGTAACGTTTGACGATATCAAGATACATAACTCCTTATGTTGGGATCTCTGATGATCACAAGTCGTAAGGATTACATACATTATTATCACTATGAGAATTGCATATGACGATCATATAACTATCCATGTTGCATTCTCATGGTGGGTCTGTCCAGTACATCGTTCTCTAACATGTACCCATATGTTGATTTGATATCTCATATCAATGAACAATTCATCGATCAACATATACTAGTCTCTACGTATTATCATTATCCCTTTTCATGGTAATACTTGACTAGGGACATCTTTAAGAATAATACAATATTATTCTAAGGACATTAACATATATATTAATTCACAATGCACAGTTAAAAGAATAATATATAATAATGAATTGCCATTCATAAAACCATAAACATTGTATGTCTTAAACAATCATCTAATGACTTGTCTTAGGGCATATCCCAACAGGATCATGCCGCTGATTCTATAGCGATGGGTTATACCGCTATGTGCGTAGCGCTGGATTATGTCGCCTACGAGCGATGGGTGCTGCTTGTGTACCGCGGGTGGACGATGGATACAGGTATTCCGCTATCTTGATAGCGATGAGGTATGGCATATTACTTTTGTTAGCATTATTGTGGATACTACGTGTTGTTATATACGTCATGTGTTTGACGATGAGATTATGGATGTCGTGTATTGACATGTACCGTCATATGTTTGACGATGTTAATTGCATGTCATATGTTGACATATGCCGTCACCGGATGACGATGACATAGCGGGTGTTCTATGTAGACGTGTAGCGTCGTTTTGATGATTAATACATTTATGTTTATGTATTTGGTTGTATGGGTCGAGTGCCTTTGGTGAGCACATGGTAGTGTCTGGGTCACTAGTTGACGAGACCATTATGCCGAGCAGGTTGCTCGAAGAATTATTGGGTGCACCGTACAGGAATTGTACCGCAGCACATATTCGAAGTATATATTGTTCGAGTAATGATATCCTTGGGTATAATCGCTGGATTGGCTAAGGCCAAGTGATTGGTGGTAAGAGTAGTCATTGAGGAAACTACTCGCTTGTTGTTGTGATGTGTGTTAGGCATGGTTACGCCCACCCTGAGGGTGTGGAATAAGTCCTAATGGATTAGGATTGAATGGTAGTTAAGCAAGGACACCTGGATGTCCATTGTGCTTGGTGTTTTATAGATATGTTGGGTGATGACCCACAACTCTAATGGTTTGTAAAGTATGGTATACCGGGATGGGACGTGTGTCACGTCGATAAGTTGGTATGAACTTATGGGGCCAACAAATCGTTAGCCATGTATTTACTTTAGTGTGCTTGTGATGGCCTTTATACTGCTCGTTGGATTCGAGCTGGGTGAATCGTATAGTGATACGATGAGGGTTATGATAGACTCTTGTAGTCTCTTTGTGGCATGGTGTTTGAGGTATGGAATACCTCACGGAGACGTTTATACGTCAAATGTTTCGAGTGACTTGTACCGGGACAACTCGATTTTGTTGGGAATACCAACGTGAGTGTCAACAAGTCGTTGTTATCTCTTATTGAGCATTCTTGCATATGGAATGCAACGGGAGTCGTGACTGGAGTTGTAGGATATAGCTAGTGGGGTAACACTACTATACTGATAGGGTTGATTATTACGCGTTTTTATGCTATGATTTGTATATGTTTTCGTGTTGATTCTTGAATTATTTTACGTTTTATGGTATATATTTCTATATTTCAGGAATCAATGTTGAAATTCATAAAAGGGGAAGAAATCAAGCTAAAATGATGAAAAAATGAATAAAGTTGAAGAAAAGAGGAAAAAACCAGAATCCAAGACACATGTTGCTCCTTTCTCCTCAAATTACTATATGTTCGAGCCATGTTTTGGAAATGTGGTCCATATAAAAATTGTAGAACTTTGAGTTATCTTCGCGTGGACAGCTGATTCATCGAATTCGGAGTTCGTATGAGAAAGTTACGGCCAAAATACGAAACTCGCCAGAAGCTGAAAAAGGCGAAGAAACTTACTGTGAAGGGCGATCGATCGAGAAAGGATTTCGATCGATCGAGAAATGCTGAAAACTGAGCGAAATTCTTACTGGAAGGCTCGATCGATCGGCCACTTTTTCGGATCGATCGGGACGAGCAGTTTTGAGAAAAAAAACTTCCTTGTAGAGTTTGTATGCAAAAGGGAAGTCCATAATTCTTTCCCCTATACATATGGACGAGATTTTGAACCCTAGAACACTCACATACAGCCTCCATCTCAGCCCCCCTTTCCTTCACCACCCAACCTCACGCCTTCTTCACCCAAAATCCATAATACACGCCTCCACCTTCTTCTCCCCTCACTTTCCTTCACTCCATGTCCAGCCTCCATCCTTCTACCATCAATCCATCCTTCAACCCTTCACCCTAGGAATTGGAACAACCCAACAAGGCGATAAAAAGAGACGATCGAGAAGGAAGCAAGAGAAGGAGCGAAGATCTACAACCGGAGTCGACGCTGGGAGTTTTTCTTTGTCTTTAAATTCTTAGTTTTGTTGTGTTTTGATTTATTATGAGGAACTAATTTTATTTATCGAGGCTAGGCGAACCTTTGTTATGAACCTTCGATTTGATGATTTAATGATTGAATTCTTATAATTCTTTGCGTATGTTTTATGTTCTTCATGCTTTTGGAGGTTTGATCACCTTTGAATGATGTTAGTATCGTAATTGAGATCGAGAGATGATTTTATGATACTGAATTAATAACTCATACCATGGATTTAAGATCGAGATCGAGAGATGACGTCAAATACATGCGTGATAGCCATAGATTCTAGTAATTGAAAGCTAGGAGTTTTCATGGATCTTATGCAACATTGAATTGTTAAATAAGTGAACGAGAGTTACTTACTGCAATTTGGTGTTAGGTTTAATATAGCTCGAGAGAGTGTATTAGATAAATTGGGAGAACTCGTCACCTTAGAAATATTTGAATATTCAATCGAGAATTGTAGGGAATTACATTGGTGAGCCAAAGTGTCGATAATCTTATCTTGTGGATTTTTCTCGTTTACTTTTATTGACTTGGTTGGATTAGAGTAGTTTAATTTAGTTTAGTTTAATTATCAATTTATTATCGTAGGTTAAATATAGTTAAAAGACATCTTATTTGGTACTTACTTGTTAGTCCCTGTGGGTTCGACAATCCGTATCTTCCTATCTATACTAAAACTTGACACCGTGCACTTGCGGTCTAAAATCGCTAGATTGGAATTAATTGTTTAAAATAAAAGCGATCAAGTTTTTGGCGCCGTTGCCGGGGACTAACTTTAGTAATATCATACTAGGTTCTTTGAGTTTAATTTAACCATTTTTCCCTTTGTATATATTTATTTCGAAAAAAAAAATATTAAATTATTTTGTTTGTTTGTCTTGTGAGGTACTTGGAGATGCTACATCAACAAGCCTTCACAAGCTTTGCCCAACAACGTTACGAGCTGTTCTACGCTGTTTGGGAGAGATTCAATGAATTGGCCAACACATTCCGGTATCACAACTTTTCGAACTATACTCTCTTGCAATATTTCTTCAACGGTTTGGATGCACAGACCCGAGAATGGGTATTGAGCGGAGCACTGGTAACTGGAAGTCCTTTGGTTGAAAGAGATGAAGACAGTGTATTGCACCTGTTCAATGATATGGCGGACTTCGATCATCACTGGCATTGTGATCCTTCACTACAAGGATGGAGTCACCAATACCCACCGGAGCTTCACTACCCTATTGATACACCACAACCATTTGAACATCGCGAAGAGATGAGAGATAGTTCTGCAGATGTCACAACTCAGTTAGAGGATACCTTAGTGAGATTCATGGCATCAACTGAGAACAGTTTGGAGTGCCAAACCAACTCTATGCGCCACCTGGAGCAGCAAATGGCGGTCCTCATGGAAACAATTTCAACTAGCTACCAAGAGGAAGATATGAGGGCTACAAATCAAGAGGCTACAAATCGAGTTTGGTTATATGATGACGATCACTCAACCAACCAAGTTTGGGGGAGTGATCCTCCTAGTGTGGAAGATTCAAAGGAACTTGAGCCTCTTCAAGAGATTGAGCATACTTCAGAGATGTCATCCGAGGAGTTCCCATATGAAGATGAATCGAGTGTGATGTTGGAGAAGGAAGAGACTTGCGAAGATTCTGATTTAAGTCCATCGATGGAGACATGTGCCATATGTGGATCCGTATTTTCCATCGATGCCAACTTCACCGCACTACATCCTGAAAGAGATAAAGCCGAGTCAAGAATCATTCTCCCATTCCTACCACTTCAAGATGAATGTTGTTGGAGCGACGAGCGTACACTGCTACAATCTTGCCAATCTTGAGGGCATACTGAATGAAGACCCATTAGTGGTATCATACGATACTTACTATGGGCGGCAGCCGCTCTTTGATGGTTGCTTCTGATGGTCAAGCCGACAACTAAAAATCAGCGCTTCTTGGGAGGCAACCCAAGCGTATCCTTTTGCCATTTAGTTTTGTTTATTTTTAGTTTTTGCATTTAGTTTGTTTATCTCTCATGTCGACTATTTTATTTGCATTCTTCTCTTGCTAGGTACTCAGTTGGAGCGATGAACCCTACAACAGTGGAGCTTTCAAAAGCGAATCTTCCTCAACCCTCATGCAAGCGTCTTGATCAGGGGAGTTCACTGTTTCCCTTTTGATTCATTTAAACATTGAGGGCAATGTTTGATTTAAGTTTGGGGGAGTAGTAGCTTGCATGTTTTACTTGTTTTAACCACATGTTGTGTGCTTACATGACACTTGAATCGTCCGATTATTATGAGCTAAATTTTTTTTTTTATGAGTTCAAACTTGAGAAAAGAATGAATTATAGTAGTGACTATTCAATGAGGATTTTGATCTCACTATGCATATGAACTTGATTTGTGATTGGACCTGTACATGAATATCCTAATTTGAGTTAGCATGTCAAGAATGAGGAATACTTTGAGCACAATGAGTCATGATCTTGTGGATTGCATGTTGAATAGTGATAATTGTTGTGAACGTGATGATTTGTCTTGAGCATCTTAGAGTTATCCTAGAACTTATTTGATGATGACACTTTGAGGCGAAATTTTATAGTTACAAACTTGACTTGGAAATGATCTAGGCGATCTTTGAAACGTTTGAGCCTTTCAAGCTTACCATGATTCATATCAATCCCTAGTGTCCCATTTGAGCTTTATTGAAAAAGGAATGGTATATGCATTGCATATAATTAGACCCCATTCGACATTCTTGGCAAACTCATTATACTTACCCTTATTTGAGCCTAAATGAAAAAGTTATCCTTACCCTAAGAGAGTATAATGAATTCCATTCGATGCACGTAAATTGTTATATCCTGATGAGCTTATTGAAAAATATTGATGAATGAGAAAAGAAAAAGATAGACAAAGAGCCTTGAAAAGAAAAAAAATAAACATATAAGACCCAAAGTGGCCAAGGCTATAAAAGAAAAAGAAGAGGAGCTCGATGTGTGAGAAAATTTGAACTATAAATGATTATACTCTCTTCTTTGCGCTTATCCTATCTTTTCTTTGAAGCCAACACCAAAGGCCTTACATTACAAGCTTAAAAAGTCCTTTTGATCCAAGTCTAGGAAGTAACTATCATTAGTGGAGAAGTTGTTTGAAAATAGGCTTATAGGGTGCTTGATGATAATCTCGACTTTGAGTTGATTAGCATGATTTGATCTTGAATATGTGCATGAAACTTGAGATTGAAATTAGCACACACACACACATTCCGATTTTGAGATATGTTGCTTGAATTAGGAGAAAACATGTCTTGTCAACTTTTGTATATGTGCATGAGATTTCTGAGAATAAACAAGTCATGAAATAATTGTTTCAAATATCAAGAATGAACTCTACCTTATGATTTTAATGCTTAATCGAGGACGATTAAGTGATAAGTTTGGGGGAGTTGATAGGGTTGATTATTACGCGTTTTTATGCTATGATTTGTATATGTTTTCGTGTTGATTCTTGAATTATTTTACGTTTTATGGTATATATTTCTATATTTCAGGAATCAATGTTGAAATTCATAAAAGGGGAAGAAATCAAGCTAAAATGATGAAAAAATGAATAAAGTTGAAGAAAAGAGGAAAAAACCAGAATCCAAGACACATGTTGCTCCTTTCTCCTCAAATTACTATATGTTCGAGCCATGTTTTGGAAATGTGGTCCATATAAAAATTGTAGAACTTTGAGTTATCTTCGCGTGGACAGCTGATTCATCGAATTCGGAGTTCGTATGAGAAAGTTACGGCCAAAATACGAAACTCGCCAGAAGCTGAAAAAGGCGAAGAAACTTACTGTGAAGGGCGATCGATCGAGAAAGGATTTCGATCGATCGAGAAATGCTGAAAACTGAGCGAAATTCTTACTGGAAGGCTCGATCGATCGGCCACTTTTTCGGATCGATCGGGACGAGCAGTTTTGAGAAAAAAAACTTCCTTGTAGAGTTTGTATGCAAAAGGGAAGTCCATAATTCTTTCCCCTATACATATGGACGAGATTTTGAACCCTAGAACACTCACATACAGCCTCCATCTCAGCCCCCCTTTCCTTCACCACCCAACCTCACGCCTTCTTCACCCAAAATCCATAATACACGCCTCCACCTTCTTCTCCCCTCACTTTCCTTCACTCCATGTCCAGCCTCCATCCTTCTACCATCAATCCATCCTTCAACCCTTCACCCTAGGAATTGGAACAACCCAACAAGGCGATAAAAAGAGACGATCGAGAAGGAAGCAAGAGAAGGAGCGAAGATCTACAACCGGAGTCGACGCTGGGAGTTTTTCTTTGTCTTTAAATTCTTAGTTTTGTTGTGTTTTGATTTATTATGAGGAACTAATTTTATTTATCGAGGCTAGGCGAACCTTTGTTATGAACCTTCGATTTGATGATTTAATGATTGAATTCTTATAATTCTTTGCGTATGTTTTATGTTCTTCATGCTTTTGGAGGTTTGATCACCTTTGAATGATGTTAGTATCGTAATTGAGATCGAGAGATGATTTTATGATACTGAATTAATAACTCATACCATGGATTTAAGATCAAGATCGAGAGATGACGTCAAATACATGCGTGATAGCCATAGATTCTAGTAATTGAAAGCTAGGAGTTTTCATGGATCTTATGCAACATTGAATTGTTAAATAAGTGAACGAGAGTTACTTACTGCAATTTGGTGTTAGGTTTAATATAGCTCGAGAGAGTGTATTAGATAAATTGGGAGAACTCGTCACCTTAGAAATATTTGAATATTCAATCGAGAATTGTAGGGAATTACATTGGTGAGCCAAAGTGTCGATAATCTTATCTTGTGGATTTTTCTCGTTTACTTTTATTGACTTGGTTGGATTAGAGTAGTTTAATTTAGTTTAGTTTAATTATCAATTTATTATCGTAGGTTAAATATAGTTAAAAGACATCTTATTTGGTACTTACTTGTTAGTCTCTGTGGGTTCGACAATCCATATCTTCATATCTATACTAAAACTTGACACCGTTCACTTGCGGTTTAAAATCGCTAGATTGGAATTAATTGTTTAAAATAAAAGCGATCATATACCGATTTCTATCTCTTGGAGAGATTTGGGTTGCACTGTCATGAAGACAGCTGGCATTGGTTGAGGGTTGATGGTGAATCAACCGGGGTAAGCCCTACTAGTGTTGGACTATGTGATGGCTTCGTACTTCCGGTGAGACGTTCGAGGAGACGTCTCCGGGGTAATGCTCGAGATCGTGTAGTACTATGGTATTAGTACAGAGCATTACTAGATTGGGTATACATGGCGTATACGGGTTTCGTTTTGGTAATAGTTGCTTTGATGCACTATTTGAACCAATTGCGTACTTTTAGTTCCGCGATATATTTTGGTAGATATATCCAGATTTCCGAACGGTCGTTCGATGATTGGAGGATCATGGATTCATGACATTTTCCTTTAGAGGAATGCGGTATTATTATACCTACCGGTTGAATCTTTTGGGGAGATTCGTTATTTTGGTTCGTATGGTGGTGATGTTGAAATCACACCCCTTGGTTTGGTTTGTCAACCATCATTCTCCGTGGGGTGAGAATAATTGAGGTTTGACAGTTGGTCTTGGGATTTGGGTATGATTGGAGATACCCGACTCTATTGCATTGAGTATGCATGTTGTGTTGGTGTATGGACTTGTATGCCGTGTGTGTATACGAATGCCAACTTTATTTTGTTCCTTGTTGAACATCGAGTTTGTATGCTGGGTCTGGTGAATCTCTAGTGTGAGATTGTGGAACCTTGAGATCGGTAATCTCGATAGCACGATGCGTTCTGATGAATGATCGTGGGGGTTGTTTGACTTTCCCTGAGGAGGGATCGTCGTGTTTTGGAACCATGATAATTCTTGTTGGATAATTCGATAGCCTTCCTGTTTTAGGATTGTTGGACCCAAGGATAAATGAGGGATGGCCGGGATTCGGATTTGTTCAGTGTCGTGGATCGACACGTATGGCAAGTATGCAATTGTCTATCTTGCATGACCTTTGTGGAACTTGAGACCTTGTGGAGTCTTAATGGTGTGTCAGGACCAAGATATGATTTCTTGGAACACACCGGTGTAAACATCCTCGGAGATGTGTTTTGTGTGGATCGGTGACCGTGGGTTGTCCGATCCGGGTTGCAAGTGGTGCAACTACTCCTTGGAGAAGATGGACTGGGAAGCGAAAATTGGATTTTCTGTGAGTATACTGTTGTATACTAGTGGTCCCCATTATGACGATGCGTGTCAAGCATCGTGGGCAAGTGATGAATATCATGGAGTGATATCTATGTCACAAGCAAGGGAGATTTGGTTGATTTGCAGCCGTGGTGGGCTGACTTCTGGGACAATTCACGTCGAGGTATGTTGTTATCTTTCGGGTTTGCATTGGTTTTGGCGTTTGCTCTATTTTAGAGCTTGGTGCGAGACTAGTATACTCGCAGTTGTTAATTCGTTTCTAAGGTGGTTCAGAATCGGGGTCTTGGCTTTGTTTTGTTTGTGTAGTCCTGGTGTTACGTGGAGTACACCGGTGCAATTTCGAGGATGAAATTTTATTAGTGGGGGATAATTGTGATGTCCTGGGATTATTAGTGTTAATCCCGGAGGGTTATTAATCCTTAATGGATTTTTATTGTGGCAATTAGGAATTAATTGCGGTCTTGGGTCTCCCGAGGTTGTTTAATCAGGCGTTTGGGATCGTTGGATCCAAAGGTTGAGATTGTATTCTCATTTTGGTGGAAAGCCTATGTGTTGGGTTTTCAGTGGGACTTGGAGCCCGGGGTGCCTTGTATAGGGGCCGGTATGGGGATTTGATGTTGGAGAGAGAGTTATTGAAAACAGATGATCTTTAATGAATCATGATGTATTTGTAGAGGTATTGGTATTTTGGGGCATTTTTGCTATATATACCAGTTGGACTCGAGATTTCCGTCATTTGGCACGGAATCACTCTCTCCCTCTCCTCTCCCCCTCTTTTCACGCCAACCCCTCTTTCCCTAACCCTTATCCTTTCTCTTTGGAGAAAATGGCCGGAGGCTCGGTTTAGGAGCCGGATTCTTCAAAGATAATAAGGTATTATTCATCCCCTCGCATTTATCTTCGATTTGATAGTAGTTTTGTGGTGTTTGGGAACGGTTTGTGTTGGGTTTAAAGGAATGGGTTTTTTTTAAATGATTTTGGGTTGGTTGGTTTGGGGAGTTTTATGGTGTTTATTTGTAGTGTTGGATGGTTTTGGTTGGTTTTATGTTGTGAATTTAAGTGGGTTTGAGTTGTAGGTGATTTGGTGTTGGAATGAGCTCATTAATGGAGGTTTCTCGCGTTTACAGGGCTGCTCGATCGATCCGAAAATATTTTCGATCGATCGAGCATGGCAGAATGTGTGTTTGTGGCGTTGGAACAGTGCACCGATCGATCGATATTTTGACCTATCGATCGGAAGGCGGTTCTCGATCGATCGAGATGGAATTTCGATCGATCGAGATGGCCAGTGTGTTGGTGCCCCTTTTTGTGGTTTCTTGGCTCTTTTTGGGTGTCTTGCATGCTTCGCCCCGGGATATTTTAAAAGGTTAATTGTCAAGGATTGACTATATTTTTGGGGTATTTTGCATGCTTAGCCGGGAACTTTTATAATTCGGTTATCGTCATGGATTGACGATACGATTTGGTGTTGTGATCGTACTAGGGCACGTGATTGCATGCCTATGTTTAATTGTGAAATATTTATGTGTTTTAGCACATGTTTCTCGGGGCATGGAACTCAAGCCAGGCTTGACATGGACTACGGAATTCTAAGGTACGTATAACGTACGAGCATGTCCCTTTATTTTAAATGCAATTGTTGAATGCATGACACACTGTATTGCAATAAATGTTTATGGAAATGCCTGGCATATGGTTTTAGCAATGAACGGGTATTAACGGATTTTGACATACATGATTAATAGTAATGACTACAAATGGATGTATATGCATTGAGAATTGCATGGTGCCGCTTTTGAGTGAGCAATGATCGGATGTGGGCGCCTCTGAGCGGACATCGGTTATGTCGCCACTGTTGTTGAGCATGCGTGAGACTGAAATGCCGCTATAGTAGAGCGAGCAATGCAATAGAACTATGGAACCATAAAAGAGATATATGGGATATTTGTGATCATTGTTTAATGATTTGGTATTATTGTTATAATGTCGGTATGTGGCAATGAATTCGTTAATCAATGTAATGATTAACTGGCATTTGGGAATCTGATGGTTTCAGTGTTTTGAGAACAGGGACAGTACAGGAAACCCCGGATGAGGATGATACCATCCAGGGAGTATATTTTGTATTTCATAGCATTTACATTGTTGTAAATTATGAATTGTATTGTTGTGGTTATTGGATTTGGGACATTGGTATGCTCACCCCGTGTGGGGCTGTCTCTGTTGGGGCAGGTGATACAGGTGTAGCAGCGGCTTTGGAGTTGAACTCGGGCTGTTGATTAGAGGTACTTCCAAGATCGAGGTACCAGAGCTGGATGGATAGGCGCTCAGATCCAGATCCGAGATCGAGTTGCGCTTGAGAGGTGCTTCCAGGATCGAAGCACCAGTAATGATATCCCGTAGAATGTTTTATACATTAGATACACGCTTATTCATTGGGTGCTCTTATGTGAGTACATATTACGTGTATATGGAATGTATAAATGAGCTATGGCTTTTCTCTATTCATTTACGGTTAGCATGCAATTAAATGTGGAAGTGCTAAATGAATTGAGAGCATGTTAGTGTATGTTGAAAGGTGCATGACATGTTTTATGGAATATGTTGGGAAAGTATAGACATTACACGATTAATGTAAAGGAATTTTAAAGATGGCATTCATGCTAGAGTTGCATGTAATTACTTTCCCCATGATTTATTAAAATATGCACGAATGGTATGGATTAATGCACTAATTACTGAATAAGGGCACGGGGGGTCCTTACATCACCAAGCCTCTGTCAACCTTCAATATCAAAACCATACCTATCTTGCCCTCAACTAAAGCCACCCCTGGAACCCAAACTCCAACTCAACCTACAACAGTTCCATCGACTGTACCCAAGGTCACCATCCGAGTCCCCTCCACTCTCCCTGTGGTCAAGGGCATTGTTATCAAAGAATTAGGAGACTACACTCAATCAGGGATTAAGCCATCGTCTCCATCAGCAAAGACAAAGGCAAGGCAGTTCTAGCTGAGCCCCTCTATTCAAAACCCAAGTCAGCCGCTGAAACTGCTATTGACATCGCCATGGAAGATGTTGAAGACAAGGTCAAGGAGCTTACTGTGGTGTTTGATGAATGGGTTGAAAACAGAACGGTCAACCATTTTGGTATGTTCTTTGGCAAGCTAAAGAGACTCCACAAAATGGAACAAGAAGTCCTTAAAGGGACAGAAACTGATGATGTACGGACTGCGGTGCATCGCAAAGAATTGTTCCAGGCCAACCACAGGTTCAGACTGGCAAACTTGCTCATTGCAACCAAAAAGGCGAACTTTGATGCCAACAATCCGACTGCCAAAGATGATGGTGCTGTCATTACTCAGCTGGAAATGGATATTCATGCTCTTCACCTGGCTGTTCGCTTTCAACGACATAAGCTCAATATATCCACTCCGGTTCCCAGCCCAGATCACCCCTCTGCGAGCAAAACTGTGGCAGAACCATTCTTTGAGCCAATTCCTTCTAGTACAGCGGAGCAGCCACTGACCAATGCTCCGTCTGCAACAGAGACTGAGGCCATGGATGTCTTGCTGGATTCTCCCACAACTTCCATCCCTCTGGCGTCTTCAGTCTCCCTCGTTCAGCACAGTCCAATGGCCGCACCTTCGAAAGTTGTCTCACCAGACTCCGTCGATCCGGATCTCATGGTGTCAACAATTGTTGCCGCTTTACAGGTTGAGGAGCCCACCAAACCTATCACTCCTCCAGTTCAGTCTGCTGAAGATTTGGCATTTGTGGAGAAATTCTCTACGGACTTGGTTACTTTGATCCAGTCCGATACACGCCAATCTAACATCTCTTCACTTGTACCAATTGAAGCCGAGGATGATCCTACTACGTCACCATCGGATCACTCTCTGGGCCATTTACCTGCTGAAGCCTCATCTCTGGCCAAGTCTCTTCAACAGCTCTCTGGCAACTTCCTCTATCTCTCCCAACGAGTCAGAGAAGTTCATCAGAGTCAAAGGTCTACCCACCTGGACTTTGAATCCTTCAGAGAAAAGATGACGGCTAGCATTAGCGGTATTCAGCGCGGACTGACTGACATGTTCTCTCAGCAAGCTTCTTATAAAAACAGCCTGAGAAAATAACAGATCGAGCTGGCAACTGAAGTTCGGACTTCCGTAGCCAAATCCCTTATTGCTCAAGACACTCGTCTGGATGCTATCTGCGCTCAGCTCACGCAGATCGTAGATTTCCTTCAGGAGATTGTTGCTGACAAAAAGGGGGAAAAGAAAAAGGATTTCAAGTCAGGTCAACAGTCTTCAGTGAAGAAGTAGATGTCTATTTTAGTCAGACTTGTAAATGTATATCAGATTTTTACTCAATAAAAATCAGAGTTCTTCAGTTACTTATCTAAGTCTTAGTTCATTTATTTTGAACCAAATGACTTAATCGATCCGAACTACAACTTAACAATGTTTATTTATTTTGAACAAGAATATACGCTTCAGAACTTTTAAAAGAATGAATAAGAAGACATAGAAGCTAGGTTTTGTCATCATCAAAAAAGGGGGACTTTTTTAGTTCTGGATTTTAAAGATGACAGAACGGATCAGACCGATCAAGACGCTAAACCATGTCAAAGCAGATCACGCCGATATAGTCTCACAAAATCAGAATGGATCGATGAAAATCAGCCTGACCAGCTCGAAGCACGAGATCAGCTCAATAATAATCAGATCAGAGCAGACAATGTTGAATAAGCGTCGTTCTTCAGTCCGAATCATTAACGGCTATTTATTGAAGCATTTAATGATGCAATTAATGGTGACAAAGACCAAGGACTGAAGATTACCTTAAAATGTAAGAAGACAAAGAAGAGCTTACCTGACAGACGCCGAAAGCATAGACCAGAATGGCAAGCGCCTAAAAGAATAAGACTGTAGTCTATTCAGAGATTGAGTAGAGTCAAGAGTTGCACAGAAAAGGAAATAACGTCGTTGGTATAAGCAACTATATAAGGATGCAACTAAAGAGCTCAAAGGGACGACTGATTAATCAAGAAACGAAAAAGAAAACAAGAACAGCACAAGCTCACAAATTCAGATATTCTTGAGCCGAAAGTTTTGATAAGCACAGCATATTGTAATATTTGATCATCATAGGATCATTGTGTGCATAAACAAGATTAGTCTGTCTTTTGTATTCTTCACTAAGTTAGAGAAGTGAGATTCAATTGTAACTGTCAGACAGTGTATGTCTGAACAGATCGAGAGACTAAGAGTTTCAGTCTGGTAGTGGGGTAAATCCAACTGAATCGGGTTTGTACAACAGGATTTTATAAATCAAAGTCTTCTAGTGGAATTCTTCCTTAATTGGAAGAAGGGGAGACGTAAGGATTACACCACCTTCGAACTTCCAGAAACATATTCTGTCTTTTATCATTCAGCACTAAGTTACTCTCTGTAAGCCATCGAGCCGTTCTTACCAGTCTAGAACAGATCGTTCCGCACTATAATATTCAGTGGTCTGTTTTGCTGACAAGTTGATTAAGAAATAGATTTCTTTCACTAACCCGAGAGAAATAAAAAAGGATTAATTTTAAAGGAGTGTTCATTCACCCCCCTCTAAACACTCCAGACCGATCCTAACACAAGTCATAAATTTTAGTGAACAAGAATTAGAAACTTTTGATGTTTTGGCATGATGGAAAGACAATGCTAGACTTTGGCCAGTACTTTACAATGGCACGTGATCTACTAACTCCTCCGATATCCATAGTTTCATCGGGTCTTGTTTTAGTGCAGGTGGAAGAGTCATTGATGTAAAAAGAAGTAGAATGAAACCAAACACTGTGGAGATGTTTATTCTTTTAAAGGATTGGTTGGATGCTGATAGCCGCTTACAAAGTTTGGGAGGACATGATGTTTCTTCAGATGAAAATGAAGAAAACTAGCATATTTTATTAAACTCTCTTGTAATTTATTATTTTGTTTGGTTCAATGTAATTTGTAGTTTTTCAATTCGTAGTCAATAAATTTTTATTTTACAAGTATATTGTGCCAATCTATATTTTTATAATATTATTATATTTATATAATTAAAATTAAACAAAAAAAAATTAAAAAACGAAAAAAAAAATATATGATTTGGGTCGTGCCAGCACGGCACGGTCGAGGCACAGCCCATAGGACACGAGACTATGGGTCGTGCCGGGTCAGGGAAAATCAGAGACGGCCCGTGCCTGGCCCGGCCCGGCCCGGCACGGAACAGTGACGGGCGGCATGGATTTCCCGGCATGGCCCATTTGACATCTGTACTTTTACCACATCTCCAATTCTCAAGTACGGTCTCGGCATGATTGGTAAATAATTTAAAAGAAGAAAATTTCTATATTTGCGGTTCATCAAATTCCATCGCCCACAAAGTTTATTAGTACCATGATAAACATAAGATGTAGCTAAGAACTTGAAACCAAAAAAAAGTCTTTTAAGTTTTTACACTAATTTTTGTTAGAAGCGCAAGCCTTCGAAATAACTATATTAAGAAAACAAACACTATTGCCCAACTGGAGATTTCCGTTACAATAACGAAGCACAGAAAAAGCACCTGCAGACTGATTAATGGTAAAAAAAAAGGCGCATTTCCAAGCACCATTATTGCACACAAAGTTGTTAAATTAAAGTAACCATTTAATAATGAATATGTTTCATTTTGACAAATTATCGAGCAGTTAGTATGTAAATGTAAAAATGAAGAAATGCGTAATCTGGTGGAAAAATGTTTGCTACAAATAATCTAATATCAAAAGAATCAAAAAAGGGATATATCCCAATCAAATATATAATAATAATTTTAATAATAATAATAATAATAAAATAAAATAATACAAATATGATATATGATAATAAATTTATAGGAAATAAGGTGGAAAGGTATATATATATATATATATATATATATATGCTAACAAAATTATAATGTGATAAATTTGATAAGATGGTTTTTTTTTTATACATAAACCAAACATGAGAGACACCCTATTAATCAATAATCCTTTCCCTCCTTATCGTTTATCTATCTATATCTATATATGCTTCGTTTCAGGAACGTGACCGTGTAACTAAACGAACGACGAAAAACTAAATCGAATTTGAATCGCGCCGTACAGATGATTTCTTTGCTCGAAAATGTTGGACTGATATTTAATTTACTGAATTTGTATCTTTTAGCGTCGAGGGTATACCGATTTCTAGGATTTTTGTTTGTTCTCGGGACGATTTTGTCCTAGAGTTGGGGTTTGATATCATTTATGATGATTATCTAAATTGATTCAGTTTTAAATTTGCGTTACTAAGCTTTGTTTGAGTTGCCCTAACGATGAGGGAAAGGAGGTATACTGTTGATACAAGGGTTCGAGATCTGTCCCCTCGTGGTCCTCCCTCAAGGCACCGAGATTATTCTCCTCGCCGTAGTCGTGATAGGGATATATATTCATGGGAGGATGAGAGATCGCGGAGGATTGAGAGAAGGGACGGTTTTGACAGGGACCTGAATCTGCAGGATGGGAGATTTTGTGATACTGTGGATAGAGATAGGTATGGGGCTGGTCCTAGGCGGTCGAGGAGTCCGTGGCGGTGTGAGAGGAGGGATGGTTTTGATAGGGTCCGAAGCCCTCAAGCTGGGAGATTTTCTGATACCCTCAAGCTGGGAGATTTTCTGATACTGTGGATAGAGATAGGTATCGAATTGGTCCTAGGAATTCAAGGAGTCCACAGAGGATTGAAAAAAGGGATGGTTATATTGGGGACCTGAAACCTCATGCTGGGAGATTTTCTGATACTGTGGATAGAGATGGGTATGGGATTGGTCGTAGGCGTTCGAAAAGTACACGAAGAATCGAGCGAAGGGATTCTTTTGTTGTGGACCTGAATCCTCGGGATGGGAGATTTGTAGATGCTGTGGATAAAGATAGGTACGGTGTTGGTTCTAGGCATTTGTGGAGTCGACGGCGGATTGATGGAAGGGATGGTTTTGATGGGGACTTAAACTTTCAAGCTGCGAGATTCGGCTCTTGGCAGTCAAGGAGTCCAAGAAGGTTTGGGGAAAGGGATGTCTTCGAAGGGAATCTGAGCCTGCAGGCAGGGAGATTCTCTGTTTCTGTGGATAGGGATAGGTTTGGGGTTGGTACCAGGCACTCAAGGAGTCCTGGAAGAATTGAAAAAGGAGATAAGTTTTCTTCGGATATGAATGCGCAGGGTGCGAGATTCTCCTGCTATGGTGTTGGTGTTGAGAGCCCAAGAAGGTTGTATGAAGAGGACTTGCTTTGTGGGCAGTCAAATCCGTCAAAGTTCGAATTCAGTCATCTTTTAGATGTGCCCAGAAAATCTGATGGTCTCAACGTGAATTACAGCAGCTACAAAAACGATAACCATGGGGTTGGTGATGATAATATCACTACATCTAGAGGTGGTGGAGAGGGGGAAAATAATCCCAAAAGTAAGTACTTCGATGCGAGTCTAGTCAGAATGTCATCAGTGTCTCATAATTTGGTCGCCAAGCCAGTTTTCTTGGAACACGGTAACGGAGGAAGGATTTACTCTGACTCAGATACTTTGGCTCATGATAGTGTCAGCGGAGTGACAGAAGGTTTTTGGGTGCTGGAGATGGTATCAGTCACCTGCCATCTGTTGTGTCACGTTATTTAAATACTGATACTGATAAACAGAGATACTTGAACTTGAAGAATGAATGTCAGTTGAAGAAAAGAGATGGAGAATTCCGAGATCAAGGAGAGCATTGCTTTGGGACTACGGATAAAGATGTTAATTTGAAGGATGGGCTATATCTGGACAAACCGGGGATTGAGAGGTCACTGGGAAGAGTAATGTACGGAAATAAGGAGGAAGATAACCTTGTGGCATCACAAGGTTATCTAAAAGGTGATTCTGATTACATGGTATCATCATATCGCTCAAAGGATTATATTCCAATGTCTTCAGGAATTTTGACCGATAGTTTTTCAGGTCACTCCAAAGCAGGAGACATTCATCCACGTTCACATGGCATACAACCCGGGACAGGATTGGTTTCTGACCCCTTTGGCATTGATGGATATAATAAAAGACCGAGGCACATGTCCGTCAGCAGACCAAGATGTCGATTTGATGATATTAAGAGCAAATCAAGGTTATATGTGGTGCTTCCTGAGCAAAAGCACAAAGATAGCTTGTATACTGGTGGAAGTACAAAACCTAGATATTTCTTGGACTCCGTTGATGAAACCTCGCATCTAAATCATATGGGGGGTGAAAGACTTGGGGACAAAGATCCTTCTTCAATAAGGAAGTCAAGTTCCAATAACGTTGTCGCATATGGATCACCGCGTCCAAGAAATCAGGATCTGGAAATGCTTGGTTCTGGAAGTTTGCACCTCAATTTTGAAAGGGGAAAATACCGTGGACGTAGGAGAATATAACGATGAAGTGCATGATGGTTCACGGTCTCTTGCTGAAAGATCAAATATCTTTCCAACGAAGGATGATTATTTGTTGGGTAGAGCTTATGGTAGCCAAAAAAATGGGTTGGATTTGGCAGACATGCAGTTGGTCGAACCCTTCCAAAGGAGACCTGGAGGCAAATATAGTATGGATGATTTATTGTATGAGCATAACAATGGGATTGGAATATCAACTGATGGGAGTGGCTCGCGTAAGCTTTACAACCACCTAGATGCAGGAGATGACCTGGATCAAGCAGACTTAAACTTGAGAAATCAAAGAGAAAAGCCAGTGAAATTGCCACCAGTTGTAAGTTTTCATCTTCGCGGTTCGTCACAAGCCGCTCAAGTGACCCCTATGCATCTGGTTACAGAGATATTAAAAACGGTTGGGATGAGTTCCTCGAAAACTTCATGTTTCTCAGCGTTTAATGAATCAAAAGAAACCTTCAGTTAAGAAGCGGTTGGCACCTGCTCCTGCAAAGAAATATGCCACTCTTCCATGGCTGATAAATAGGAGGTCAAAGGAAGTGCACAACATGCAAGATGATTCAAATGGAAATCATGGGGATCAAGGTGGAGAGCAGTCGAGAGGTCATTTTCCTCTTGCAGAACTCGAACCACCTGAAAAGTCTGAAGATTTCAAGCAGCTCGTGCATGGTGCATTTTTAAGTTTCTCAAACAGATAAATGAGACAACGGTAAAAAGAAAGAAATATATAAAGCCAGGAAAAGATGGTAGCTTGAAATGCATTGTGCGCCGCAGGTCTGTGTCTTATATAGGGAGCTGTTTTAATTGATGAGGCAATTCATCTTCCCATTTTTTTATTAATTATTTTGTCCTGTAGATCTAGTAGTAAATTACCGATCAAGTAGTCAGTAACTGTGAAGGAATCTTCAATTCAAATGTCTGTGCATTAACTCCTGCATCTAGTGAAGCTCTGATGTCATATAAGAATGGAAACCCATGGGAAGAGTGCTGAACTTGAGTTCCAAATGCTGATTCCTTGGCGTTTTTTAATACAAAGTAGTAGTTTGAGTAACTTGTTTTTCTGTGTTCAGGTTTATTTGCACTACAAGTTAGTAAAGCATACTCAGCTGCAATCCATTAACATATTCATCTACTTTTGGATTAATACTATCAATTCAGTCTGATGATGTTTTAGGTTCGTCTTTACTCCGGTTACTCCAGAAATCTTATAAGGACTTAGGAAAATGAGAGAATTTGGAATAATATGCACTCTCTACCATGGAAGTTTAATGAGGTGAAGTCTAACATAATATGTTTTTCTTGTTGGAGTTGCGGGAAGACATTGAAATGCCTTATGGTTATTTTGATAATATTGGTGTTGGTTGAAGCAGGGACCTATTTGTTTTCCAACACTATCAGTGTAAAGATGGAGAAAAGTAAAGCATGTATGACATGTTTATGGGATGCATCTTGCATTGGTAATTTTTGACAATATAGTTGTTTGATGGGGTGTTTATTGGTTGAGACCTTCACAGTTCTTGTTCAGGATGAGAGTTCTCATGAAGTATAAGATAGTGTTATAGTAATCTTAACCCCTTCTATCAAACATCCGCGCATCAGATTCGTCCTTCCTACCCAAGGGTGTACACCAGGTATGGAGGGAGTATGCCCATGTTGATAACAAGGCAGAATGCCCCTACCAGACTCGTGTCTTATTACATTGTGACGATGGGAATTCTCCTGTGGGGAGGTCTTGTTTTATGGATTGGCCGTGTTTCTTTTCTTGGCATGACCTCATTAACTACCGTAATTGTTCATTATGCTACATGTGGCTGTTAGCATAATTTCTGTAATATATCAAGGATGTTACTATTGAAAGGTGGTGTAGTCTAGAATTTGAAGCTGTGGTTGTGTGCATGCAACCAATTTCAGTTTCCTGACAGGCGACAAATATTTTGTGATGAATTTTTATTGCATTTGGTGATTCCAGCTTCTTTTCTTTCTATCCAAGCTTGTCATTTTCTCCTAGTTCCTTTATTGTGGCATTGTTTTTTTTATCTTATTATTCTCGTATTTGATGGGGAAATTGATGATTTTAGGTGTTCCATTTCGAAAATTTAAAGGTCTGCGTCTAGGATTATAGAGCTTTATTGTTGACATTATCTGTTTATTGTTCGAAATTTGTTGTACCAATATAGATCTGTTCTGTGGAATATATGGTCTATTTGTTGTTGCATGCACCACTTCGTGAAAAAACCGGGGTCAGTTTTCCATCATACTAGAAAATACATGTGGTTTACTGTTTGCCTGCATATGGGTGCATAATTTGTTTCCATCAGTTTTCCATCATAAATTACATGTGGTTTACTGTTTGCCTGCATATGGGTGCATAATTTGTTTCCATGTACGAGGCATCGCAATTGTGGCGGGGTGTGGGTAGAGGTGGTTAGCTTCACATTTTATATATTCACAAAAACATGATTTCGTACCCCCAAGATTATTGGTTCCACTATTCACATACCCTCATATTGCATGCATGCCTGATGTGTTGTGTATTCAAAATTCATCTGATGATTCACATCTGCCTACTGATTTCCTCATGTGTTTATTTTTTTCACAAAAGTTGGTCTGAACTCAGAACCTGATTTGTTGATATTAATGTCGTGTACTGATGTTTCTTTATGTAAATCTATGTTCAACATATCGCATCAAAAATTTTAAGTTCTTGTTGTCTTGCTGTCTAATATATTAGAACATTCAGGCGACATGAACATGGAACATGTGAAACGTTATATATGATGATGACATCTTAAATTTATTTTCCCTGAAATTAACGAGTGCAGCATCTCAGAAATTTACCCTTTAGCTGTCTCATATAGCGATTGGATAATGATTAAAGCAGTTGATACAGGATGTCGGAAACTCCCTTTTATGACGAGAGAGAAACTCGTCGAGAAGCAAAAGTATTTTCAGAGTATTCATAAGCACACATCCATTTGATAAGATCACTTCAGTTGCCATTCCTCTGGCCACTTCGTGGAGAAGCAAAAGTCTGCGTGTCTCATTGTGAGTTTAGTTCTCTTTTTTAAACCTATAAATGTAAATGAACTTACTCATCATCTACTTGTTTGGCTCTCCCCAAACGCTTTACATTCACTTGATGCTAAATGTCATCAACGAATATTATCTAGGGGGGGAGAGGCATCTATAACATGTCACATGGAATCATGAAGAACCGAATATGGAATGAGGAAACGATTTTTGATTCGAGGAACCATATGGAACTTCAACTTTCGAAGCCCGAGACCTGTTTATGGTTGTTAATTCTTGTTATGTTTCAACCAAAATAAGCATATTCAATTTGTTATACAATAAAAGAAATAATGAATCTAATCTGAAATCTTATTCGCTTTGCCCCATAAATTATACTTGCTTTCCTAGATCTATTATACACGAAAAAAGGCTAAAAAAGTTTACGAATTTCGTGGCTTAGATGAGCCTTCAAGTTGCCTTCTTCTAGTCCAAGTCAACTCTAATTTAAGAAACAAAATCTAGGACTCTTGCTTCCTTCAAACTCTTGCATTATTTTTCACTAATATGCTAACTCATGGGGTAGTGTCCCATGAGATAAATCTATGGCAGAGGTTTTTCTACCAAATATTTGAAATATGTGTCGGATCAATTTGTACTATAGATTTATTTTATGGGGTACTACCACATAAGGTAGCATAGAAGACTTCTAATTACTCCTTGAATACTTCCTTGTTCAATTCTATAGCACGGGAAAATTCATTTTTTCTCATTCTTTTCCACAACTTCTCCATATTTGCTACATTCAAATAATTACTAAAATTAGTGTACATAAATTATAACTAAGCCAATAAAAGTACACTAATTTAATCACAGGAACCCATAAAATTATTTATATACCCAGGGTTGGCCTGGTGGTAGGCGTCTGGGACTTAGGAGTCTTGCTCATCTTTAGGTTTCAGGTTCGAAACCTCTATGGTGCTACCAATTCCTGCGGGCTTCAATTGGCCCCCCGCTAGTGGACGGTGGGATTGGTCCCCGAATTAGTCGATCTTCGGGCCGGATATCGAGTCATCAAATATATATATATATATATATATATATATATATATATATATATATATATATATATATATTGGACTGATCAACTCCCTGCACTTAGAGGCGGTTCAAATTTTTGGGAGGCCTAACACAACTTATAAAAATGAGGTTTTATTACGCATACATCATATCATGAGCTATTATTCACTCAACAAATGGATCTACAAGAGCTTGAAAGGCAATATCAAATGAGAATTGTACTAATTTCATAATGTCATCTAGAAAATTTAACTTAAAAAGTAACTTCACACTAGTCAAAATACAAGATAAATAAATAAAATCGTCACAAATGCCATTACAGTGTTGATGTTTCAATGACCCTAAGTCTCAGATATGTGATGATGCTCTTACAAGACAAAACAGATGGTGAAGCAAGGATATGTAATCAAAGCTAAAAACTTTGGTGAATATTAAATTAAAAACTTATTTCTTACCTTTTTTGACGCAAAAATGCTTATTAAACTTTTGTATTCAAGTTTAGCCAATAAGTCGTTTTCGATTGATAGAATTGCTAATTCATTTAAGCAATTTTGAGACATAGTTGTTCATAAATGGTTTTTTTATGATCTTAAGTTTGGAAAAGCTTCTTTTTGCAGATGCTAACTGTAACTGGTTTAGTAAGTAATATTTTATATGCTATAAAACAATTTGGAAACAATCAAGTTCTTTCATTAAATTTAGTATTTCACTTGGGTTTTTATATTCTACATTAACAACTCTTTTTAATATTTTTAACTCAGAAAATAAATCTAAACCATCAATATCAGAATGCATATCATGTTTAAGAAAATTTTCGAGATCAACATATTTTTATTTCCAAATCACAATCAATATAGGAATTTAATCTGTCATGACAAAATAAAAACCAAATTTACCATCATATTTTGAAAATAATTCAAATCTAGCATGCATTGAAGAGATTGTCTGATCTATTATATAATAAAATATTCAATTTTAAACGATCCCCTTGTAGATTTTAGCTGATCAACATTTTCATTATTTTCATCAAATTGTTTTTTTTTTCTTTTTTCTGATGAATAATAAGCTTTTGACGAAATGTAGGTTCCATTTCCATTGTCATTTGTTTAGATGAAGCTATAGCAGAATTGAAACCATTTTGTCTATAATTTTTTAAGTAAGAAATAAGTCATTTTAATTCTTCATAGCAAGATATATGCATATTTTCAAGCTGTAAATTCTTACTAACTGAATTAACTGCAAACAATATGTCTTAACAAATATTCATTCCTAATAAAAATTCTCATATGTAGCTAAGCATTTAGCTTCACTTCGTGTTTTAGGATCTTCACTAACTTCAGCTAATTCTAATAAGACATCCCTAATTTTTGGAGCTTGAAATTTTAGAGCTTTAACACTTTCAATACGAAATTGTATATTATGTCCTAGGTAATGCTTATGAATCTTGTGCACTTGAATACGTCTAATATGTTCTTGCATTATATGATCAAATTCTTCTATCATCTCTATAAAACCCAAAAAGTTTGCATTATTATATTCATATATTTTCTCCTTTCTACGAAAAAGCAAGATTATATTTAGCTAATGCTTTCGCCACAATAATAATTCTGACAAGAACTTTTTCCCAATTTTCTTTCTCCTTGTTAATTTAATTTGTATGTCTTTATCAATGGTCATATTTTTGACAATCTGCTTTCCAAGTCAAACCACATGGTCATATTGGTTAGATGCTCATTTGATACTTCATGAGATTTCAATTTACTGCCAAGAGTTTTCCAGTCTCTGCATCCCTCATTAATTAATTGACTTGTGTTGTATTTTATGTTAAACAACTTACAACAAAAAACAAAACACTCTATCTTTATCCGTTGAATATACCAACCATCTTCTATCTTGTTTTTCTTCATTTGGTAGTCTACGAATGTAATATTCTTTAGAAAAATGTCTATTATTTTCGTTCTTTGGGAACTCAACATCATTAGTTCTAATTGGACATTTCTCTACTAATATATCTCTTAATTTTATATCAATTTCTTTCCAGTGCCCAGGGTCATAAGAATTAGAAGTCATTTTATACAACTCATTACAATGACCTTTTGGATTATTTATGAGTACCTCTTCAATATTTTTCTCAGTTACATTTTCTTGTATCATGTCATCATTTTCTTTTAATTCCAACCCTTGTGTTACAATACTTTCATGTTCAAATATCAAACTCTAATATTACGTGATTCTTCACCAACTACCTCTTGTTGACTCGAAGTTTGTACCTTTTTATTAATAATAAATTTATCCAAGGCTCCTTTTTGAGATTGCATTAGGTTTTTTATTCTTCTTTTTTCTTAAGCTTTTAATATCCAGATGCAGATTTTCTACTAGTCATTTTAACAACTATTTACTACACAAAAATATTAAAAGATAAACAAAAAGTTATTAATAAAAAAAAAATCAAGTTAGAACAATAAAACCTGAATTTTGACAAAATTTAACTCAGCAAATATCTCTTTGCATGTGCTCGAAAGTATTGACCGATTTTCCCTGTAAGATATGGTAAAATTTCATCAAAATGTGAGCTTAAAAAATATAGCAATGAATCGTATATTTCAGGAAAATGCATACCGTAATTAAATTTCCATTCCTTATTGAAATTTCAGGAAAATTTCAATAATGTTTCGAAAATCCCAAAGGTCAAACCACCAAAGCAAGCCGCGAGAGAAGGCCGAAGAGAGATGGAAATTGGTCAATTGGAACGTGAGTACGAAGACGGAGTGAAGAAGTGTGAATGAGATTAGGTTTAGCAATTAGGATTTATTTTTAATAATATAATTAATATATATAACATTATAAAATTAGTGGGCCTTATTCGAAGATGGACCTAAAACAAATGTCTTACCTGCCTAAATTGTAAGGCTTCATATACCTTAAGTATGCATTTGGACATAAGTGTGCTCAATTTAACAAAAAGAAATGAGATTCTATAACAGAACATCGGCATTCGATGGGTTTACTGTGATATCCCCAAAATATTTAATTGCAATTTGGGCATTAATTATGTTTATATGATTAATTATGGTGATAATTGATTTATGGGCTGGATCTAATTATCTTGATGAAATGCATGGTCACATGGAAAGAGTGACCCGGGAGTGCATTTCAGGGTGCATGTTGTGCATGTTGGGAGAATTGAGTATTAGCATGATTTATTTGTTATGGTTAGCAATTAATTGGAAAGCATGAGTTTAATTGGTATTTTGGTGTATTTTGGTATAATGCTTTTAAAATATCATGTTGGGGTGTTTTATACACCATGGTAATTGTGGGGTGCATTTATTTTAAAATAACCCATTTATTACACCCCAAACCCCCACCATACCATCAATTTTCAACTTTCCCCAAATCAACCACCCAAACCCTCCTTCCCCTCCATTTTCGAGTTTGAGCAAAGAGGTGAAGAGAAATCCTTCCAAAAAGTTTGATTTGTGGAGTTTGTTGGGAGATTTGGAGTCCCCAACTGGTATGGATACCTCCTTGTTGTTTTTGTTGTGTTTGGATTGGATTTGTTGTGGTTTTGTATGGTTTTGAAATGGGTTTTATGGGTTGGTATTATTTTGGTTGAATGTTGGGTTTTTGGGATGTTTAAAGTGTATTTTGGAAGTTATTATGTGTTTGATGTTGTTGGTTTGAAGGTAGGGGAGTTGGTATGGATTGGAAAGGAGTTTTGGAGCAAAAATGGCGATTTTTCGAAGTACAGGACTCGGCGATCGATCGCCCATTTTTGGCGATCGATCGCGAGCCGGCAGTGCGCTCCAGAAGCTTTTGGCGATCGATCGCCACACTTGGGCGATCGATCGGCGAGGATGGCGATCGATCGCGCCAAGTGTGGCGATCGATCGGCGAAGGAATAAAATTTGAGGTTCGGGCAGTGTGATCTCGCGATCGATCGGGCCTTCGCAGCGATCAATCGTGTAATACCCCCGAAATGTTATATGATTATGTGCTATGATGACGATTTATGTTATGTTTAAGGGTTGTGGTGTATTTAAATTGGGGAGTATAATTATGATATGATGATATGATGTGGGGAACATGTTGGGTGTTTTAAAGGATGTATTAATTAAATGAAGATGAAAAATATCGAGTTAGGATATTTTTAATACATCGTGCTAAATATCGGGACACAATTAAACACCACATGACCACCCAACCCTCAGCACCCCACCCCCAAAGTCGCCCCCCCCCCCCCCCCCCACTTGTTCAACACCCATACCTCCACTTGCCCCAACCCATGCTATGACCATTGTCTTGCAATCATTTCCCTCCACCTCCTTCTCCCTCTCTTTTCGTCCCTGGAACTGCAGAATAGAGGAGGAAAAAGGCTGTGAATCATTGTGCAAAAGCTTGCCAATTAGAGGAGGAAAAAGGGTGTAAGACTTGATACTCTGTTTTTGGGTTGGGTATGGTTTTGGTGGGATGTTTATTGCATGATAGGTATATGTTTGGGTGGAACCTTGGTAGAGATGCTTACAGGGTAGTATTAAGTAACTACTAGCATGGTTGTTCGAGCATTTTACATGATTTATGTGATAGATTTCTTGTTATGAAACTATATGCTCGAAAATCTGGAAAAAAAAAGATAAGCATGCTCTGTTTCTGTTAAGTTGGTTGAGGTTGAAGATTATGATGAGGTTATGTTGCATGCTAGTTTAGGTTTTGTTGAACCTTGAATTTAAGTGCTTACATAGAAGTTTTATAAAGCTCCTAGCATGTTTGATTGAGCAAGTATGTTATGTTATGAAGTAGAAATGATGGTGTGAAAAGAGGTGCTCGAAAATCTGGGGAAGTCCCGATTTTTCAGAGCTCTCGATCGATCGAGATTTGGTCCCGATCGATCGAGCGAGGCAGAATGTTTAAAGCATGTTTTGATTTCAGGTGCCGATCGATCGAAGGATTTCTCGATCGATCGGTGAAGCTCCTCGATCGATCGGTAAAATGTTTCGATCGATCGATCGAGGCAGAATGCTGGGCACTGTTTGTGCACAGTTTCTCGATCGATCGAGACCTTGGGGCCGATCGATCGAGAGAGGCAGAAAGTTGAAAAATAAGATGATGTTTTATTTTGTTAAGTTTATGATGTGAAATGGTATTGAGGCATCTAACAAGGTATTGTGTGGTCTTGTAGAACCACCCCAGGTACCAGCACAATCAAGGAGATAAGTCTGTTGACTCCTCCTCCTTTTGAAAAGGTACGTAAGAGACGTACGGGCATCGGACGGTAAAACACATCCCTACACTATGACTATGCATTTATCGCATGAATATATACGATGAAATGATGATGTTTATACGATGTTTATATGATGATGTTTATACGATGATGTTTATACGATGTTTATATGATGATATTTATACGATGTTTATACGATGATGTTTATACGATGTTTATATGATGATGTGATGCAATGTTTATTTGTGGTAAGATGCCACGGGGTAAGATGCCCCACATGGTAAGAGGCCATGCGATGTTTATTTGTGGTAAGATGCCACGGGGTAAGATGCCCAACATGGTAAGAGGTCATGCGATGTTTATTTGTGGTAAGATGCCACGGGGTAAGATGCCCCACATGGTAAGAGGCCATGCGATATTTATAATGTGGTAAGATGCCACAGGGTAAGATGCCCATATGCATGATTATGAATCAGGAACAACAAGAAGAAGGTAACGAATAACTAGCATGTTCACTTAACTAAGATGTCGCACATTTACTGTTATATTTTGTTATGATGTTATAAGATGATGATGCTATAAGATGATGATGCTTATATGATGATGATGTTATAAGATAATGATAATTACAAGATGATGATGCTTATATGATGATGATGTTATAAGATAATGATAATTACGAGATGATGATGCTTATATGATGATGATGTTATAAGATGATAATATTTATAAGATGATGATTTTAATCATTCATGTCAAGAATTTATGATTTTATGCATGACTATGAAACATGGACAACCAAAGAGGGTTAATGCGATTAACCAGGAAGTATACGTTACCAATTATTTTCATGCATTTATTTATATGCCATTGCCTTATGATGTTAAGTAATGATGTACATGCTCATGATGGGTTGTTCCTGTAGGTACGCTTTTGGACTAAAAGACTAAGGGGTTCGGGTTGAGCAGTGAGCTACGAGGAACACAGGAACGTGTAGGATTCAGCTTCTGTTTAGTATCTACTGTAGGAGTAGTATAAATCTAACATGTTAACATTCATTATGGGAATGTAACTAATAAGCTTTGAAGTTTTATTTGACCTGTAATTCTGTTAGCTCATGTAACAACTAGAACCCTAAGATGTTATTAATGCATGATTAGTCCTTCTTATGTCTCTAAAACAATGTTAAGGTGGGAAGACCCCACAGATCGCGAGTCACAAAATGTGATATTTTTGATTATTTTTGTAGGATTTTTGGTATCGGACTATTATTGGGTTCTAATATTGATTTGTGTGAATGTGTAGAACCATCCCAGGTGACAACACAGCCAAGGAAGTGAAGTCCTGCCACATCCTACTTTTGGAAAGGTACGTAGAAGACGTACGGGCACCCAACGGTACATGTATCTAATATACTCATTGTTTATCCATTATGGATGCGAGTATATATAGAATTATGCATTGTGGATGCAAATACATGTTGAATTATGCATGATGATTGTATATGCATATGATGGTTATTGGTGCACATCCCATGAGTCATGGTCATACCTTGATGATTTTAATGCTTGCCGCTATTTGATTTGGTGCCGCTAAATGTGAAGCGAGGGGTGGGAGCGCCGCATGTCACATTTAAGCGTGGTTATCATAGGAGGCGAGGAAAGAATATTTGCCGCTCAATGTGAAGCGAGGGGTGGGAGCGCCGCATGTCCATTGAAGCGAGGTTATTCTATGCCGCCTATATGAAAAGCGAGGGGCATTAAAATACATTGTGATGAACAGACTAGGGATTGGTGATTGATGATTGGTGATTGGTAATTGGTGATAGTGAAATGGTATTATGTCATGACATGTGTGGACCATTAAATAATCTATTTGATTATACTCATGAGTTATGGTACATGGACAACCAAAAAGGAAGCGTTTAAAATGCATGGGAAAAACAGGAAGTGTTTTATTATGATTATGCATTTACGCCTTATATTCATATTGTGTTGGATATGAATAATATTATTGCTCATGTTTGGGGGTTGTCCTTGTAGGTACATTTTGGCATGGAAAAGGGGCTAAGGCGGGTGAGGCGGTGAGCTTGTGAAGAACACTTTTGAGAAATGAAGGACATGATTACTTTTGTATAGTGTCTACTCTAGGAATAGTGTATAGCTATAGTTGATAACATTCATTTTTGATTGGGAATGTAATTAATCCATTGATAGTCCTTAACTTGGCATGTAATTCTTAAGGCTCATAGTCTCAACGCGAACATTTATACTCTGATGTTGTATGTTAGCTCTAATTATGCCTTTAATCCGCACTTAAGGAACTAGGGTCCTTACATTAGTGGTATCAGAGCAGTGGTTAGAGAACCCGGGAACGAGTGAAGGGTAGCCTTAGCATGATTGGCTAGGTGCTTACAATTGAAGCATGTTTATGCATGTGGTGCATATTGTTGTATATACTGTTATACTAACATGCTTATTATCATTCCTGTAATCTAACGGCATAACATATATATATTTGTTTTTGAATTGTTTTAACCCTTGTGTTACAGCATGGCGGCTATGAACTTGGGAAACCTCAATGAAGAGGTGGGTGACGTTGGCAGTGTTAATGCGAGCATTGGTCAGGCAAACCCTTTACCTCCACCAGCTGTAGGCATGGAACCAGTGGCTCAGTTGTTACTACCTGGTGAGATCAGTTTGACTCAATTTCTGACTTACCACCCGCCCCGGTTTGACGGGATAGAATCACGAGAGGAGGCTGAGGAGTGGCTAGAGAGGCTTGAACAGATATTTGTATCCGCTCCTTGTGCTGGAACATCATGGCTGAGGCTAGCGGAGTTCCAGCTGGCAAAGAAACCTTCCATGTGGTGGAAGAGCACGGTAATGGAACTGAGAGCACAGGGTGCATTGATCGATTGGACGCTCTTCAGAACCCGGTTCCTGAACCGGCACTTCTCTGCGGCGGCGAGACAGATGAAGGAAGATGAATTCGCAAACTTGAAACAAGGAGGCATGTCAGTGTCAGACTATGCTATGCACTATTCTTCGTTGCTGAGGTATGTTCCACACATTGCCACCTATGGACATGCAAAGATGAGAAACTTTCTGAAGGGGTTACGGCCGGAGCTTTTTGACCGGGTTATCACCAATAACCCCACTTCTTTTGATGATGCTCTCACAAGAGCAGAACTTGCGGAGATCGGAGTTGGGGCCTATCCTAATACTGTACCCCCACACATGCCACAACAGAGGCAAGCTACTGATAGCTTGAGGCCCCGAGGGGAGTCATTTAAGCCCCGTGGTGCCTCTTCATCCTCACGGTTTAGCGGAGAGAAATCTTTTGGTCGGAAACAAGAAAACAAGAAGAGCAATTGGTCGACCAACCGAGGGCCTATGCAAGGAAATAGATCGTGGGAGTCAAGGTGCGACAATTGTGGAGGGCCACATTCTTCGAGTAGTTGCCCCGCTTGTTATAGTTGTGGCAAGATGGGCCACATTTCTCGGTATTGCCCCACTCGGGGAGGACAGTCAGATTTTCAAGGGAATAGGCCGAGATTTGAGGACAGGACAGTACACCAGAGGCAGCAGTTTGTGCCTCGACCATCGGGAGGTCAGACAGTGGGACCGCCCCAGGGGCAGGTGTATGCACTGACCAGAGAGCAGGCCCAGGCAGCCCCAGAGGAGGTGATCGCCGGTACGTGCCATTTATTTACGTACCCTACTTTTATATTGATAGATACAGGTGCCTCCCACTCTTTTGTATCTGTGGGCTTTGTGGAAAGACACCATATGCGCACGTCTTCTCTACCCACGCCTCTCATGGTCTCGACACCCACTGGAAGAAATGTTGTTGCCGATCAGTTCCTCGCGGATTGCCTCATTTATTTTGAGGGCAACGAGTTGAAGGCATATTTAATTGTATTGGGCATGTCAGACTTCGACTGCATCGTGGGTATTGACATTCTGAACAGATACCAGGCAGTGGTGAATTGTCGGCAGAGAACAGTGAGGTTCAGATCTGATTTGGGGATACAGTGGACTTTTTATGGAAACGGTTCTCGTGCAAAGATTCCGTTGATTTCAGCAATCAAGATGACTCAATTGTTGGAACGTGGCCACACGGGCTATCTCATCTATGCCGTGGACACGTCTGGGAAGAATAAAAAACTGAGAGTTGAGGATGTACCAGTGGTAGCAGAGTTTGCTGATGTATTTCCGGAAGAGATTCCTGGATTCCCACCGGCTAGAGAAGTCGAGTTTGGAATTGAGTTATTACCGGGGACGTCCGCTATTTCTCGTGCTCCTTACAGGATGGCACCGGCAGAGTTGAGAGAATTGAAGGAGCAGTTGCAGGATCTCCTTGACAAGGGATATATACGCCCGAGCGTATCGCCATGGGGCGCACCGGTTCTCTTTGTGAAAAATAAAGATGGCTCGATGCGTTTGTGCATCGATTACCGGCAACTGAATAAAGCCACAGTGAAGAACAAGTATCCTCTCCCAAGGATTGATGATCTGTTTGACCAGTTGCAAGGTACCCGACTTTATAGCAAGATTGATTTGAGATCCGGGTATCACCAGATTCGAGTCAGGGAGGAGGATGTACAGAAGACAACATTTCGGACTCGGTATGGACACTACGAGTTCTTAGTGATGCCGTTCGGTGTGACGAACGCCCCGGCTGTCTTTATGAGCTTGATGAATCGGGTGTTCCAACCCTATCTGGATCAGTTCGTCATTGTATTTATTGACGACATTCTCATCTACTCCCGGAGCGAGGAAGAGCACGTGAAACACTAGGAAAGTGCTCCAGATTCTCAGAGATCATCAGTTGTATGCCAAGCTCAGCAAATGTGAATTTTGGTTGAGCAGTGTAGTGTTTCTGGGGCATGTCATATCTAGTAGCGGGATATATGTGGATCCCAGGAAGATTGAAGCTGTGATGGAGTGGGCTGCACCCACTTCTGTACCTAAGATACGGAGCTTTCTTGGTTTGGCAGGATATTACCGACGTTTCGTCGAGGGTTTTCAAAGATTGCCAAGCCGTTGACACAGTTGACCCAGAAGGGAGTACCATTCTTTTGGTCAGAAGCTTGTGAGGAGAGCTTCCAGGAGTTGAAGCACCGGTTGACGACGGCACCGGTATTGGTAATTCCTCGGAAAACTCCAGGTTTGTTTTGTATACCGATGCATCACTTCAGGGTCTTGGGTGTGTACTGATGCTAGATAAGCATGTGGTAGCTTATGCATCGAGACAGTTGAAGCCGCATGAGGCTAGATACCCCGTCCATGACTTGGAATTGGCGGCTATCATCTTCGCCCTAAAGATTTGGAGGAATTATCTGTATGGTACGTCGTTCACCATATACACGGACCATAAGAGCTTGAAGTTCTTATTCACTCAGGCAGAGCTGAATATGAGGCAGAGAAGATGGATGGACTTGCTTAAGGACTACGATTGTGAGATTGAGTACCATCCCGGAAAAGCTAACTTGACAGCAGACGCTTTGAGCCGGAAAGTGAGGAATACTGCTGAGGACGTCATCCATTTGTCAACCATGATGACTTCCTATTGCCATCTGGGCTATGATTTTGACATAGATACATCGCCTGTGTATGTATCGACCTTGTTAGCTGAGCCGGATATCTATGAGAACATCAGGAGAGCTCAGAAGTCAGATGATGAGGTTCAGAGATGGTTAACTTTAGTACATCTTGGTCAACCAACGAAATTCAGAGTGGCCGATGACGGATCCTTGAGATTGGGTAACCGTTGGGTGGTTCCGAGTACGCCGGAGTTGCGTAGAGGGATCTTGGAGCGAGCTCATAGTAGCAGACTTAGCATCCACCCAGGCGGGAAGAAGATGTATAAAGATCTACGTGATCAGTTTTGGTGGAAAAGAATGAAGTGTGATGTCGTCGCTTTTGTTAAGAGGTGCTTGATCTGCCAGCAGGTTAAGGCAGAGAGACAGAGACCTGGCGGCGAGTTGAAAAGCTTGGAGAGACCGAAGTGGAAGTGGGAACACATTTCCATGGACTTCGTGACTCACTTACCGAGGAGTGCTTCGGGTTTTGATGCTATTTGGGTGATTGTGGATCGATTGACTAAGGTAGCTCATTTCATTCCCTATAGCATGACCTTCACCTTTTTGAGGATGGTTGTAAGGACCCCAAGCCCTTAACCCTTGATTAGTGTATTAATCACTATGTGTGGCACATGCTTTCAATAAAAATCAATCGGAAAACTCAGATGATTTACCATTGAATGGCAATCACAAAATTTTCTTTAATATGCAATGTTATAAGATCATCATCCTAACAACAAATAGACTCATAGAGTTCGCCCCTTACCATCCCCATTACGCCACTTTTTACATTGTGGACTTTTATAAAAATTTGGGAAGAGTCTCCCCATAAATAGAGCCATCCCGAAACAAAAGCACATCACATAACATAATTCCCGGCCAGGGAAAACACAATACTCAACAGAATACTACAACACTAAGTAAATTCCCAGCCAGGGAAGACACCACACATAAGACGACAAAAGTGGGTTTCAACACCCACATAATACACCAATGACTCTCATATCATTAGCAATTCTACCCTTAATTGCATGCAACATAGAATGAAAGAGAGAAATGCTCATGCCTTTATATACAACACATATACAAGTATAACCGTGCTCACATGCGAGCATCATAAATGTGTATATAATCCTCGGGTGTATATAAGTACTCTATACGATACCGTGCTCCATCAAGCCCTGGTACCACGATCCTGGGAGTACATCAAATCAACAGCTCGAGCTTAGCTCCACAGCCATCGATGTACCTGTTTACCTGCCCCAACAGAGACAGCCCCCAACGGGGTGAGCATACCAATACACAAAATCCCATAATCACCATAATGAAATTCATAATTTACAACAAAAGTAATTACTAATGAATTTTAAATGATACTCCCTGGATGGCAACGTCCTCATCCGGGATTCCGTGTACTGTCCCTGTTCTCACAATCATCAAACTCATCAAATATCAAAAATCAGTAAATCAACACATTGATTTAACTCATCGCATGCCTGATTCTCAAATATCAATAATTAATGATTCCAAATTCATTATACATACAAATATAGATATCTCAATATCTAATACTGACTTTCAACTTTGCTACCAATCACAGATAGCTCAAATGCCTAGCATTTATTTTACCAATTCTCCATTATACTTAGACATCTCACATGTCTTATAATGAATACATGATTCCACAATCATTCTCAGGCATCTCAATGCCCTACAATGGTCATATACATCCAGTACCCCATATATCTTGTAAGAGTTATACTACTCTATTGTCACGCACGCTCGTGGCGGCGATATCAAGATTAGGTCGCTTCATAGCTTCTCAACACATATATATATAACCTCATGCACAATTATTCAATGCAATCAAAATACATTATGCATTTCACAAATGCTCTAATATATAGTAATGCTCGTACGTCGCACGTACCTTAAATCTCCGTAGTCCGAGCCAAACCTTGCTTGGGTTCCATGCCCCGAGGAATGATGTGCTAACACGATAAATAATTCACAATTATTTACGAACATGTAACCCATGCTCAAGCACATCCATAACCCTCAAAAATATTGTCAACACACGACAATTAACCATTTAAAAGACCTGGGGCAGGGCACATGCAGGGAGGGAAAACGAATGAGACATTATCGAAAATTGTTCAAGAACACCCTTCAAATTTTCGAACCCTTAACATCACAATTCGAACCCAAACTAAGCACCATAATACATCTAAAACATGTAATAAACGACCCATAACAAGAATCACCACCCCCGTGCCAAAACCCCCAAAATTCGAACCCCAACCTCACGAAATTAGGGCAAATTTTTGAACCATACATCACCAAAATACAGGGAATTACATGAGAAGCATGAAAAAGGGGTAAGGAAGGTTACCCATACGATGATCGGAAGGAAAATCGCTCAAAATCGAAGAACCCTAGAATTTTGGGCGTCTGCGTTTTCTACAAAATCCGACCCCAAAACGCGACGAAACTTCGAATTCCTGGTGTAGAAAGCTGCGCCTGGACGAGACGAAGCCAACGGCGGTCCGGACGCGCCGGATGGTGGCCGGACGGCGGTGGGCGCGGTGCTTTTACGCCGGGGGTAGGGGGCGACGGGAATGGCTGAACGCGGGGAGAGAGAAAGAGACGGGCAAGGTGGAGCTGAAATGATTTTAAAATTAAAATCTCGGGTTCAACTTGTATTTATAGCAAAAATACCCCAAAATACTAATAGCCCCACAAATACATCATGATTCATTAAAAATCATCTCTTTTCAAAAATTCCCTCTCTAACTCCAAAACCCCCTACCGGTGCCCACACAAAGCACCCCAGATCCCGAGTCACACTAAAAACCCAACTCTTAGGTTTTTCACCCAAATGAGAATACAATCTCAACCTCGGGATCCAACGATCCCAACTACCCAAATAAACGAGCCCAGAAGGCCCAACACCGCGATTAAACTCCAAATCGCCACGTAAAACAACTTTAGGGGTTATTAACACTCCGGGATTAACATCTATAATCCCTGGTCATCACAATATCCCCCACTAAAAGAATTTCGTCCTCGAAATTAGCACCGGTGTATCACGTAACACCCAGGCTACACAACAACATGAAGCCATAACCTCGATTCTTGACCATATCAGAATAATCTTAATAAACGCGAGGGTACTTACCTCACATCAAACTCTGAAACAGAGCTACTTACCAAAACCAACATATCACCCAACCAAAAGTCAGTCCCTATGACTGCAAAACAACCAATACTTACGACTGTAGATCGGACAGTCATCCTTAGTTCTAATACAACTAGTAAGAACGCATCATGAATGACAACTCAACCGTGAGAACGTTGACCTAGTGTCAAACTCTGGAGTGGAATAGACTTCCAAATCCATCATAACGTCAGCACAACTCAACGCTAAAAATCCAAAAGCAGTTAGTCAACTGAACTGCAAGGATTCGAATCGCTCCCGATTCCATCGTAGATATCATTCAAAGACATCTCTATCATGACTCACGATGTCCAACATACATCGTTACGAGGGAAACACTAGTATACCACGGTGTACACATACCAAACCTTGTTTCCACTTCAAAACCTTTTCCATCGAAGGAGCAGTCGCATCATTGCAACTCAATTTGGGCAACTCACGGTCACAGATTCACACAAAAGACATCTCACAAGATGTCCACCTCCGGATGTTCCAAGAATCACATCCTGATCATAAATAAACAACCGAGACTCCACAGAGTTTAAAATTCTGAAAGGACATGCAATAAACTCAATGCATCCTCAACGCTTGTGTCGACAGCGACACCCAACCAATCCGAATTCCTGTCATCCCTTGATAATCCTAGGATTTAACAATCCAAACTTGGGAAGGCTATCGCATAACTCGGAGGAAAACACCAATAAGGAAATACCTTAACCCACACAAGATAATCCATCCTCAAAGGGAGTCAACTAACTTCACGATTATTCCTCATAATTATCGTGCCATGGAGATTCCCATTCTCAAGGTGTTCCATATCTCTCATAAGAGATTTAACCATCCAAAAATAGCATAACTCTATGCTTGACAAAAAGGAAATCAATAACTGGCATCCGTATACTCACCGGTATACCTGCCTAAGCACTGACATCACATGCATACTCAATGCACTCGGCTCGGGTATCTACAACCTACCCCTAAGCCCCAAACACAACCGTCAATTTTGAGTCATTCCCTACCCAGTGGAGAATGATAATCGACGATCAACAACACGGCGTGATTCCCAAAATCAACACCACATGCACCAACTTACCAAATCTTTCATCCCAAATAGGTATAATACTACCTCCTTCCTCACAAGGGAAGTGCCATCGAACTCGAGATCCACTAGTCTCGAACCACCGTTTGGAAAAACTGGATACAATAACACCCATTGCATCCCAAATACACGGATTCCCCAGATCGAGTCAACAACGACTTGGTGACTCTCTTGTTGGTACTTCAACATCATGAGCTGTCCCAGACAAGTCTCACCAAGATTAAACATAAACGTATATATGTTTCAGTGAGGTATGCACAACCTCAACCTCAAATGACGTGGTGACTACTAGAGTCCACCACAATCCACATCGTATCACCTTACGATTTGTCAAACTTGGTTCCAACGAGCAGTATAACGGCTCTAGCAAGCCCATCATGGTGCTGCACACACGCGGCAGACAAACTAGTCTCTGCCTCTTTAGGTTTACCTCAAACCTACCAATAAGACGGACGTTTTCGTACGGCATACCATACCGTGGGAAGAAAAATCAATAGAGTAGTGGGTCTGTACCCAACGTTCCTCTAATGCCGATACACCCTGGACACTCCAGTGTCCCTATGTACTTAACGTAACCTGATCCTAATCCTTTAGGACCCATTCTACACCCTCAAGGGTGGTGTGACCATGTCTACCACATGTCATATCGACAGAAAGCGAGTAATTTCCTCCATGATTACTCCTGTCGTCAAATTATATGGCCAAAAAGCCATTCCAACGAGCATACCTCAAGGGTATCACCACTCGTAATATGATCACCTCAAACATATGCTGCGGTACAATCACATGTACAGCGCGTCCATCCATTTCTCGAGCAACCCGCTCGGTATAAGGGTCACGTTGACTGGTGACGTAGACACCACTTTGTGCTCGGCACTGGCACCCAAGGCACACAACTGAATACGTATACTCAACGTATTGTTCATCGTAACGATGATGCATGTCTAATAAGACATCTCCTACGCCATCGTCATCGTCATCCCGTGACGATACATGCCCACTCATGGCATCTAAGGCATCGTCAACTAGTGACGATACATGTCAATAATGACATCTAAACAACCTTGTCAACTTGTGACGGTCCATGTACATCAACGTATGCTATCCGCCATTATGCTAATAAAAGAGCAATATCTCATACCTCATCTCTAACAAAATAGCGGCATACATATCTCCGTCGCTCGATAATAGTGCGTAATCAGCACTCATCGCTCGAAGGCGGCATAATCCTGTGCTGAGTACATAGTGGCACAATCCATGGCTATAGAATCGACGGCATGATACCTCGTCATATAATAAGTGGCATGAAACATCGCTATACACCTGAGCATGAATCATCGTCCACATAATAGCGGAACGAGGCATCGCTATCAACATATCTGGCTGCACGAATCATCGCCAATCCTTATAGAAGAGTGAGTCATCTTCATTGACACAGCGGAATGAACCATCGCTATCATCCGTGTCATCATAAAGAAATGAATCATCATCATCGACACAGCGGAATACATCACCGCTATCATCCGTGTCCGGCGGTATAAACCATCACCAATCATCATAGAAAATGTACATAAATAAAGAAATGCATGAATCTAAATGAAGTACAATTCCTGGTTAAACACATTAACCCACTTTTATTGTCCTTGTTTCAAATATTCATGCACGTAATCATTAGATCTTAACGTAATTGATTAACATCATAGCATCATAACGTCTTATGGCATCTTACAACATAATAATATCGTATGACCTCTTACCATATGGGCATCTTACCCCGTGGCATCTTACCACATAATAATATCGCATGGCCTCTTACCATGTGGGGGCATCTTACCCCGTGGCATCTTACCACAAATAACATTGCATGGCCTCTTACCATGTGGGGCATCTTACCCTGTGGTATCTTACCACAAATAACATCGCATGACCTCTTACCATGTGGGGCATCTTACCCCGTGGCATCTTACCACATAATAATATCGTATCATTATATAAACATCATATAAACATCATCATTATAAACTTATTCATCATAATCATCATCATAAACATCATATCATCTTTACTCATAAACATCATATCATCTTTACTCATCATAAACATCATCATCATAAACTTACTTATCATAATCATAATCATAACATCATACATACTTGTGCAATCATTGCATAATCATAGTATAGAAGTATGGTTTACCGTCCGATGCCCGTACGTTTCTTACGTACCTTCCTTGCTTGAACATTACATGAACAAACTCATTAGTATATTCAATAATACTTGAGACCATACCGAAGTATTCCACTGTCGGTTGTCTACCCAGTCTGTCCTCAGACAATACATCATATCTTTCTTTTCCCTGATTTTCTTACCAAAATCAGATTCCTTGGCATGTAACATATAGAGTGCTAGACATCACTATTAATGCCATCCTATCGTGTTCCACACAATTCCTGCAACCACAATGGTTAGCAATACCACTTTTCATATCATAAAAGCACATAAACAATTAGTTATGTCGTATAACATTAATGCCATCATGCATAAATATGTGCTATCAATAACTTCCTAGGCCCTTAACAGCCCCAATGAGCAACCACTGCTCTGATACCACTAATGTAAGGACCCCAAGCCCTTAACCCTTGATTAGTGTATTAATCACTATGTGTGGCACATGCTTTCAATAAAAATCAATCGGGAAACTCAGATGATTTACCATTGAATGGCAATCACAAAATTTTCTTTAATATGCAATGTTATAAGATCATCATCCTAACAACAAATAGACTCATAGAGTTCGCCCCTTACCATCCCCATTACGCCACTTTTTACATTGTGGACTTTTATAAAAATTTGGGCAGAGTCTCCCCATAAATAGAGCCATCCCGAAACAAAAGCACATCACATAACATAATTCCCGGCCAGGAAAAACACAATACTCAACAGAATACTACAACACTAAGTAAATTCACAGCCAGGAAAGACACCACACATAAGACGACAAAAGTGGGTTTCAACACCCACATAATACACCAATGACTCTCATATCATTAGCAATTCTACCCTTAATTGCATGCAACATAGAATGAAAGAGAGAAAGGCTCATGCCTTATATACAACCCATATACAAGTATAACTGTGCTCACATGCGAGCATCATAAATGTGTATATAACCCTCGGGTGTATATAAGTACTCTATACGATACCGTGCTCCATCAAGCCCTGGTACCACGATCCTGGGAGTACATCAAATCAACAGCTCGAACTCAGCTCCACACCCATCGATGTACCTGTTCACCTGCCCCAACAGAGACAGCCCCCAACGGGGTGAGCATACCAATACACAAAATCCCATAATCACCATAATGAAATTCATAATTTACAACAAAAGTAATTACTAATGAATTTTAAATGATACTCCCTGGATGGCAACGTCCTCATCCGGGATTCCGTGTACTGTCCCTGTTCTCACAATCATCAAACTCATCAAATCTCAAAAATCAGTAAATCAACACATTGATTTAACTCATCGCATGCCTGATTCTCAAATATCAATAATTAATGATTCCAAATTCATTATACATACAAATATAGATATCTCAATATCTAATACTGACTTTCAACTTTGCTACCAATCACAGATAGCTCAAATGCCTAGCATTTATTTTACCAATTCTCCATTATACTTAGACATCTCACATGTCTTATAATGAATACATGATTCCACAATCATTCTCAGGCATCTCAATGCCCTACAATGGTCATATACATTCAGTACCCCATATATCTTGTAAGAGTTATACTACTCTAGTGTCACGCACGCTCGGGGCGGCGATATCAAGATTAGGTCGCTTCATAGCTTCTCAACACATATATATATAACCTCATGCACAATTATTCAATGCAATCAAAATACATTATGCATTTCAAAAATGCTCTAATATATAGTAATGCTCGTACGTCGCACGTACCTTAAATCTCCGTAGTCCGAGCCAAACCTTGCTTGGGTTCCATGCCCCGAGGAATGATGTGCTAACACGATAAATAATTCAAAATTATTTACGAACATATAACCCATGCTCAAGCACATCCATAACCCTCAAAAATATTGTCAACACACGACAATTAACCATTTAAAAGACCCGGGGCAGGGCACATGCAGGGAGGGAAAACGAATGAGACATTATCGAACATTGTTCAAGAACACCCTTCAAATTTTCGAACCCTTAACATCACAATTCGAACCCAAACTAAGCACCATAATACATCTAAAACATGTAATAAACGACACATAACAAGAATCACCACCCCCGTGCCAAAACCCCCAAAATTCGAACCCCAACCTCACGAAATTAGGGCAAATTTTTGAACCATACATCACCAAAATACAGGGAATTACATGAGAAGCATGAAAAATGGGTAAGGAATGTTACCCATACGAAGATCGGAAGGAAAATCGCTCAAAATCGAAGAACCCTAGAATTTTGGGCGTCTGCGTTTTCTGCAAAATCCGACCCCAAAACGTGACGAAACTTCGAATTCCTGGTGTAGAAAGCTGCGCCTGGACGAGACGAAGCCAACGGCGGTCCGGACGCGCCGGATGGTGGCCGGACGGCGGCGGGCGCGGCGCTTTTACGCGCGGGGGTTGGGGGCGACGGGAATGGCTGAACGCGGGGAGAGAGAAAGAGACGGGGCAAGGTGGAGCTGAAATGATTTTAAAATTAAAATCTCGGGTTCAACTGGTATTTATAGCAAAAATACCCTGAAATACTAATAGCCCCACAAATACATCATGATTCATTAAAAATCATCTGTTTTCAAAAATTCTCTCTCTAACTCCAAAACCCTCTACCGGTGCCCACACAAAGCACCCCAGATCCCGAGTCACACTAAAAACCCAACTCATAGGTTTTTCACCCAAATGAGAATACAATCTCAACCTCGGGATCCAACGATCCCAACTACCCAAATAAACGAGCCCAGAAGGCCCAACACCGCGATTAAACTCCAAATCGCCACGTTAAACAACTTTAGGGGTTATTAACACTCCGGGATTAACATCTATAATCCATGGTCATCACAATGGCTCAGTTGTATATTCGAGATGTGGTGAGATTGCATGGGATCCCCATTTCCATAGTGTCGGATCGAGATCCACGATTCACATTTCATTTTTGGGAGGGTCTTCAGTCAGCCTTGGGAACTGAAGTTAGGTTGAGCACTGCTTATCATCCTCAGACGGATGGCCAGACCGAGCGTACTATCCAAACGCTCGAGGACATGTTGAGGGCTTGTGTATTGGAGTTCGATACTTCTTGGCAGGATTCAGTAGCCTTGGTAGAGTTCTCTTATAATAATAGCTACCAAGCGAGCATTCAGATGGCTCCGTTTGAGGCTCTTTATGGCAGACGGTGTAGATCACCCTTGTGTTGGGATGACTTGGATCGTAAATCGGTTGGAGGACCGGAACTGGTTCGAGAAATGGAAGAGAAGATAAAGATGATAAGGCAGAAAATGAAAGCAGCCCAGGACAGACAGGCAGCTTATGCGAATAAACGGCGGAGACCGTTGGAGTTTCAGTTGGGAGATAAGGTCTTCCTGAAGATCTCGCCTTTCAGAGGTGTTGTGCGATTTGGGATGCGCGGAAAACTATCTCCGAGGTATGTTGGGCCATACGAGATCTTACAGCGCATTGGCACTTTGGCTTACCGACTAGCTCTGCCACCTTCTTTGTCTGGTATACATGATTTGTTCCATGTGTCTATGCTGCGGAAGTATGAGCCGGATCCATCTCATGTGTTGCAGCCTTCTGAGGTTCAGTTGGAATCCGATGTGTCTTATGTGGAACGGCCTGTTAGAATTCTGGATCGAGCAGACCGCAGACTTCGGAACAAAGTGATACCTATGATCAAGGTTCAGTGGGATCGCAGGGGTGTCGAGGAGGCTACGTGGGAGTTGGAGCGGCATATGGTGTAGCAGTACCCGGAACTATTCTCTGGTATGTGATCTATGTTTAGTTTCATTTGGGGTAAGTGCATGCGATTTCGAGGACGAAATCTTTTAAGTAGGGGAGTATTGTGATATCCCCGAAATAATTAATTGCAATTTGGGCATTAATTATGTTTATATGATTAATTATGGTGATAATTGATTTATGGGCTGGATCTAATTATCTTGATGAAATGCATGGTCACATGGAAAGAGTGACCCGGGAGTGCATTTCAGGGTGCATGTTGTGCATGTTGGGAGAATTGAGTATTAGCATGATTATTTGTTATGGTTAGCAATTAATTGGAAAGCATGAGTTTAATTGGTATTTTGGTGCATTTTGGTATAATGCTTTTAAAATATCATGTTGGGGTGTTTTATACACCATGGTAATTGTGGGGTGCATTTATTTTAAAATAACCCATTTATTACACCCCAAACCCCCACCATACCATCACTTTTCAACTTTCCCCAAATCAACCACCCAAACCCTCCTTCCCCTCCATTTTCGAGTTTGGGCAAAGAGGTGAAGAGAAATCCTTCCAAAAAGTTTGATTTGTGGAGTTCGTTGGGAGATTTGGAGTCCCCAAGAGGTATGGATACCTCCTTGTTGTTTTTGTTGTGTTTGGATTGGATTTGTTGTGGTTTTGTATGGTTTTGAAATGGGTTTTATGGGTTGGTATTATTTTGGTTGAATGTTGGGTTTTTGGGATGTTTAAAGTGTATTTTGGAAGTTATTATGTGTTTGATGTTGTTGGTTTGAAGGTAGGGGAGTTGGTATGGATTGGAAAGGAGTTTTGGAGCAAAAATGGCGATTTTTCGAAGTACAGGACTCGGCGAGCGATCGCCCGTTTTTGGCGATCGATCACGAGCCGGCAGTGCGCTCTAGAAGCTTTTGGCGATCGATCGCCACACTTGGGCGATCGATCGGCGAGGATGGCGATCGATCGCGCCAAGTGTGGCGATCGATCGCCGAAGGAATAAAATTTGAGGTTCGGGCAGTGTGATCTCGCGATCGATCGGGCCTTCGCAGCGATCGATCGCGAGTCACAAAATGTGATATTTTTGATTATTTTTGTAGGATTTTTGGTATCGGACTATTATTGGGTTCTAATATTGATTTGTGTGAATGTGTAGAACCATCCCAGGTGGCAACACAGCCAAGGAAGTGAAGTCCTACCACATCCTACTTTTGGAAAGGTACGTAGAAGACGTACGGGCACCCAACGGTACATGTATCTAATATACTCATTGTTTATGCATTATGGATGCGAGTATATATAGAATTATGCATTGTGGATGCAAATACATGTTGAATTATGCATGATGATTGTATATGCATATGATGGTTATTGGTGCACATCCCATGAGTCATGGTCATCCCTTGATGATTTTAATGCTTGCCGCTATTTGATTTGGTGCCGCTAAATGTGAAGCGAGGGGTGGGAGCGCCGCATGTCACATTTAAGCGTGGTTATCATAGGAGGCGAGGAAAGAATATTTGCCGCTCAATGTGAAGCGAGGGGTGGGAGCGCCGCATGTCCATTGAAGCGAGGTTATTCTATGCCGCCTATATGAAAAGCGAGGGGCATTAAAATACATTGTGATGAACAGACTAGGGATTGGTGATTGGTAATTGGTGATAGTGAAATGGTATTATGTCATGACATGTGTGGACCATTAAATAATCTATTTGATTATACTCATGAGTTATGGTACAGGGACAACCAAAAAGGAAGCGTTTAAAATGCATGGGAAAAACAGGAAGTGTTTTATTATGATTATGCATTTACGCCTTATATTCATATTGTGTTGGATATGAATAATATTATTGCTCATGTTTGGGGGTTGTCCTTGTGGGTACATTTTGGCATGAAAAAGGGGCTAAGGCGGGTGAGGCGGTGAGCTTGTGAAGAACACTTTTGAGAAATGAAGGACATGATTACTTTTGTATAGTGTCTACTCTAGGAGTAGTGTAAAGCTATAGTTGATAACATTCATTTTTGATTGGGAATGTAATTAATCCATTGATAGTCCTTAACTTGGCATGTAATTCTTAAGGCTCATAGTCTCAACGCGAACATTTATACTCTGATGTTGAATGTTAGCTCTAATTATGCCTTTAATCCGCACTTAAGGAACTAGGGTCCTTACATTTACAAAAATTCATATTCAAACTGATTACTCTTTAATACAAGAACGTGATAATCTAGTAGTTCATCATACTAGTTTCAAAAGATTCTAATCAAAATATCATCGCTCTTCTATATTGATGCCCATCAGACTCTATCATTGCCTCAAGTCTTCCTTGCCAAAACTTCCTACAAGAATAACCCACCGTCCATGAGCAAATACATCGTTCATTAACAAAACTCAAGAGCAATAATATAAATAATTGCATAAGACATTTATCATGTATACTCCCTGAAATGATGCATCAACATATTCTCGTCGGTCATTCATGTTCTATAACTCATGTACATAACCATCAGCTCACAATATAAGTGTTCAACTCTATAATTCATTCATATGTAACGGTACATATATATATCCATACATCTCACGCAACTATTCCGGTCTTGTTATAACAGCGGTAATTTAATACCCCTCGCTTTGACATGACAGCGCCATGATCATCGCTTCGACGTGACAGCGGCAAGTATCATATTTCCATCGCTTCATATGACAGCGACAAGTACCCTATTCTTCGCTCGAATATAACAATCACACGGAACATCACATTGCATAACTACAATAGCATAATTGCAACACCCATTGCTCGTACGTCATTCTACGTACCTGTTTATCGTTTTTACAAAATATGGGACAATTGAGATTATCCCATTCGTTGTCCATGTGCTTGGGAAAGCTCTACACAATCCAACAATAACATATTAGAAGCCAAATAATAGTCCAATACCAAAAATCTTAATAATTTAAACACAATCCAATAATTCCACCATACTATGCCTCGTGGTCGATCGGCCCTAGTTCTCGATCGATCGCGAGGCGATCAAACTAGGCACCAAAATGCTGCCTTCCTCGATCGATCGAGAAAACTCACCGATCGATCGAGAAGTCTCCTCGATCGATCGGGAGCTGCGCTCGATCGATCAAGGAAGTGTTTTCTTCGCCTACAAAATCTCTAATGCTTGCGATCGATCGAGGAGGTTTGCTCGATCGATCGCCGAGCTCTGTTCTTCCGAGAAATCCCCATTTTCCTGCACATCTAACCAAACCATGCACATATACATGTATAACTCAAGTATTTCAACTACAATGCACCAATACATCATATAATACTTCATTTCTCAACATCCATCTTCGTTTTCTAACAAGAACTTCCATTTAGATGTTTCAAAATGAAAGTGGGGAGGGAAAGTGCTAAGCAAGAATACAAACAACACTAAACACATGATTTCATACCTCTACACTTCTTCAAATCCAAGTCCTTGGGGAAGGAAGTTCAAAACCTCTGCTAGCAAGAAGGGAGGAGGAAGATGGAGTGTAGAGATTTTTAGGTGAAAAGTGGTGTGATGTGTGTGAGAGTGCAGATTTGAGTGGATATAAAGGTGTTTCAAGTCCAATCCATTGCCATCAACTTTAATACACTAATGCTAGTTAATCAGGATTTAAATCCAAGTGTTAGCAACATGATTATATCAAGGATATGACTAGACTTTAATTCATGTGATCATGTATAATTATTTCCAATCCCTTCCATTTCAACACACCTCAAAATCATCAAGATTTTATTTATCTATTACTCAAGTTCTCATTTGATTAATGCTAACCAATCCATACTCGGTTTACCTCCATATCGAGTGTACTTACAATTATGTAATTATTCCATAAACCATAATCAAGTCATAGTTTATTTAGTTATTTTCGAGTATCACATAAATGATGAGTCGGCCCTACCTGCATTCAATCATTGATCATCTTTGGACAATGTTTAGAACTTATAATAAGATAAGTTCAATTTTGTTAATGAATGAAACATTTGTATACCAATAAATGTCTCAATAATCTCGCCCATGTACAAACAATAAATCATCAAAAGTTAGATGGAACGTGTTTTATCTTAAATCAAGCAACACGTCATAAATTCAAAGAGTGTGTGTTGTTGTCAACCTCAAGTATCATGCATATTTCACAGATCAAATCATATAAAGCTAATAAGCATCAAGGTTGTCTCATCTTTTCAAATAATCCAGTTACTTGCAAAACTTGGATCAAAAGAACTTTTTAAGCTTATGATATTACGCTTAGGTGTTAGTCAAAGAAAAATGTTAGGATAATGACAGAAAATAACATAATATTTAGATTTTTCAACTTTGCATGTATGATTTTTTCTTTTTTTCTAGCATTGGCCTTTCGGCCTTATTTCTTTGAACTTACAAGACTTTCATTTTACTTATTTTATGTCTTTTTCATCTCATTCTTCTCTCTTTTTCCCCAATAAACTCAAAACGATATAACAGTTTGTGTAGCTAATGAGGTTCACTACACAATCTACAAGATCATGACTTAATATACTCAAAATATTCTTCATTCTTGATATGTTACTTAAAATAAGATATACATGTACATGCCTAGAAATCCTCAAATTTCAAGTTTATATACAAAGCAAAACTCAAAATCATCATCGACTGTCAATTACGATATTAGGGGATTCGAGTGTGCTGCTCTGAACCAATCGGTAAAATCGTTCAAGTGATTTATCAATTCATATGTCTGATTCCAGCTGAGTGAGTTGTAATAGCTTTGGTTCTTAAAGTGATTGCACTTAGAAAATAGATCGAGTTTGGTTTAAGAAACCAAGAGGAAGGTACATAAACTAATCTCCTCTAAGACTAATTCAACGAAGTAAAATCAAAGTGAAAATAAGATATCAAACATAGAATGTGCGCAAAGATTTGCTTATGAAAGTTCGAAGGTGATGTAATCCTTCTGCATCTCTCATTCTTCCACCGAATGGAAGGATCTAATAGAAGACTTTGATTTATACAATGTACAAACCCACTTCAGCAAGCTTTCTCTACTTCGCTTAACTCATAGATACCTTCCTGTTCCTCAACAACGAACTTCTCTAAACTCCCAATATGATCAGACAATAAGTCTGATAGTTACACAAATCACTCATTTCACATTGTATCTATCAACACCAAATTGAGGTTTTGTGACACATAGTTGATCATATACTCTATTAACAATGGTGTGTATATGTGGGATGTGCTCTCTATGAGGCTGATGTTCTCTTTGAAGTTCCCATTTGGATAGATCTCTCTTTGAGAAATATCCTCGATGAGTTGTGAAGAGATTTGATCGTAAATCATATTGTTCTTCGATCTTAAAGTGTCTAAAAACTCTCAACAAGGATTTGTTTGTTAAACTCGATAATATGGCTGTTGAGAAGTACTTGTATCATTCTTACTTCTCAACATCAAATTTGGCTTGTTGGCTATCTGCAGATTGTTCTCCGACCTTCCTATTAATCTTCTCTGAATGAGATCTTGTTGCTGACAGTTTTGCTGGTACCATGCTAAGAATCACTTCGGTGATCTTACTCTTGAAGATTACTTTGTTGGTCTTTATATATACAACAATGTAGATTTGTTAAACTTCGTTGGTCAGCGAACTAGTAATTCTTTGTTTGAGTTCAGCAACCCATTTTGTTTTTTCTGGTGTGGATTAGTTCTATCAATCCTCAATTGGGTAGGGATATTGGTTCTGTTAATCCTCAGATGGACTCAGGTCGACTGGTCTGAAATGGTTGATAAGTGTTATTGATCATTTTGCTAGTAACAACAGCAAACAAGCTTTGCTAACATCAAATTTTAGAATTGTAAGGTTCTTTGAACCTAACAATCTCCCCCTTTTTATATATGCAAAACTTAGATAAATTCAGCGAGGTAAAAAATGTTTTGAGCTTTTAAATCTTCTTTTCTTCTGTTACAATATTTACGATTTATAGACCATATCAATAGGGTATTGTGGAAAAATCCCTTTAAATACCTGAATAATGATTACTTGCAATTTTGTTAACAGATTTGGAGATTCAAAGCTGATTTGGAGAAAATACATCCCAATGAGGAAGGTCAAGCCAAGTCTACAACATTCTCATAATCTTCGAAATTTTTATGGTATTTGGCTTAAACCTTCTTGCATATTGATAGTCAAATTCATAATCTTGTTTTGGACACACAAAGTTTAGATCTTTGGGGTTATTTGGTGGAATTGAGGTATTAGAATAGGTATGTTTGGGGGGAAATGGTGAATATATTGAATTGATTGGAGCTTAGTTGTTGCTAGTGGGAAATTTTTGCTGTGAATTATTATATGTTGTTTGGATTGGAGCGGAGTGGTTTGTGGATTGAAAAGAGATGGCTCCCATGGAAAAGCAAAAGAAAGCCGCGTCTTCTTCACAAACATTTGATGAGCTTAGATTTGTCAACCAAGAAGCGGTGGATTTATATCACAACTACAATCGGAAACCACTCAGTCGTAAAAGGGGAATGGACATAAACACTATTGAATGCCCCGTGATTCAAGAAGCACGACGAAGAGGGTGGTTTGGATTCAATCAACAGCCAGTTGATGCAGTGGTCTGATAAGTGCCATTTTTGCACTTATATTTCTATGTTTTCTCGATGTATTTTACTGTGATTCTTGAACGATATGTCACTTTCAGTAATAATTTGCATGTTTCGGGAATTTGTGGAGAATATGTGGGAAATGAAGATAATGAGCCAAATGTCGTTGAAAATATGGAAATAAGTTATTGGACCAACACATTGAAGGAATGACCAAATCTCAAGTTGGATGGAAAATACAATAGCGGTCGATCTCCAATGATCATCAAGATCGGTCAAGAGCTGTCAAAGATCGAGTTTAAAAAAATTACAAACTCACGATCGATCGGGACACCACTTTCCGATCGATCGGGACCATATCAAATTTAGAAGAAATTCACAGGTTGCATGTGCAGATTCTAGTTCATCTACATAAGATTTAGCACCACATATTCATGGGAGAATTGTAGCAGTTTACGTGGCAAACAAAAGATTTGAAGTAAATACTCGATAATTCACGTCACAAGGAAACTCATGCCATTCAAGATTCAGCAGCACATCAGATTCATTATTCAAGAAGGAAATATTACAAGATTCACGTGTGCAGCTGATTTAAGAAGGGTTCAGCACTTCATTAGATTCATGTATGGCTACAAGATAGAGATTCACATATAAAAAGAAGGAAACTTCCATCGTGACTTCATATGGAAATAAAGGAGATTTGCGTGACTTTTGGAGAGCCGGGAATACATGGGTACAACAGATTATTATTGGAGGAAATATTATCACCACACGCATCATGTAAGATTCACGTGACAGAAGGGAGATTAATATAGCAGCGCCTCATATTTTAATTGGATGAGTAATGACCACATGGAGAGGCATGATGGAACACGTATGCATCAGATCTCAAGGAGGAAAGATAATATTTTATTAGGGATCATATACATGTACAAGAAAATAATATATTTGAGAACATAAGTGGGCCGAGAATTCATACAATGGATAGCATCACATTGCCCCCTTCCACTATATATAACCACACGTCCAGAACCAAGGGGGGACGTAAAAAAACAGAGGGGATAGACCAGAGCCGTAGGGTAAAAACCATTCACCACACTTCCTTCCACACGCCATCTTCTAACAGAAACCTCACGCCTTTCACGTCCAGAAACCTCTTCACCTTTCCTTCACTCATGTCTCCTTCATTCGCATAGCATACGTCCAGCCACCTTTGTAGGGTCTTCCTACCTTAACATCATTATAATCACATATTATGGACTAAATATGCATTAATAACATCTTAGGGTTCCGGTTGTAGCTTTGAGCTAATAGAATTACAGGCCAAAAATAAAATTTCAAACTTAATAATTACATTCCCACAAATGAATGCTAGCATTATAGGTTTACACTACTCCTAGAGTAGAGACTATCCAAAATCATGTATCCTATATTCTTTCATGCTCCTTTTAGCTCACTGCCTCAACCCGACCCTTAGCCCTTCAGTCCAAAAGTGTACCTACAGGAACAACCCATCATGAGCATGTACATCATTACTTAACATCATCAGGTAATGGCATATAAATAAATGCATGAAAATAATCGTAACATATACTTCCTGGTTAATCGCATTAACCCACTTTGGTTGTCCCTGTTTCATAGTCATGCATATAATCATTAGTTCTTGACATAAATAATTAAAATCGCACTCCACATATATGCTCATAATCAACAATGTTATTTAGAAATGGGGATGTTTCTGGCCTTATTATGTCAGCGGAACAATTGGCCCCCTCGCTTCGACATATAGCGGTACTGTGATACCCCTCGCTACACCTTGATAGCGGATGTATCTCCTCGCTAACTATGTCAGCGGTAAGTACCTTCCTCGCTTTCCCATAACAACTACCAGAACACTCTACCATTCTCAATAACATAGTTAAACATACATCATCATCATCATATCATAAACATCATCATCTTATAAACATCATCATCTTGTAAAAATTATCATCTTGTAAACATCATCATCTTATAAACATCATCATCTTGTAAACATCAACATCTTGTAAACATCATCATCTTATAAACATCATCATCTTATCATAAACGTCCTCATAAACATCATATCATCTTTACTCATCATAAACATCATCATCATAACTTACTTATCATAATCATCATCATAAACATCATCATCATAAACTTACTTATCATAATCATCATCATAAACATCGTAAATACTTATGCAATCATTGCGTAGTTTTAGTATAGGAGTGTGTTTTACCGTCCGATGCCCGTACGTCTCTTACGTACCTTAATTCCCAAAAGTGGAGAAGTTGGAGAACTTTATCTCCTTGATGTTGTTGGTACCTGGGATGGTTCTACACAACCATACAAATCAATATTAGAAGCTAAATAATAGCCAAATACCAAAAATTCAACAAAAAACATCATTTGCCATTTTTAAGCTGCTGGCGATCGATCGCTGCACGAGGCGATCGATCGCCTGACTTTTTGCCTCGCGACGATCGATCGCTTCATTTATGGTGATCGATCGCCTCTAGCATTTTTTCGCTACTGGCCTTTGGCGATCGATCGCCTCATATATGGCGATCGATCGCCACCTGCTGGTGCGCGATTCTTCACCATTTTTGAGCATTTTTCAAGCTCAATCTCATACCCTTCAAACCCAAACTTTCCAACATAACAAATATCATCATAACTCACTAAAACCCACATAAAACACTTCAAAAATCATACCCCAACAACAAACAACATATACCCAAAAACAAATCTACAAAAATCCCAAAATGCTAACCCATTTCAAAACTAAACATCATTAAAACTTTAGGAAGGGTTTCATACCTCTTGAGGACTCCAAATCTTAACAAAAATCCCACAAACAAAAGTTTTGTGAAGATTTCTCCTTCCTTCCTTGCCAAGTTTCGAAAATGAGAGGTGGGTTAGGGTTTGAGAGTGAAATTGGGGATTTAAAAGTGATGGGTAAAGTGAATAAAGTGTAGTGGGGTAATTATAAAGTTAATTAAAATTGAACCCCAAAATTAAAATGATGTATAAAATACCCCAACATGGTATTTTAAAAGTATTTTACAAAAAATGCACCAAACTTCCACTAAATTCATATCTTCCACATAATTAACACCCAATACAATTAAATCATGTTAACACCTCATTTTCTAACATGCATAACATGCACCCTGAAATGCAACCCCCAGGTCACGCCTACCATGTGACTAAGCATTTCAACAAGATAATTAATTTCAACACATAAATCTATTATCTCCATAATTAATCATATAAACATCATTAATGCCCAAATTGCATATAATTAATTTCGGGGCATCACAATACTCCCCTACTTATAAGATTTCATCCTCGAAATCGCATGCACTTACCCAAAATGAAACTAAACATAAATCAAACCAGAAAATAGTTCCGGGTAGTGCTGCATCATATGCCGCTCCGTCTCCCACGTAGCCTCCTCGACACCCAACGATCCCACTGAACTTTGATCATCGGTATAACCTTGCTTCGTAATCTGCGATCCTCTCGATCCAGAATTCTGACCGGTCGTTCTACCTAGGATACATCTGAGTCCAACTGCACTTCAGTAGGCTGTAATACATGAGACGGGTCTGGCTCATACTTACGTAACATAGAGACATGAAAGACATCATGAATACCGGATAGAGCCAAGCGGTAGGCCAATGTACCGATACGCTGCAATACTTCATACGGCCCAACATACCTCGGAGATAACTTCCCCCGCATACCAAAACGAACTACACCCCTGAAGGGTGACATTTTCAAGAAGACCTTGTCTCCTACTTGGAATTCTAGCGGTCATCGTCGCTTATTGGCATAGGCTGCTTGCCTATTTAGGGCCGCTTTCATCTTCTGGCGTATCAACTTAATCTTTCCTTCCATATCCTTAATCATATCCGGTCCTCCGACCACTTTACTAGTCAAGTCCTCCCAATACAGCGGTGACCTGCAGCGTCGTCCGTAGGGAGCTTCAAAAGGGGACATTTGAATGCTCGCCTGATAGCTGTTATTATACGAGAACTCTACTAGTGGTAATGAATCTTGCCACGGAGTATCAAACTCCAATATACATGCCCTCAGCATATCTTCGAGCGTCTGTATAGTACGCTCCGCCTGGCCGTCTGTCTGAGGGTGATACGCTGTACTCAGTCTCACCTCTGTGCCCAAAGCTGTCTGGAGACCCTCCCAGAAATGTGAAGTAAACCTTGGGTCTCTGTCAGACACAATCGAGACTGGAACACCATGCAACCTCACCACATCCCGTACATATAATTGGGCCATCTTTAGATATGTGAAAGTCATACAGTAAGGGATGAAATGAGCTACCTTCGTCAGCCTATCCACGATCACCCAGATCGCATCAAATCCAGAGGCCGTCCTCGGCAAGTGGGTCACGAAGTCCATAGATATGTGCTCCAACTTCCATTCAGGTACCTCTAAACTCTTCAGTTCGCCACCAGGCCTCTGCCTCTCCGCTTTTACTTGCTGACAAATCAAGCACTTCTTGACAAAGGTGATGACGTCTCTTTTCATCCTTCTCCACCAAAACTGGTCGCATAAGTCCTTGTACATCTTTCTTCCACGTGGATG